>LR738715.1:132410586-132463317 GCA_902687465.1 Secale cereale
CCTACGGAGCGAATCACCCTTGAGTTCACCACCCCCATGGGGGGAGGATTCGGGAGATATCCCCGTGGTGGCATGCAGATCTTTGTGAAGACCTTCAAGATCAAATGCAAGGTAAGAATACGACCCTTGGCGGGATCCCAGCCAAGGAGGTCCACAAGACCCCCGGCAAGCACCTTGCCGGGGATGACAGCAGGCGCCACGGCAAGACCCTTGCCGGGGCCCCGTCAAGGCTCTTGCCGAGGACACCCACGGGGCCACCATCAGGCCCGCACCAACTGGGTCTCCACCGACCCACGCAGCTGCCGACCCAACCAGCTGGACGGGCTCCTGCGTGGCAACCCACAGATCTTCGTGGAGGCCCGCCGTTGCGCCACCTCAGCTGCCTGTCTGCCTACATGGCACCTCAGGCACCGCTGGCCAGTGCGCGTGTCGACACGAGGAGGAGCGGCGACAGACAAGACGGGCATCTCCCCTCGTCCCCAATAAAGCAAGGACACCTAAGCAGGGCGCATTAAATGCACCTTGTCCTGTAATGCGAGGGATAACCTCGCATCACTGTACCCTTTCCACCTCCTGTGTGGCATTGTGGGAGCCCCTTTTTCCTATAAAAGGAGGCCCGAGGCGGCCAGGAGAAGGATTCGGCTTTTCGGAACCCCTCACGACTCTTTTGGAGCTCCTCGTTAGCTGAAGAACTCTAACATATAATCCACCAAAGCAGGAGTAGGGTTTTACGCATCTTTGCGGCCCGAACCTGGGTAAAGGAACCGTGTCCTGATCGTTGGATCCACTCTTCTCTCAACCCCGCGCCCCGCAACCGTAGTAGGGATTCTTGTGATCCCATAGGTGTCGATCCAAATACACCGACACAATCTTGCCACCAAGAATGCCTTTGTTGCTCATGAAACCTGTCGGAGATCATGGAAGAGTTTAACTCTGCTGAGTGCTGAAGCGGATCTTCAAGACGATGGCTTCGCAGAAAGATTCAAGTTTGACCACACTCCTCCAAGGAATGTTGTTCTGCGTCGAACTTCGTCTCTTTAAGACTCTGACTACTCCTCCTCCGCTGCAACAATTGACGCCAGGGTGATAGATGATCAAAATGATGCTACCTCACCACCTCCTACTTTAGCGCGTGTCGACACTGCACCAACTACTTCTGCACCGCCAAACACCAACGCCGACCCTGCATCCTCTCCTGCTCCAACTGGGAACGAGTAGAGGCTCTATGTCTTCAAACCTTTTTGGTCCTTACTGACAAAAGGGGGAGAAGCATATGAGTTGATAGTCTTCAAGCGGGTCCATATGGGCGGGTGCTTTATATTCTGCCTAGTGTTTACAACTCTCGTTTTTGCTACATTTGGTTCTTTGAGTTGTAACACTTAAACTGATGGTCATCTGCTACGTTTTCTGCTACTCTGTAATGCGATGATAAATTCCGCATGTGCTACGTTATATTCCGCACTTAGTCATTTTTGCAGACATCCATTTCTCATTATGCATATCATTATATTCGACATATCAATTGTGCATGATGAATTGTCTTCATAAGTTGAAGAGGATCTCCACAAGTACAACCTGCCATGGGCATTTGCATTCAAAGGCAAATCAACTATATGCACATCTTCAGGGGGAGCCTTTTGCTACTTACGAGGACGATACCTTTATCCTTTACAATTTCACATACTTTTTATCCCCGTTGAAAACTTCAACCAGTTTGTCATCAATCACCAAAAAGGGGGAGATTGTAAGTGCATCTGGTGCCACCCCTAGTTGGTTTTGGAGTATTGACGACAAACCTGGTTGAGGGACTAATGTGTTTGTGAGAATTGCAGGATAACACAGGTAGTAGTCCCTCATTGATTCGGTTTACCTACCGGAGATGACCCCTAAAAATGTATGAATACATTGACAACAGTGGTGGTACATGAAGGTAATCTTATTGAAGACTATGACAAGAGAAGACATTGTGTGAAGACTATGGAGCGCGAAGACTTAGATGTTTCGTTGTTTCCTTTTCTTATTTGTTGAGTCATAGGAACCACCGTACTGTTAAGTGGGGTCCAAGTGAACTAAGTTAGAGTGACTGAAGTCATGCTCAACCAAATCCTATGTCTTCGAGCGAAGACAATGAGAACAAATCTTATACAGAGCTGGATGAGTCAGCTTTACTTGTAGCCCAAGTAAAGTTGCCGTGTGAGTGTTTGAAATCTGACCGTTGGAACACGTGTTAGTTCCTAAGTGACCCAGGGTCACTTCGGACAAATCAGGCCGGGTTGCCTAGTGGCTATACATAGCCCACCCCTACACCATAAATTGGTGGCTGGTCAGAGTTATTACACGACTTTTGTCGTTTGAGAGCAACCCACCTCCGAAGCATTTGAGAGAGAGATCCTTGCGAGGACAAAGCCAAAACACCTAGAGCCAAAGAGTGTTAGGCATCACTGAGGTCTTTCTGTCTGTGTGACATGAAGACTTATTACACTTGAGGACTGTGTTTCCTCCAGCCGGTTAGGCGTCGCGTTCTGAGCATCCAAGAGTCATTGTTGATCGCCGGTGAACGAAGTCTGTGAAGGTTTGGAAGTCTACCTTGAAGACTTACCAGAGTGATTGGGCGAGTACTAGGTGTCCTTAGCTCAAGGGGAGGAAGGTGAAGACGCGGTCTTCTGAGTTGAATCTCAGCCTCCCTAACCAGACGTACAGTTGTCACAGTAACTGGAACTGGTCTAACAAATCACTGTCTTCCCCGAGCTACTGGTTCTATCATTTCCTTCCCTTTACTTACTGTCTTACGTTGTGAAGTCATTGCCTGCCTGCCTTATCTGATTGACTTCACTGTGTGACTACTTGTTCTGATTGGCTTCATTCCTTCTTCCCTCTTGATCCTTACTGCCTAGATGCTATTAGTCTTCATGCTTTCACTTTACTGAATACCCGACTATGACTTGTCTAGTGTAGTCTACTTTCCGCTGCATACAAATATGGTTGGATTTACCCTTTGTCTTCGAAACTATCATGTTTTGAAGCATTTCATAAAAATCGCCTATTCACCCCCCGCTCTAGTCGATATACTGCACTTTCACATATATAGTAGCACCAAGGACTACAAGAACATGTCGCGGTCTAATTTATCACCTGTAAACTTAATTTGTGTTTATATGCTACGGTAGAGGCTGAATGAGTTTGTCATTGTTACACACATCATCATCATCATCATCATCATCATATTATTATTATTATTATTATTATTATTATTATTATTATTATTATTATTATTATTATTATTATTATTATTATTATTATTATTATTATCATCAGCATATAGCATTCTCTTCTCTTTACGTATTCAACCACGACAAAACATATCACATCATCCATGTGTCTGCATGTAAAATAATCTGATCACAAACTACACTAGGGGTAAAATAGTCTTTTTAGTTCGAACTTAACACCATTAGTGGCCAAAACTGAAAGAAGTGTCACATAAGAAACAAAATGAAGTTTGAGTGTCAAAAAGAGAAGAAAAGAGATTTTGGGCCGAAAATGAAAGGAAAATTTAAGAAAGGACGAAATAAGAAAGTCTCTCTTGATTCATGGACAACAGAGTTTTTTGCTCTTCCTGTCATTGATGTGTTCAGTACCCAAGTGACAAAGTCATGCTGCGGGGTTGCCGTGCTTACCATGAACTAGATTGCGATCGCGCCTTGGCGCGAGATGCTGGTCCCAACGTTTTGACAAAGCAGATAATATTATGTTGCTAGGAGTACATGTTTAGCATATGCACACATACATAATAACAATAAAGTGATGAAGAAAAACATTCAATTGTGATAGAAGCAAGCATAATGGAGCTCAACATCGACATCTGATGATAAGGCAGGATCAAGATCATTGCGTTCATAAGATCACAAAAGATAGCCACTCGACATGAAGTCCGGTACCAAAAGCGAGAATATAGAAGAGGGGGTAATAAGAGAAGAAACATAATAATGAAGAGCCAACTACGGAGCCATATCTACTAAGCATACTAATAGATGGCGTCATTCAACTGCCTTGTCGATCTACTTCATAGGTGCCACTTCACATGAACCTGATACAAACAAACTGTAAGATATATGGCATACAATGATTTCTGTACTCAAGCATCAACCCTAGTATCTTGAACTTTAACGATAGGCTAATCAGAACCAAAGTGGTCTAAATAAGCACTGGCATAATCTAATACAAGGAATCCAGAGTGTAGAAAGCATCATAGGAGATGTAAGGTGCATACACATAGGAACGCATATTCTTGTCAGCCGAACAACCAGATAATATGAGAAGCCACCAAACAATATACAAACATAAAAAGCACATTTCACGATTGGTTTAGTAGCAAATATCCTAGGCATAGAGCATATAACATCATGTAGTAGCTTAAGAAAGTGATTAAATCGTCTCAGAACTATATCATCATTGCCACTCAAATTCATATGCAATGCAATGAAAACAAAATACACAAACCTGGTTGATATCTGACTGTTGATTTAATATTTTGCGGCCTAGACCCTCGTCCTATCCATGTACAAAATTTAAAAAATGCATATGCAAAAATGTATATGCGGCTTCATCACAAAATACAGAAATGTATATGGAGCATAATCAAACACAATCTGAATGACAACTCTGCATAGATAACTAAAGTCTCAAGCATAACGTAGACTAATAAGAATCACTGTTCAAGATATCTTCCGATATGCCGATAAATCGGCCGATTTATCGCTTACCGCTGTCTGACCGATAAGGTAAATTGGCCGATAAATCAGCCGATATGGCAATAAATCGGCCGATATGCCGATAAACTGGCCGATTTACCCCTTATCATGGGTCGACCGATAAGTTCCCGATAAGCGATATCCCCAACATTGATAAGAATGGCGACCCAATCGTAGAAAAAAGCAATCATTGACAAAAAAGAGATGTTAGGTCTCTTGGTCAATCAGGTTGTCATTGAGTACGTGAGAACCGTATCAAGAGTAGTTAATAAGGTAAGATCTATATGATCATATATTGTTCAAAGACAGAAAGCTAATTGGTATAATGATTGGTCTTTCTAAAGGAAATGCAGCTACCATGTAATCAACTAAGGAAATACCCACAAAGCTATTAACTACACGAAGGGCATATGAAAGAAATAGGGTTTAAATCATCACACAACCTGGATCTAAATATCAATATTTCTTTATTGTTATATGTGAGCATCTAGAATCCTAGATCAGACGTATATTTCTTTGCATGGATGGCAATATTTACATTTGTGAGTATTTCCTTTAATTATAAAAATTGTTGAGTCACATACTGGTCATATTTTTGTAGACGTCCAGTTAAACCAGAGAGGGGATGTGACATATTTCAGCTGATCTATGCAAGTGCTCTCATGCAGTTGTTAGTGCAGCCAGCGGAACCTAGTGAGCCATGAACCTAGAGCTCTTCATCAGCCATCACGACATGAACAGATCCAAGAAATTTCCTAGATGCAGGCATACCTTTAGAGTTCAGAAGAAAAATAAACAATGGGTGTGATGTGCATAGGTGAGGTCTGACCTAGTCGCTGGAGGCAAGACGTGAAGGGACGATCAAAGAGGCGTGACAGAGGGCCAATCTAAGGCGGTGCCACCGTGCCGAGAAGACGATGTATTCACGATAGCAAAGGGAAATGTCCGCGACAAAGTGCGGCTTTCCATACCCACGCCCGGTGCAGCCATACCCAACCCGCTAACCAAGAAAAACACAACATAGCATGATACCTATGAGGGGCTAGAAGAATATTTAGATAGCTATGTTGGCTCTCAATTCTGATGGGTCGCTGACTAAAGGGTGATGAGCATTTCATGACAAAGATGTAGTAACAACAAGCAATAATCCAAGTTATGTATACACAAAGGATAGATACTTGATGTATCCACTAGTGCAGAATCGGTTTATAGTCCCAGTTCAAGAGAGCCTTTAGTGCCGATTCTGCAACCGGTACTAAAGGGTGGGAACTAAAGGTCGCCCATTTGATGAGATGATAACTATCGATTTGGTGGAGTCGACTTTGACGATTCGACTACGAACGTGCACGACGTTGCTCCTTAGCAATCGCTAAACCAATCTCCTGGGGTTACTGACGATGCTAGAAGCACGATCAGCCTGACCACGAAGGTCTATTCCTGCATGCAATCGAAGAACAAGCAAGAATATGATAAAGCAATCTGAATATTGCAAATATAGATGAAGAATTAATAAATGTGGGAATCGGTAAGCGGTCTTGGTCTGGTTGTTGGGCACAAACAAAGTACACGAAGTTGCAATGGCTAACTTTTGACTAAACAAATCCCAAAGAAAAAGCTACTAGATGGATCTACTTATATAGGAGCAAGGGGTGGCGGCCAAGGAGTTGGGAGGACGTCCCAAGGCAGCCTAAAACTAACCCTAGGTCGTACAAGGCTCATGGGCCCAAGTGGAGGTGATGCAACACCTTTGGACTTGTAGTTTGACTCGGATTCTGCTGCAGCGTCAGATTGTTCGTCGATATCTCAATGCTCCAGACGAATTTGAAGGTGAATACAATTGGGTTGGAAAGTGTACGAAATCTAGTTTCCAACAAAAAAAGAATGACCCAATTCGGAGTCCGTATGAAGGAATTCTTGCCGTTTTGAGTCAGGTATGTTTGTGCAGTCCAAATCTGGATGCAAAACGTGAGAGACTTGGACTCTATCTTCTCTTGGCCCAAAAGTGACGTGAGAGAACTTTTTGAACAGCACCTAAACTTCTCTTTTTCCCTTATCTTCATACTAGTACAAATGCCCGTGCGTTGCACCGGGCAAAAAAAGGCACAACCAACTTCATGTGCCATTGTGTATCAGTTTTTATATCCAAATTTAATAAACATCCATAATAAGGTTAAACGTGAAAATTCCTTATTTTAAATAAAAGTTAACATTTTCTAAAAATTGGAACACCTTTTAAGAGTACTCAACATTTTTATGAGAATTGGAACATTTCTCTAGAAAAAAACATTCTTTTACGAAAAAAGAGCATTTTTTGAACATGTGTTTTTAATGAAAAGAATGTTTTGTTTTTGGTTGTACATTTCTATATGGACTTTGTTTTCGTGAAATAAAAATTGGTATTTTTTAAGTTTTGTAAACAAATGTGAACATATTTCCTAACAAAGATAGTGTGAACATATGTAAAACTGTGAACATTTTGAAGTTTTTTTTATTGTGTTAAAAAAATTACACATATTTTTATAGCTTTTTTGTTAGGCATTTTTTTACACATGGTTGTTTAGTTGGGAAGAGTTTATTCTTTTTTAACTATCTAGGCTTGGCCCAAACAAAGCATTTGACGTTAACTTTTAATAAAATAAGGACGCACGAACTCATCTTGCTTATCGTTCCCCATTCTCAAGTGTCCCTTGTCGAAGTGCCCTGCGCCGCCATCCACGTCGTGTCTACCTCCTCTGTCGAGATGGGCCTATCCCTTCCTCCTGTGGTGCATCGTAATGGAGGATTCCCCATGGGGTTGGGAGGGGGAGGCGGGGCGAGCAGTCGTCGTTCGGTGCTCTCTACCAGCTGCGCTGAAAGTTGATCAATTGTTTTGTCCAAGCAGCATATATGACCATGGATGTGAATGAAATCATTAAAAGGCGATAATACTACTTTTTGCCGAATAATACACCCCCGCAATCATGGAAGTCCAGTTGATGATTTTAACTGAAACTGAAGCCTTTATTGAATATATGAACACAACACCAATAAGATGATCTTTGGGCGACAGTGAGATCGAGCCATCCATGCATAGAATTAAACTACAATATATTTGTTAAAGATATTTGAATCAAGTGCTTTTGTTCAAATTCAAGAAAATGCCAGAACTGCAATATATTTGTTTGGTGATGATTCCCTTGTTCAAAGTTCATGAAAATTTATAAATGGAGGTCATATGTTATTTACAAGATCCGTAAACATTCCATGAGCATTGGAATCTTATATCACCTACTTATAGTTCAAACCCAAAGTTGGGGCAGATTTGAATTAGGATTTAAAAAAGGGCCGTCAAATACTCTCCAAAAACTTTTAGATTTATATTATATAAGTAGTAACATCTGTGAAATTTTCCAATATATTTTGTATTTCTTAGCACCGAAATATTTAGATTATGCTAATCCTGAGAAGCCTATGAAGGAGTAGAGGAGGAAGAGATATGCCAGCTAATTTTGCTTATTTTTATTTTCTTTGAACCTCTCCTTTGTCACTGACCACTGGGTCTCCTAGGTCAGTCCAGCAGAGTCATCTCCAAGGGACATGCGCCGCCTCCTGCCCGGTTGTCCCTTCATCTTTCTCCTCCTCCACTCCATTACCTAACTCCACCCTCCTTTTCTCCCTCCCTGGATCCCCTTTCTCGTCAAGCTCGTCGGGGATGCCGCCGCTCGCCGTTGCAACGCCAGCTGCAGGGGCCGGCGGGATCCGCCAGCCGTCGGCCCGGATCGACGTCCACGCCTCCGGCTCTGACATGCATGCCCGCTAGACGCCGCCGTGAATCACCTCGTTTCTCCGGTGCGTTCATGCTTATGTGTATGTCCCTAGCTCCATTGTTGCCCCTGCCATCCCTTTAATGGTGATTCCGGGCGTGGGCGTGCAGGAACCTCTTCAACCAAGGCCACTTTTCTTGGTTTCTTCGGTCGCCGTTGCGACGTCGCCGCGGTCATCGTCCTCCCCGAGCAGCTACAGGGACCATGAAGGGGTCCACATCTGGACCACGAACTCGAAGCCACGGGTCCCTCCTACAACTTCCTCGACCGCTGACCGCCATTGACACCGTCCGAAACTCGTTGTTGTCCGTCCTCTCGCCTCCTTGATCTATCTGACTCGCCCGCAATGAATATCAAGGTGTGGAGTCGCCTCTGCCCGCTTCTGGCTGCTTGATGCTGCTGCTGTTCGTTGCTCGCTTGCTTTGCTGCTTGCTGTTGTTGCCGCTGCTGCTTGCCTTTGTTGCTTGCTGCTCCCGGCGCCCGCGCTGCGCTGTGCCGCTGATGACTCTCCTGCTCGTCGTCTCATCTCCCCGATCTTCTCACCCGCATCCTGCCGCAGGTCCACCTCCTTCCGTATGACGCACGAGGTGTTCCAATGAGGATACAAAGCAGTCTACCACCGGTGAGCTTCCATGATATGGTGGGTTCTCGTTTACTGTGTGTTTTGTAATTTTTTTGATTTTTGTGGTGTTCGTTCAGAATGTTATATAATATGTGTTCTTGAATTCGGTTGATGTTGAATTGGTCTGGATAAAGGAATTGGGGAATTACGTGCTGACAATTCCTACATTAGCTTCTATGCATTTTATTCAGAGTTCGGGATCTGGATGTTTATTTGGATTCAAACTGAAGGGTACACTTTATTTGAAATCTTACATGCTGACAATTTCAGGCTACATGAGCTTGTATGCATCAGTTTGAGTATGAATAAAAACAACCGAATTAAAACTGAAGGGTACATCCAGATCCATTTAGCACACTTCATTTGATGTTGAATGCATCCGAAGTGTACCATTCAGGCTACATGAACATCAAATTAAAACCTGAATTTCTCATGCAATGACAACTCGGTTGATGTTGAATGTATTTGGATGAATGAAGTGTGCTAACATGTGCACCCTTTTCACATTAAAACTGGACCATAGAAGTTTGATGTTATTTGAAACTGGGTAAATTCCTGCTCAGTGGATCATTGACTAATCCGGTTCAGTTTGATGGTCAAATTGATACCACTATTAAGAACAAACAGTGTTATAGTTTGCGCGGAATTGTATCCACTGATGCCAAAAAAAATGAGGGTAACTGATGCCGAAATTCAGAATCCTATGGTTCTCTAGATATTGAAAATTATATCTATAGGTAGCTCCTAATCTTCATTGTGTTATGTGACAGTTTTTTTTACTTCATTGTGGGTCCCCGATGTCAGGTGGAGGAATAATTATTTTGCGCGTAATAAGGAGACACTTCCTTGCTGCTGCCATGGACCCAGATGTCAGCCTCTCCACGTACAGTCCACGTCCGATGGAAGCCGTTCCTTGACCACGTTGACCACGCCGCGCCGAGAGCACCAGGGTGGTGGACGATGGCGAGGCCTAGGAAGGGGACGATGCGGAGCCGGGAAAGACGCGGCAGTGGATGCCCACGCGTAGAGGAGTACGAGGGTTCACTGGTTCGCTGCAGTGTGAGGCTGCCGCCGTAGCAGAATAACATGGGGTGTGGGTGAGTAGAGGGATGGTCTAGCCAGCGGTCGGAATAGTAGGGGGCAGTGAAGCCTCCGCGGTAGCACAGCTGGCCATGGGAGGCAGGAGCATGTGGCACGACCGGCGCTGCTTTAGGCGGCTGGAGCAAGAAGACCAGAGGTTGAAGAAGCATTATGGCCGTTCGATGGACATCGTATGATCACTGGAGCTAGAATCGTTCATATTGACTAACTTGACAAAGCACTCCGTCCTCGTCAACTTAGTAGGCCCACAAGTCAGCCACCCACCAAGGTGGGTCCCAACTAGCAGGGGGAGTATTCTTTTTTTGTGCGTAATAAGGCGGCACTTCCGGTGGGTCCAAGCTGACAGCGGGGGGAATGTTTTTTCGCCAAATATGATGGCCCGTCCGGTGGGTCCCTGCTGTCAGGTGGAGGAATAATTATTTTCCACGTAATAAGGAGGCACTTCCTTGCGGCTGCCGTGACCCAGCTGTAAGCCTCTTCATGTACAATACTCTTCCGATGGAAGTCATTCCTTGACCACGTTGACCACGCCGCGCCGAGAGCACCAGGGTAGTGGACGACGGCGAGGCCTAGGAAGGGGACGACGCGGAGCAGGGGAAGACGCGGCAGTGGATGCCCACGCGTAGAGGAGTATGAGGGTTCACTGGTTCGCTGCAGTGTGAGGCTGCCGTCGCCGTAGAATAACAGGGGGTGTGGGTGAGTAGAGGGATGGCCTGGCCAGCAGTGGGAGTAGTAGGGGGCGGTGAGGCCTCCGCCGCATCACAGTCGGACACGGAAGGCAGGAGCACGAGGCACGATCGGTGCTGGTTTGGGCGGGTGGAGCAAGAAGACCAAAGGTTGAAGAAGCACTACGGCCGTTGGATGGTCATCGTACGGGCACTGGAGCTAGAATCGTGCATATTGACTAAGTTGACAAAGCCCTCCGTCCCCGTCAACTTAGTAGGCCCACAAGTCAGCCTGCCACTGTACTGGGTCCCAGCTAGCAGGGGAGTATTCATTTTTTTGTGCGTAATAAGGAGGCACTTCCTTGCATGCAAAGATATAGCTGGTGGGTCCAAGCTGTCAGCGGCAGTAACGTTTTTTTCGTGAAATACAGAGGCCCTTTTGGTGGGTCCCATATGTGAGGTGGAGGAATCATTATTTTGCGCGTAATAAGGAGGCATTTCCTTGCATGCGGTCGTGGACCCAACTGTCAGCCTCTCCACGTACAGTCCACTTCAGATGCATGTCGGTCTTTGACCATGTTGACCAGGCCGCACCGAGAGCACCAGGGCGGTGGACGACGGCGAGGCCTAGGAAGGGAACGACACAGAGACAGGGAAGACTCAGCAGTTGTTTCCCACGCGGAGGGGAGTACGACTGTACGAGGGTTCACTGGTTCATCTGCCGTCACCGGAGAATAACAGCAGGTGTGGATGAGTAGAGGGATGGCTAGGCCAGCGATGGGAGTATGGTGGGGCGGTGAGGCCTGCGCGACAGCATAGCCGGCCGCCGGGAGGAGGGAGCAGGCAGTCCCGCCGGCTCTTGTTTAAGCGACCGGAGCAGGAAGAGCAGAGATTGAGGAAGCACGACGACCGTTGGATGGACATCCAACAGTCACTGCTTGTGCGTCAACCTTTTTTTAGGAAAGCCTCCAATCTGTGGAAAACATCATACAGCCCATCTGCCATTATTTCTAATAATTTACAGCCCATTTGCTACTTCTTAATGTTTTTTAGGAGCCCATATTCTTTTTGTTAGCATTACAACCCATATTGTGGCCACGGTTAAAAAATTATACGAATTTTTGCATATTTCGGTGCGGTACGAACTGTTTTTAATCCCGAAATTTCGAGTCACATTCAAACTGATTTTAAAAATAAATGTATATCAATATAAAATCCAACAAATTGTCCACGCATCCCAACTAGCAGGGGGTATTCATTTTTTTTGTGCGTAATAAGGAGGCACTTCCTTGCGTGTGAAGATATAGCTGGTGGGTCCGACCTATCAGCGGTGCGAACGTTTTTTTGCGAAATACAGAGGTCCTTCCGGTGGGTCCCAGTTGTCAGGTGGAGGAATTATTATTTTGCGCGTAATAAGGAGGCATTTCCTTGCGTGCGGCTGATACGTCTCCAACGTATCTATAATTTTTTATTGTTCCATGCTATTATTAATGAAGTCTTGGATGTTTAATGGGCTTTGTTATTCACTTTTATATCATTTTTGGGACTAACCTACTAACCCAAAGGCCCTGTCCAGATTGCTGTTTTTTGCCTGTTTCAGGGTTTTGCAGAAAAAGAATATCAAACGGAGTACAAACGGAAGGAAACCTTCGCAAGAGATATTTTTGGAGAAAGTCACGCACGCGGAGCTTGAGAATCACGTCAGGGGACAAAGGGCTGGCCCTCGAGGGTGGGGGGCGCGCTCCCTGCCTCGAGGCCCCCTCGAGCATCCCCCGGTGCCCTCCTTCTTCCTATATAAGTCCACGTACCCCAAAACTCCGTGAACAGAGAGAAAACCCCAATTCCACCGCTGTAGCTTCTGTTCCCGTGGAGATCCCATCTTGGAGCCTATTCCGGAGCTACACCGGAGGGGGATCTATCACGGAGTCTTTCATCATCATCATCATCATCGCCCTCACCATGAGTTGTGAGTAGTTTACCACAGACCTTCGGGCCATAGCTAGTATCTAGATGGCTTCTTCTCTCTCTAGATCTCCATACAAAGTTCTCCTCGGTCTTCGAGGAGATCCATTCGATGTAATCTCATTTTGCGGTGTGTTTGTCGAGAACCGATAAATTGTGAGTTTATGATCAAGGTTATCTATGAAAGATATTTGGTTCTTCTCTGAACTTTTTATGTGTGCTCATAATATCCTTGCAAGTCTCTTCGAATTATTGGTTTGGTTTGGCCTACTAGATCTATAGTTCTTGCAATGGGAGAAGTGCTTGGCTTTTGGTTCAATCTTGCGATGTCCTTTCCCAGTGATAGTAGGGGCAGCAAGGCACGTATTGTATTGTTGCCATCAAGGATAAAAAGATGGGGTTTATATTATATTGCTTGAGTTTATCCCTCTACATCATGTCATCTTGCTTAAGGCATTACTCTGTTCTTATGAACTCAATACACTAGATGCATGCTGGATAGCGGCCGATGTGTGGAGTAATAGTAGTAGATGCAGAATCGTTTCGGTCTACTTGTCTCGGACGTGATGTCTATATACAATGATCATGCCTAGATAGTCTCATAATTATTCGCTTTTATATCAATTGCTCGACAGTAATTTGTTTACCCGCCGTAGAATATCGCTATCATGAGAGAAGCCACTAGAGAAAACTATGGCCCCCGGGTCTATTCTCAACATATCAATCTACATCTACTTTACTTTTCTTGATTTTATTTGTTGTTCTTATAAACCAAAAATACCAAAAATATAAACTATCATCTCTATCAGATCTCACTTTCGTAAGTGACCGTAAAGGGATTGACAACCCCTTATCGCGTTGGCTGTGAAGTTCTTATTTGTTTGTGCATGTGCGAGGGACTCGCGCGTGGTCTCCTACTGGATTGATACCTTGGTTCTCAAAAACTGAGGGAAATACTTAAGCTACTCTACTGCATCTCCCTTTCCTCTTCGAGGGAATACAACGCAAGCTCAAGAGGTAGCAGCGGCCATGGACCCAGCTATCAACCTCTCCACGCACAGTCTACTTCCGATGGTGTCGTTCGTTGACCACTCCGCGCCGAGCGCATCCAAGGAGGTGGACGACGGCGAGGCCCCGGATATCAATGAGCCGGAGATGGAAAGACGCGGGAGTAGAGTCGCAGACAGAGAGGTGTACGACGGTTAACTGGTTCTGGTGCGGTGCGGTTCGGCAGTCGGTGGAGAAGAACAGGAGGTGTGGAGGGGTGGAGGGATGGCCTGGCCAACGGTGGAGTAGCGATTCACAGTGAAGTGTGCTAAGCAGAGCTGCTAGCAGTAGGAGGCATGAGCAGGTGGTCCCGACGGCGCCGGAGGAAGAAGACGAGAGATTGAAGATGGATGCCGGTCGTTGGATGTAAATTTAACGGCTAACGATGTCAGAATCATTTGTTGACTAAGTTGACAACGACTTGCATTGGCTTCGGCCTATTGGCCCACATTTCAGCCTCCAAAAATATGGCACATATTCAACCCATTTTTTCAGAATTTACAGTCTTTTTTTTGTGGGGTAGAATTTACAATTCATTTGATCTTTTTTTTTGAATTACAGTCCATTAGCTGGGCTGGGTGAACAAATAATGTAGCGTCCATGCGGCCCATTTATGTTTTTTCCTAAAAAATTACAAGCCATTTGCACTTTCTCGAAATACATGATTTTGCTGGGCTAATTCTAATTATAATGTTGGGGTGGGCGCAACAATATTATCATAAAATAAACAGAGGCTGAGCATTTCGTTATATATATATATATATATATATATATATATATATATATATATATATATATATATATATATATATATATATATATATATATATATATATATATATATATAATAAGTTAACAAGATGTGGTCCTTAAATCTTACCAAGCTTTTGTACACAATCACCAGGATTTTCGTTGCCAAAAAAATCCAGGATTTTATTGTTAAGAAATTATTTTTATAAGTTAACAAGATGTGGGATATTGTTTTGTTACATATGTAAGTATCTGTTAAATATATGATGACAATAACAATAATATATAATAACATACAAAATAATTTAAATATATATAATATAGTTAGAAGGGAAACATAACTTGGACCAAGCGTTCCTATTCTTATATAGAAAAATAGAACAGACCTCTGCGTTTTCTTCAAAAAATAAATAAATTGGGCTGCCGATGTTTCAGAAAAAACAAAACCTCGGATGGGAGGCCCATAGGTCGGTCGATACACGACGGCCCTCAAGAAATACAAGCAGACCTATGGACCTCCCATCCGAGGTCGTAGGTTGCGCATGTTAGAAAAGAAAGCCTAGACGGGGCAGCCCGAAACCCAGCCGATACTTGCTGCTCCAGTGATAATAAATGATACCTGTCAGCTCCCCGGCTTCGTTGTGAATTTATCTCCTATAGTAACTACGTTGAAGTACCTAAAAAATGTAACTATGTTGACAGCCCCGTGGGCCCCAACGTCAGTATAGCATTAGGAGGAAGTATTTTTTTCGATGAGGCACTTGTTTGCGTACGGCCATAGACCTGGTGGGTCCCGACAGTCCGCCTCTCCACGTAGAGTCCTCTCTAGATTCCTCTTGTTTATCCAGCATGTTCACAACGGCAGACAGCGGCATCGCAGCGAGCGCACAAAGGCGCAGGAGAAGATCCGACCACCTGAGGAAGTGCCTTATTAGTAACGAAACAACTGAACTAGCTAGCCCAGTGGCCGAGTGACACTACCCGATAGCTGTTCCGCCCCGGTTCGATTCTGCATGTGCAGAGAAAATATTTCCAAAAAATTTGCCTCTGCCTTTATTGACATGTGGATCTCAATTGTCATCTACGCACACCACGTCCTACACTTGCCAAAACTTCGTCTCTCGTTTTCTCTATTTTTTGCACACTCGACATTGTGTGGGCATTTTGAAAATAGCATATCTTTTTGAGTGTGTATCATATGAAGATGTGCTATGCATGAATGTTGATCAGCATGATGTTAACTGGCTGGTAGTTCCAGTTTCGACCATGAATAAAACTTCCAGCATGATCTTAACACTGTTTGAAAAGGCCGTGTTAATATAAATGCTATGCCTCTGAAAGTTGCAGTTTCTTATCTGAAACTGAACTTGGAGTTTTTTATCTGAAACTGAAACTTGCAGTTTCTTCTCTGAGAATCACATTGTCTGTACTTTTATACTCCTATGAAACTACATTTTTTTAAGTGCAGAGAAAATATCTCCAAAAATTTTGCGTCTGCATTTATTGACATGTGAGTCCCAATTGTCATCAACGCACACCACGTCCTACAGTTGCCAAAACTTCGTCCCTCGTTTTCTCTGTTTTTCGCGCACTCGACATTGTGTGCGCATTTTGAAAATAGCATATCTTTTTGATTGTGCATCATATGAAGATGTGATATGCATGAATGTTGATCAGCATGATGTTAACTGGCTGGTAGTTCCAGTTTCGACTAGGGATAAAAATGGAGTGGAAACTTTCCGCTTTTCCGGTGGAAAAATGGAAACGGAGAGAAAATATGGAAACGGAAATGGAAATTTGCAAAATGGAAACGGAAATGAATTTTTTTATGCGGAAACAGAAACAAATACAGAATGGTGTTTTCCGGTGGAACATGCGTGGAAATGGAACTTTCCCTTTCCATGAATATGGAATTTCCATTTTTGCTATAGACCTATGGTTGCTTTGTAGCCCAACTAACAAACAATACACAATGACACAATGAGTAGTATCATTTGAGGGCCAACTTCTATACACAATTGTCTAGTAGTACTACAATACTACGATAAGTTGCTAACATAATGATACTATTTTGTAGCCATGATAACAATTCATTTTTTTGTGCGTGTATTTCTCTATGATCCAAGGCGGCCTTAAGTTCCAGTCAACGCCCACTTCTGTTTCTGTGTCCATTTTGTATTCGCTCCGTGTCTGTTTCTGGTAGTATCTGTTTTCGTATTCATTTCCGGGGTTTCTGTATTTGTTTCTGCTTCTGCAAAAATATACGAAAACAAATATGATAGCACTCAGTTCCGTCCGTTTCCGCTCCGTTTTCATCCCTAGTTTCGACCATGAATAAAACTACCAGCATGATGTGAACATTGTTTGAAAAGGCCTTGTTAATATAAATCCTCTGCCTCTGAAAGTTGCAGTTTCTTATCTGAAACTGAACTTGGAGTTTCTTATCTAAAACTGAAACTTGCAGTTTCTTATCGGAGAATCACATTGTCTGCACTTTTATACTCCTATGAAAATACATTTTTTTAAGTGCTAAAAATAGATCTCTAGAATTCATAAAATACTTCATATGCTCAATACTGCAAATCTGAAATTCAAAAGACATTCATATATGAAAGTACTCTCAAAATACACAACACAAAACACAATTCACAACCTGCAAATACTAACAACCCTACGCTCCTCCTGACAATTCACAACCTGCCCGACTATTGGTCGGGGGGATCCCTCCTATTCCTCGGCGGCAGACAGCCGCCCCGTGAGACAATGTGAACGGCGAGGGAGAGGATGGCGTGGAAGCGTCGTCGGGCCAACTGTTTTTCTCCTCTTGCAGTTGGGTTCGGTCGACGAAGACTCCACCGGCTCGCTCTGGCACGACACCCTCATAAACGGCACTCTGTAGATGCTCGATCCTTCAATCTCTGGCGGATGCTCCATCTGAGATCGATACTCCATAGTGAGCACCACACATCCCACTGATGGTGGTGGATGCCAATGCTTAGATGGAGCAAGGTTGGTGTCGGTAATTTTTACTTGGCACCTCTCACTCTGCATATATGCTGGTTCCATCCGTACATTTGTGCAGTTCCACCAAAATGCAGCTGAATAACCCTGTTTGCACACATAATGAAAAGGCGTGATTAGATTATAGTGGCACTAGTTGATGAAACATACACTAATAAACAAAAGAAAATATTACATCATACTGGAAATCGACCCAAGTCTCCTAGATACACCTTCTGCCAGTGATGAACATCAGTGTACAACGATAGTACAAGGAGGGGCCTTGAGATATTCAAATCTCTATTTTTGTGCAGATCAACTAAAATTAAGCACCCCAGTTTGCAGAAACGCTTAAATATTAGCAATGGGACTAGTTGATGAAACATACATTAACAAAGAGAAACGCTTTCTTTATCTACATTGAAAATGAAATGATAGAGAGGACACTCGCTCTATTTTAAGTTTTTAACTGTATTATTACTTCATTTTATCAGTGACACTAGGGTCGAGCAGGTGGCAAACGAGGTGTTGTTGGGGAACGTAGCAGAAATCAAAAAAATTCTACGCTTCACCAAGATCAATCTAAGGAGTCATCTAGCAACGAGGGAGAAAGGAGTGCATCTACATACCCTTGTAGATCGCGAGCGGAAGCGTTCAAGAGAACGTGGATGATGGAGTCGTACTCGTCGTGATCCAAATCACCAATGATCCCAACGCCGAACGGACGGCACCTCCGCGTTCAACACACGTATGGTACAGTGATGTTTCCTCCTTCTTGATCCAGCAAGGGGGAAGGAGAAGTTGATGGAGATCCAGTAGAACGATGGCGTGGTGGTGGATGCAACGATATTTTTGCAAGGCTTCGCCAAGCGCTGCGGTAGGAGGGAGAGGGAGGCGCCAGGGGCAAGGGTGCGGCTGCCCTCCCTCCCCCCACTTTATATAGGGGGCCTAGGGGGTGCGCCGGCCCTAGAGATGGGATCTCTAGGGGGCGGCCTAGGAGGGGGGCTTGCCCCCAAGTCACATGGGGCGCCCCCACCCCTAGGGTTCCCAACCCTAGGCGCAAGGGGAGGACCCTAAGGGGGCGCACCAGCCCACTATGGGCTGGTTCCCTTCCCCTTTCAGCCCATGGGGCCCTCCGGGATAGGTGGCCCCACCCGGTGGACCCCCATGACCCTTCAGGTGGTCCCGGTACACTACCGGCGACCCCCGAAACTCTCCCGATGGCCGGAACTGGACTTCCTATATATAATTATTTACCTCTAGACCATTCCGAAACTCCTCGTGACGTACGGGATCTCATCTGGGACTCCAAACAACATTCGGGTTACCGCATGAATATATCTCTACAACCCTAGCGTCACTGAACCTTAAGTGTGTAGACCCTACGAGTTCGGGAGACACGTAGACATGACCGAGACGAGTCTCTAGCCAATAACCAACAGCGGGATCTGGATACCCATGTTGGTTCCTACATGTTCCTCGATGATCTCATCAGATGAACCACGATGTCAAGGATTTAATCAATCTCGTATACAATTCCCTTTGTCTATCGGTATAGTACTTGCCCGAGATTCAATCGTCGGTATACCGATACCTTGTTCAATCTCGTCATGGAAAGTCTCTTTACTCGTTCCGTAATACATCATCCCGTGACCAACACCTTAGTCACATTGAGCTCATTATGATGATGTCTTACCGAGTGGGCCCAGAGATACCTCTCCGTCATACGGAGTGACAAATCCCAGTCTCGGTTTGTACCAACCCAACAGATACTTTCGAAGATACCCGTTGCGTACCTTTATAGCCACCCAGTTATGTTGTGACGTTTGGCACACCCAAAGTATTCCCACGATATTCGGGAGTTGCACAACCTCATGGTCTAAGGAAAAGATACTTGACATTGGAAAAGCTTTAGCATTACGAACTACACAATCTTGTGCTAGGCTTAGGATTGGGTCTTGTCCATCACATCATTCTCCTAATGATGTGATCTCATTATCAATGACATCCAATGTCCATGGTCAGGAAACCGTAACCATCTGTTGATCAACGAGCTAGTAACTAGAGGTTTACCAGGGACACGTTGTGGTCTATGTGTTCACACATGTATCACTGTTTCCGGATAATACAATTCAAGCATGAATAACAGACAATTATCATGAACAAGGAAATATAATAATAACCCTTTCATTATTGCCTCTAGGGCATATTTCCAATAGTCTCCCACTTGCACTAGAGTCAATAATGTAGTTAGATTGTGATGAATCAAACACCCATAGAGTTCTGGTGTTGATCATTTTTTGCTCATGGAAGAGGTTTAGTCAAAGGATCTGCGACATTCAGATCCGTATGCACTTTACGAATATATATGTCTCCATCTTGAATATAATTCCGGAAGGAGTTGAAACTGCGCTTGATGTGCTTGGTCTTCTTGTGAAACCTGGGCTCCTTGGCAATGGCAATAGCTCCAGTGTTGTCACAGAAGAGAGTCATCGGGCCTGACGCACTTGGAATAACTCCTAGGTCGGTGATGAACTCCTTCATCCAGACTCCTTCGTGCGCTGCTTCACAAGCAGCTATGTACTCCGCTTCACATGTAGAATGCGCCACGACACTTTGCTTGCAACTGCACCAGCTGACTGCCCCACCATTCAAAATATACACGCATCCAGTTTGTGACTTGGAGTCATGCAGATCTGTGTCAAAGCTAGCATCGACGTAACCCTTTACGACGAGCTCTTCGCCACCTACATAAACGAGAAACATATCCTTAGTCCTTTTCAGGTACTTCAGGATGTTCTTGACCGCTGTCCAATGTTCCATACTGGGATCACTTTGGTACCTCCCTACCAAACTTATGGCAAGGTTCACATCAGGTCTGGTACACAGCATGGCATACATAATAGAACCTATGCTGAGGCATAGGGGATGACACTCATCTTTTCTCTATCTTCTGCCGTGGTCGGGGATTGAGCCGTGCTCAATCTCGTACCTTGCAATACAGGCAAGAACCCTTTCTTTGACTGATCCATATTGAATTTCTCGAATATCTTATCAAGGTATGTGCTTTGTGAAAGACCAATGTGGCGTCTCGATCTATTTCTATAGATCTTGATGCCTAATATGTAAGCAGCTTCTCCAAGGTCCTTCATTGAAAAACTCTTATTCAAGTAGGCCTTTATGCTCTCCAAGAATTCTACATCATTTCCCATCAGCAATATATCATCCACATATAATATGAGAAATGCTACAGAGCTCCCACTCACTTTCTTGTAAATACAGGCTTCTCCCCATGTCTGTATAAACCCAAACGCTTTGATCACATCATTGAAGCGAATATTCCAACTCCGAGATGCTTGCACCAGCCCATAGATTGAGCGCTGGAGCTTGCATACCTTGTTAGCATTCTCAGGATCGACAAAACCTTCCGGCTGCATCATATACAATTCTTCCTTGAGGAAGCGATTAAGGAATGCCATTTTGACGTCCATTTTCCATATCTCATAATCATAGTATGCGGCAATTGCTAACATGATTCGCACGGACTTTAGCATCGCTACAGGAGAGAAAGTCTCATCGTAGTCAATCCCTTGAACTTGTCGATAACCTTTAGCGACAAGCCGAGCCTTATAGATGGTCACATTACCATCCGCGTCAGTCTTCTTCTTAAAGATCCATTTGTTTTCTATGGCGTGTCGATCATCGGGAAAGTCCACCAAAGTCCATACTTTGTTTCCATACATGGATCCTATCTCGGATTTCATGGCTTCAAGCCATTTGTTGGAATCCGGGCCCGCCATCGCTTATTCATAGTTCGAAGGTTCACCGTTGTCTAACAACATGATTTCCATGACAGGGTTGCCGTACCACTCTAGTGCGGAACGTGTCCTTGTGGACCTTCGAAGTTCAATGGTACCTTGATCCGAAGCTTCATGATCATCATCATTAACTTCCTCCCTAGTCGGTGCAGGCACCACAGGAACATCTTCCTGCGCTGCGTTACTTTCCAGTTCGGGAGGGGTGACTGTCACCTCATCAAGTTCCACTTTCCTCCCACTCACTTCTTTCAAGAGAAACTCTTTCTCCAGAAAGGATCCATTCTTGGCAACGAAGACCTTGCCTTCGGATCTGTGGTAGAAGGTGTACCCAATAGTTTCCTTAGGGTATCCTATGAAGACGCATTTTTCCGATTTGGGTTCGAGCTTTTCAGGTTGAAGTTTCTTGACATAAGCATCGCAACCCCAAACATTCAGAAATGATAGCTTAGGTTTCTTGCCCAACCAAAGTTCATACGGTGTCGTCTCAACGGATTTAGACGGAGCCCTATTTAAAGTGAATGCGGCAGTCTCTAAAGCATAACCCGAAAAAGATAGCGGTAAGTCGATAAGAGACATCATAGATCGCACCATGTCCAACAGAGTACGATTACGACGTTCGGACACACCATTCCGCTGAGGTGTTCCGGGCGGTGTCAATTGTGAAACGATTCCACAGTTCCTTAGGTGCGTGCAAAATTCGTGACTTAAATATTCACCTCCATGATCCGATCGTAAGAACTTTATTGTCCTGTCACGTTGATTCTCGACCTCATTCTGAAATTCCTTGAACTTTTCAAAGGTCTCAGACTTGTATTTCATCAAGTAGACATACCCATATCTACTTAAGTCATTCGTGAGGGTGAGAACAAAATGATAGCCTCTGCGAGCTTCAACACTCATTGGACCGCACACATCGGTATGTATGATTTCCAATAGGTTGGTCGCCTGCTCCATTGTTCCAGAGAACGGAGTCTTGGTCATCTTGCCCAAGAGGCATGGTTCGCACGTATCGAATGATTCATAATCAAGAGATTCTAGAAGTCCATCTGCATGGAGTTTCTTCATACGTTTGACACCAATATGACCAAGGCGGCAATGCCACAAGTATGTGGGACTATCATTATCTACTTTACATCTTTTGGCATTCACACTATGAATATGTGTAACATCACGTTCGAGATTCATCAAGAATAAACCATTGACCAGTGGGGCATGACCATAAAACATATCTCTCATATAAATAGAACAACCATTATTCTCGGATTTAAATGAGTAGCCATCTCGCATTAAACGAGATCCAGATACAATGTTCATGCTCAAAGCTGGTACGAAATAACAATTATTAAGGATTAAAACTAATCCCGAGGGTAGATGTAGAGGTAGCGTGCCGACGGCGATCACATCGACCTTGGAACCATTCCCGACGCGCATCGTCACCTCGTCCTTCGCAAGTCTCCGCTTATTCCGCAGCTCCTATTTTGAGTTACAAATGTGAGCAACTGCACCGATATCAAATACCCAGGAGCTACTACGAGCGCTGGTGACGTACACATCAATAACATGTATATCACATATACCTTTGACGTTGCCGGCCTTCTTATCTGCTAAGTATTTGGGGCAGTTCCGCTTCCAATGACCCGTTCCCTTGCAATAAAAGCACTCAGTCTCAGGCTTGGGTCCATTCTTTGGCTTCTTCCCGGCAACTGGCTTACCGGGCGCGGCAACTCCTTTGCCGTCCTTCTTGAAGTTCTTCTTACCCTTGCCTTTCTTGAACTTAGTGGTTTTATTCACCATCAACACTTGATGCTCTTTCTTGATCTCCACCTCCGCTGATTTCAGCATTGAATACACTTCGGGAATGGACTTCTCCATCCCTTGCATATTGAAGTTTATCACGAAGCTCTCGTAGCTAGGTGGGAGCGACTGAAGGATTCTGTCAACGACTGCTTCGTTTGGGAGATTCATTCCCAACTGAGACAAGCGATTGTGCAACCTAGACAATTTGAGTATGTGCTCGCTGACAGAACTATTCTCCTCCATCTTACAACTGTAGAATGCGTCGGAGACGTCATATCTCTCGACTCGGGCATGAGCTTGGAAAACCATTTTTCAGCTCTTGGAACATCTCATATGCTCTGTGGTGCTCAAAACGCTTTTGGAGCCCCGATTCTAAGCCGTAAAGCATGCCGCACTAAACCAGGGAGTATTCATCACAACGCGACTGCCAAGCGTTCATAACGTCTTGGTTCGCTGGGGCGGGTGTGTCACCTAACGGTGCTTCAAGGACATATGTTTTCTTGGCAGCTATGAGGATGATCCTCAAGTTACGGACCCAGTCCGTATAGTTGCTACCATCATCTTTCAGCTTGGCTTTCTCTATGAACGCGTTGAAGTTGAGGGTAACATGAGCATGGGCCATTTGATCTACAAGACATATTGTAAAGATTTTAGACTATGTTCATGACAATTAAGTTCATCTAAACAATTTAATGAACTCCCACTTAGATAGACATCTCTCTAGTCATCTAAGTGAAACATGATCCGAATCGACTAGCCTGTGTCCGATCATCACGTGAGACAGACTAGTCATTAACGGTGAACATCTTCATATTGATCGTATCTTCTATACGACTCATGTTTGACCTTCTGGTCTTCCGTGTTCCGAGGCCATGTCTATACATGCTAGGCTCGTCAAGTGAACCCTAAGTGTATTGCGTGTGTAAATCTGGCTTACACCCATTGTACGCGAACGTTAGAGCCTATCACACCCGATCATCACGTGGTGCTTCGGAACAACGATCCTTAGCAACGGTGCACAGTTAGGGGGAACACAATTCTTGAAATTTTAGTGAGAGATCATCTTATTTACTATTGTCATTCTAAATAAATAAGATGTAATAAACATGATAAACATCACATGCAATCAAATAGTGACATGATATGGCCAATATCATCTTGCTCCTTTGATCTTCATCTTCGGGGCTCCATGATCATCATCATCACCGGCATGACACCATGATCTCCGTCATCATGATCTCCATCATCGTGTCTTCATGAAGTCGTCTCGCCAGAAAATACTTCTACTACTATGGCTAACATTTAGCAATAAAGTAAAGTAATTACATGGCGTTATTCAGTGACACGCAGGTCATACAATAAATAAGACAACTCCTATGGCTCCTGCCGGTTGTCATACTCATCGACATGCAAGTCGTGATTCCTATTACAAGAACATGATCAATCTCATACATCACATATATCATTCATCACATCTTTTGGCCATATCACATCACATAGCACATGCTGCAGAACAAGTTAGACGTCCTCTAACTGTTGTTGCAAGTTTTACGTGGCTGCTATAGGTTTCTAGCAAGAACGTTTCTTACCTACGCCAAAACCACAACGTGATATGTCAATTTCAATTTACCCTTCATAAGGACCCTTTTCATCGAATCCGATCCGACTAAAGTGGGAGAGACTGTCACCCGCTAGCCACCTTATGCAACTAGTGCATGTCAGTCGGTGGAACCTGTCTCACGTAAGCGTACGTGAAAGTCGGTCCGGGCCGCTTCATCCCACGATGCCACCGAATCAAGATAAGACTAGTAGCGGCAAGAGAATTGAACAAATATACGCCCACAACTGCTTTCTGTTCCACTCGTGCAAGATATTACGCATAGACCTAGCTCAGATGCCACTGTTGGGTTATGTAGCAGAAATCAAAAAAATTATACGCTTCACCAAGATCAATCTAAGGAGTCATTTAGCAACGAGGGAGAAAGGAGTGCATCTACATACCCTTGTAGATCGCGAGCGGAAGCGTTCAAGAGAACGTGGATGATGGAGTCGTACTCGTCGTGATCCAAATCACCGATGATCCCAGCGCCGAACGGACGGCACCTCCGCGTTCAACACACGTACGGTACAGCAACGTCTCCTCCTTCTTGATCCAGTAAGGGGGAAGAAGAGGTTGATGGAGATCCAGCAGCACGACGGCGTGGTGGTGGATGCAACGGTATTTCTGCAGGGCTTCGCCAAGCGCTGCGGTAGGAGCGAGAGGTGTAACGGGAGGGAGAGGGAGGCGCCAGGGGCAAGGGTGTGGCTGCCCTCCCTCCCCCCCCACTTTATATAGGGGGCCTAGGGGGTGCGCCGGCCCTAGAGATGGGATCTCTAGGGGGGCGGCGGCCTAGGGGGGGGGGACTTGCCCCCTAAGTCACATGGGGCGCCCCCACCCCTAGGGTTCCCAACCCTAGGCGCAGGGGGAGGGCCCAATGGGGGCGCACCAGCCCACTATGGGCTGGTTCCCTTCCCCTTTCAGCCCATGGGGCCCTCCGGGATAGGTGGCCCCACCCGGTGGACCCCCGGGACCCTTCTGGTGGTCCCGGTACACTACCGGTGACCCCCGAAACTCTCCCGATGGCCGAAACTAGACTTCCTATATATAATTCTTTACCTCCGGACCATTCCGGAACTCCTCGTGACGTCCGAGGTCTCATCCGGGACTCCGAACAACATTCGGGTTACCGCATGCATATATCTCTACAACCCTAGCATCACCGAACCTTAAGTGTGTAGACCCTACGGGTTCGGGAGACACGTAGACATGACCGAGACGACTCTCCGGTCAATAACCAACAGTGGGATCTAGATACCCATGTTGGTTCCTACATGTTCCTCGATGATCTCATCGGATGAACCACGATGTCAAGGATTCAATCAATACCGTATACAATTCCCTTTGTCTATCGGTATAGTACTTGCCCGAGATTCGATCGTCGGTATACCGATACCTTGTTCAATCTCGTCATGGCAAGTCTCTTTACTCGTTCCGTAATACATCATCCCGTGACCAACACCTTAGTCACATTGAGCTCATTATGATGATGTCTTACCGAGTGGGCCCAGAGATACCTCTCCATCATACGGAGTGACAAATCCCAGTCTCGGTTCGTACCAACCCAACAGATACTTTCGGAGATACCCGTTGCGTACCTTTATAGCCACCCAGTTACGTTGTGACGTTTGGCACACCCAAAGTATTCCTACGGTACCTGGGAGTTTTACAACCTCATGGTCTAAGGAAAAGATACTTGATATTGGAAAAGCTTTAGCATTACGAACTACGCGATCTTGTGCTAGGCTTAGGATTGGGTCTTGTCCATCAAATCATATTCCTAATGATGTGATCTCGTTATCAATGACATCCAATGTCCATGGTCAGGAAACCGTAACCATCTGTTGATCAGCGAGCTAGTAACTAGAGGTTTACCAGGGACACGTTGTGGTCTATGTATTCACACATGTATCACTGTTTCCGGATAATACAATTCAAGCATGAATAACAGACAATTATCATGAACAAGGAAATATAATAATAACCCTTTTATTATTGCCTCTAGGGCATATTTCCAACTGGTGTACCGTGTGTCGCAAGGATGAAGGCCGGGGTGCTTAGACTAGGATGCTGAAACTGGCTCTTTCAGTCACTATCTTCCCCTTGATGTTTCTGTGGTAGCATTTGGGTTGTAATCCAAACTTGGTCGAGCTGGTGCTGCATGTCCCTACCTTCCTAGCTTATGTGGCGAACTTGTCTCCTGCTAGTACTCAGTCCGTTCTAGTAGTAGTTGCTTAACTGCCCGTTTACACCGAAATGTCGTCGGATAATGGTTCTCTATGGTTGGGTTTCTTTAATGAAATCGGAGGGAACCCCCTCTTTTGATATATAAAAAAAACAGTGGCACTAGCGGTGCCAAAACATTGCCTCAAATTAATAGTGACACTATATTAAGGTGCAAAATAATAACACTACTGCTTTATCATGGCAGTGCCAAAATAGTAGCACAAGGGCAGGATCAACATGTAGGATCTTTGGCAAACGGTCAGACCAAAAAGGAACATACCTCGTGATGGGAACCATATCTGCAGCCAACACCATCGTAGAAGGGATGACACCAGTCACCAACATGGATGATTTAATTCATGGGACCTTTTGGTGCAGTTCACCTAAAATGAAGCAATGTCCCATGAGCTAGCAGCTTCTTCTTCTTCTTTTCTTAAGAAAAGGGCTCCAGCCCCGGTTCCATTTCCATCAGAAAATGAAAAGAAGCAACTTATCTTAATGAGAAATTTAGCAGGACATGAAAAAAAAGTGCCATTGATTCATATTACTGGAGGCATTACATTGAAAACAACATTGGTTTAACGTGTCCTTACTTTTAATAGTGCGACTGCTACATTTTACCAGTGGCATTACATAAGAGCGGCTCGGGGCAACAAACATCAGAAGAGGATATCTGGGTTTGTCCCATTTTTGTTCGGTATATAGCCACCTTATACTATGTGAGGCTAGCAAATCTAGTGCTGGACTTACTCTGTTGACTTGTCCCCCAGTCCCCACTTTTTTTCCTTTTTCAACCAATAGATCGGGTTTATATTGAGTTTGTACTGCGTTCCCTTTATTTCCCTATTAGACCTAGAGACCAGTTGGATAGCCAGTCTCTGCTACTTTTCGCCCCCATTATTTCCTCTTTCGACCAAGTCCTAGATTCAGGTAACAAATCTTCCCCCACCCCCACCCCCTTTCTTCCTTGTTTGAACCAAGTACTACTAGATTCGAGTGCATGAACTAGTTTTACCTCTTAACAGTAAAAATTAAGTTGTTTTCGAACAGCCGATCGATCCTATCTACATGAGGGGCCCTGAGAAATAGTAAAAGATACAAATGCAGCGACGTCAGGAGCTCGGGAAGTAGAGCAAGGCCGGTTTCGAAGGAAGTTATACCTGAGGGTCGCCGGGATGTCGCTAGGTGGGTGGTGGGAGGCCGGATCTGCCCACACTACGGCAGCGAGGAAGAAGGGGTGGGAGGCCCTCCCTCGCCAGCGATGCTTGGGAGAGAACGGCAAGGCACGCTGGTCGGGACGCGCCGGCAGTGGGTAAGAGCCGTCGCCGAGGACGACCGCGTGAACGTTGCACCATCTCACCTTCCTCGATGGAGAGGATCTGGCTGGATCTATGACCAGTGGTGAGTAGAGAGAGAGTGTGTGGCCACCACTGTCGTGTTTAGATATGGAGAGGACAAGACCGTGTGAAGATAGAAACACTAGCAAGCAAGCGCGGAGGCTCCTACCTATATAGTGGAGTACTAGTTTTCTTTTGTCTACCGGCCGGAGCCGGCTTGACCTCGGCAATGACCGTCGAGAAGTATTCATGCACGTGCCGCGGAGGCGCAGTTGTCGTCATTTTGATCTGAAGCACCGGATTATAACATATAACACGAAAAAATGCCACATGACAAGAAATCATAACCTCACTGCCCAAAGGAGACAAGACGAATCCCGACGGACAAACTAGACGAGGATCAAAGCTCAAATTAAAGATAAACTCATAGAAAAGGGGTCCGTCGATAGGTGTCCTAATTAACATAGCCGGCTTGACCTAGATGGTAGCCGAGTAGTCTTCATGCATGTGCCCCCAATGACTAGCCCAACTTAGTTGTCACTGTTTAACCCTCGTAGTGATCCAAAGCACATGACACCTAATTTTGTGAGATGACAAGAAACCTTTTTTTAGATTTGTCACCAGAACTACAACCCTGTACAACACAGCCTGCACGATATGTAGACGATAGCCAATCCAGGCATGTCTGCTGGAGTCTGGTCACATGCATGGACGAACTGATCTTCCGTGTCTTGTAGGGATCATCCAGGTACCAACGTATGTACTTCTATTAATTCACCCGACTTGCGGGGCCGGGGAGTGTGCCTATGGTCGGTTCTCAATTGCGGTGCCACATGTGTGTGAAAACACAATATGACGCGCATTCCATTTGGAGAGCGGCGTGCCAGACCGACCGACCGTCTGGGGTGCGACGCGGACGCGACGGACGTGCTGTATACTCCGTACATGTGTAGGGTATGATCGACGTGCTATTTTCTTGAGGCTTTGCTCCATGGCGCAATCCATTGATACAAAATTAGTATAGTGTATTATTTAAAAGTCGACGGCGGGGCTTTTCCCGCACGGTAGGCGGGGCAGTTCCGCCTAGTTCGTTCGATAGAGACGCGAGAAGATGAGGGAGTAGGCTGCTGCAAACGTAGGGTTGTGTGATTTGACAGTGAGTTAATGCTGGACAAGTGGGATCCGGTGATTTGACTTGCCATTATCATTTTAACTGCCAAGCCGGATTCATGACCACCTCCATACAGGTGCCTCTCCCGATGCTCCACCATGTAGAGGCTGGCTCTTGCTTGAGAGCCCACTCCTCCACTTTTTCCTTACCTCTTTCCTCCACATATGCAAAAATGCCATGTAAAGCGGGCTTATAGCCCACTATTGTACTTGATCCTACAAGTGCTAAGCCTGCCACATAGGCATAAAGTCTGATGTGCCAAGTTAATTAAGAAGAGAGAGACTAGCTTGGTGACCCCAGGAAGAAACGGTGATAAGCGTGTGTACCTAGATGAAGCAAACTTAGCAACAAAAACTAAGCACCTATGCATTGGGGACTTGAGTTGCTAAGTCATTTAATGCCCATAGCACCTCATCTAAGCACCATTTCATTGGAAGAGGTCACTCCTTGGCAGATGCAATAAATACTACGAAGAAAGATATAGAGAGAAGTAAACAAAAAAATACTCTTATAGCTAACCTTGTTATATGAGTAACTAAGCCAACATCAGATAGCCTAACACACCGTGTTAAATCTCCAAGGGCGCGACCGCGCGAGCGAGGCGACGGTCGTGGTAGGCGCGACCAGGATACGGGCTACTGGCAGCCCTTGGATCTGAGATCGAACGATCGCATGCTAAGTTGCCGAAAATTTGCAGAATAACCCTCCAGGATAGGATATTCACCCATAGGTCTAGAATCATGCCATGCAACCGTTCGATCTCAGATCCAAGGGCTCTCGGAAGCCCGTATCATGGGAGAATGGAAAGCTCGTATCACCTGTAATTTTCCCGACGCTTGACATGACATCGAAAGCCATTTAATTGGGCGTCGAGTAGACATGACATCTAATTGGGCCCCCATAGTACTGTGCATGATTCCATTTATCCACCAGGCAAGCCACTACCCTGCCATTCGCACGCGCCCCCCACTCGACATTTTTACAATCGATAAACCGCTCCTAGTCGTCCCATCCTTTCACATTACGGCAGTTCCACTAATCCTAACCCTCCTCCCAAATCCATGGCGTCCGAAATCTCCATGATCGGCGGTGAGTACAAGGTTAGAACCATCACCGGCGATGAGTTCGACGTCATCTACACCCGTTCTTCCGCAACGGTGAAAGAATGCCTTGCTCGCTTCAAATGCATGTTTGAAAACTCAAATGATGAGTGGGCCGCTGGGCTAGATGTTGAGTACACCACAGTCCTGGGAAGCGAGAAGAAACTAAAGGAGGCAGAGAAGAAGAAGCCCTCCGTGATCCAGGTTTGCGTGCATGACTTATGCTTGGTCTACCACATATGCCATGCCGACGTTGAGTGCGAGGAATTTAAGAACTTCCTCAAGGGCGGCCGAGTCCAATTCGTTACTTTAGACTTTAGGAACGATAAGGAAATACTGGGTCGGATAAGCCTCATTGTAGGCCAGCCCTTCGATCTCCAGAAGGAGAGCCTGGTGTCCTCCTCTCAGCCGTCAATGCTGACCCTGGCAAGAGCCATGGTTCATCCTATGTACGGTGAACTGAAGAAACCTCCGCACACGTTTCATCGTGCATGGCAGTGGACTATACTAGATATAGACCACATCCACTATGCTGCAATGGATGGCTACCTTTGTTTCAATATCTACAAGGGTTGGATGAAGAGCAAGAGCCAAGTGTGCGGTTCAAGCAAAGAAGTATCGCCCAAGAGGAAGAGGGACAAGGACGAAGTCGAGGACGTGGACGAGGACCCCGAGTAAGGTGGCAGTGTCGTTGCTCATGGTGGTTCTAATGCAGTTTCTACCGGATTAGTTGCTTAGTTTAATTTCTGGTGTGCGTAGTTTTATTTGAGGGGTGTGTTGTGCTGAGCCCCCAGCAGAACTATGTTATGTTTCTTCTCGTTATATTTCGTACATTTCATCTTTTAGTTGGTATAGTACTACCACTCGTTTCTTGACATTATATACGTACAATATATATGGCCAACATCATATAGCCAGCAGTTTAGTTGTCAAAGAATTTTAGGGTGCTTAGTTTTGTCAAAGAATTCCAGGGTGCTTAGTTTTATTTGAGGGGTGTGTTGCGCTGGACACCATTAACTTATCATTGTGAGAATCGGCTTATTTTTGTCATGTAACATGGTCAACGGGTTTGACGTGAAAATAACAATGTCTAATGGCATTTTTGAGCAAACATCTAACTTAATGATGGCATTTTTTAGATATCTAATTGCATTTTTGAGCAGGCATCTCACAGATCGACGACATTTTTTGAGTAGTTGTAACTTCTAATGGCAAAACTGAGTAGTGATACACAACTAGTGGCATAAATAATAAGAACCCAAGAATTAAGTAGGGCTAATTTCTTTATTTCTTTATTTCTTTATACCTTTGTGTGCGAAACAATATACGCTGCCTCCCGCCAGATTTTCTTTACAGAGGCAACATAGAACTATATGAGAGACCTTTTAAATTTTGGAATTATTCCGGGTTCGTTTGGCCCTTTTTATACATTAATTGAGTTTTTGGTCATTTAATGTGCATAATTCAAATTTGAACTACAAGCACATGCTCCCGTGCACTAAAGTTGACTGAAAAATCACATGTGTGTCCTCAGGTGAATTTCTAGGTCCCATGCAAAAAATGGGAATGAAATTCAAACATCTCGGCATCGTGGTTCGGCCGAGAACATTGAGAAGCTTGGTTTTAAAATTCTTGGAAATCCAAAACACGCCTGAAAATCATGAATCTTGGCATAGTGTCATGTCATGGTACTACCATGCTGTGGTAAAAAATTGCAGAGTAGGAATGTAACACTCCAAAAATTTAACCCTGTTTTATTAATTAAAATCTTGCCAAGAAATTAAAATTTTCATTTGCTGGATTTTCCCTCCGATTTCAGGACCATATTTTCCTTTTTATTATGGAGTTTTTACCACAAGTGAAGACTTTCCAATTATTGTTAGACTCTCATATTCTCTCAATAAAACTTTTCCTTCATCAGTAGAATTAATTATGTAATTGTCTCCCTAATCTTCTCTCCTCTAAAAATGGTCTCCCATGGTTTTAGGGCCCCATTTGAACTACAACCACTTGATAAATTTATTTAAAATTTTCACCAAAATTGGAGATGTCATGTGATGTTGTTAGATCACTTTTATGCAAGAATATATTTCATTCATTTAGTATTTTGAGCTCCACACCAAGATTTCAAATCTGGTCCAGCGGGCAATTTTGCACTACAACCCCTTTAAATATTTCTTTAAAGCTTCCACCAAAATTATGGGATGTTCATAGGAGTATATTATTCAACCTTATGCAAAAACCCAGAGTTGCCCTTTGAAATATTTGAGTGAATCAACCTCATTTTCATTCTGGTCCAGCATGGTGATTTGTACAGCAACCATCATTTAACTTCCCCTTCTAGCTATGATTCCTTTTCCTACTTACAGCACATCCTGCAAAAACCTTAAGTCCAGGAGAGTGGACTCATTGGAGGATTTTATTTGCATGCATTGGTGCCATTTTCTTTCTGTCCAAAATCAGTTTTCTCACAAACTTGAACTGACAAGTTTTTGCTTTTAGCAAACTAACATTGCCACCCTCTCTATCACCTAAAGAGACCCCAATATGGAAAATTTGGCCACCCCAAGAGTTGCCTAGTTGTCCCTAGCATTTTGTCAAACACCTGGTGTGCATGGCCAGTTTTGGCATGATTTTTGTTTTGCACTGTGATCTTGCCCCTCTGTACATACTGGCATGTCCACTAATCTCCTAATGCCTCTAGCCTAGACCTGCTAATTGCCAGCCTCACCCAAGCTCTGTAGCATGCATTGGCATTTCGTCAAGCAGCTCGCGTGCGTGCTCTAGGCGCGCCCAGAGCGCACGTTCTGCACGCGCGCGCGCACCGAGCCGCCGCGTCCCTCTGTCGACGCCCCGCGCCAGTTCTGGCCACTCCCCTCGCACAACCAACACACCCGACCCCTCCCCCGCCGCAGAGACGCCACTGGAGCTCCACAGTGTCGCCGTAAGGTCGGCCGCGGCAGCTAGCGGGCGGCCACAACAGCCTCTGCCATGGACGGCGCCGCCCGAGCCACTAGCGCTCGCCAGCTGCCCCCTGGAGTAGCTCTAGATCATCCGCAAGCTCGTCCTCTAGCGCAAGTCGCCGCCACGTCGCCCTAGCTACAGAGTGTCGGTCGTCGGCGTTCTTATCCACGGCCATCGTCGGAACCGACCCCGATCACCTATTTAAGGAGCCACGAGCCTCTCCGCAACCTCGGACGACCTCAAGCCACCCCGCATAGCACCCCCGTAGCAGCCAATCGTCCAGGGGAGGTCTTCTTCCCCATCTCCGGCCAGTACAGCCGCCGCCGCACTCTGGCCCATTCCGTCGCAATCCGAGCCCCTCCCGTCCATCTAGCGCCACCGTTCGACTCCCCATGACCCTGCGGAGCCACCCAACACCTCAAACCCGCTCGGGAACCACCGTAGCGCGAAGCCCCACTTCCCCCCGAGGCCGTCGTCCGCCGCGATGCTCGTCGCCGGTGACTTCCTCCATCCCCGTCGACCCCTCGACCACCGGGAGGACCGCCCCGGTCTGGCGGATCCATCCCTGCACTCGGATGCCCTCGAGGAGCCGCCATTCGCCGGCGTTGATCGCCGGAGCCTCGCCTCTGTTCGGGCAGAGGAGGAAGGAGGCGGGGGCGACTGGTCAAACCTGACCAGTGGGCCCCCTGGACCCTCTGTCAGCGACCCAACACCGGTCCACACGGGCGTAAGTGGAAGCGTAAAGTCTCGAGTATGTTTCCCCTACCCCAAAAGCATAATCTTATTGAAACATTTTCCTTTTTCTGTTTTATTTTAAAAACTGAATTTGACTAAACTTTGACTGGCTATATCTTTTTAAATATAAATCCAAATGACTTGATTCTTTTTCTGTTGTTTCCCAAATATTGTCTAGTTTATTTTCATATTTATTTCAAAAATTTCCAAACAACTTTTTTTGTACCGCTCTTAAGCTATGTGATAATTTGAATATTTTCAAAAATAGGATTTGTTGGAGAGAGGAGAAAACTTTCAAAAGTTTGGAATACACCCTGCCTCTCCACAACTTGAAGGCAAGCACCTTTGAACCCTGGTCTAATGCATGTGGTTGTTGTTGATACGATTACAACGATATGGATGCATTCATTTCCTTGCATATGTGATGATATGATCATACCCATGAGTGCATGAGGTAGACCCCTTGCTGTGAATAATTAGTATGCATGACGGTAATCTCCCTCGTATGCCTTCCATGACTAATGGAAGAAAGCCGTGAAAGTCGCGGTCTTGTGTAGACGCGAGCTTGTCACTAGCTCCCCGTCGGGACGGTGGAGTCCGGTATGGCTTGGTGAGGCATGACGGGTGATGATTCTGACTGTTGTTGTGGAATATGTTGGTTATGCTAATCATACCAGTGATGCTTGAACCTCCTAAGTCGACCGTAGATCGAGTCTTGTTCCAGTAACCCCAATACTCGTTTCGTACTACCACTTGTCCCTGCCACAGGTAGGGTACGGTTCAGTAAGTGTCAACCCCTGTCCTAGCACACACCGTACAGAGAGGCCATGGTGGAAGATACCGGTTGCATTCGGTAGGCATGCCACCTGGTCCGGGGTCATGGGTGTTTCCGGTTGGGACCGAGAGGGGGGCACCCCTTAGAGCGCGCAATAGAAATTTGATCCCATGCTACGCGAGGTTGTAGCCTCCCCACTTAGAGTTTTGCTTGACAGGTGTCATGGGTGATTCCAGACACGAGTAAAGCTAAGCTGGTGTGTGCAAGTCAGGCGTGTTTTCAACTAAAAGACCGTAGACGGAATTAGTTCCGATGGACTAAAGAAATCGGCTACTCGTGGGTAAAGAGTACACCTTCTGTAGAGATATTAAATCTATTTGAATAGCCGTGTCCGTGGTTAAGGACTACAGTCTGGGATGGGTCAACTGTCGGTCTTAGTGTCGGTCTTCGGAGGAGAAACTACTAAACCAGAACATTGATTATGACCTGTGACATTTGGTGATTATGATTATTGTGGACTAACCATTTGTATTCTTTGAATTAATGAGTATCCCTGGGACGGTTCTACCTCCTGGATATTCACTCTGATTATGTTTATATATAAGCCCTTTATGTGGCGTCGCTCAGACGCCCGACTGTGGCATGCTTGCTATTTATTTTATATATAAGCCCTTTCTGTGGTGTCGCTCAGACGCCCGACTGCGGCATGCTTGTTATTTCAATTGCTTATAAGCCCTTTCTGTGGTGTCGCACAGACGCCCGACTGTGGCATGCTTGTTATTTCTTTTATATATAAGCCCTTTATGTGGTGTCGTTCAGACGCCCGACCGCGGCATGCTTGTTATTTCAATTGCTTATAAGCCCTTTCTGTGGTGTCGCACAGATGCCCGACTGTGGCATGCTTGTTATTTCTTTTATATATAAGCCCTTTATGTGGTGTCGCACAGACGCCCGACTGAGGCATGCTTTACATTTTTATCCTTTCGAGGCGTCGCTTCAGACACTCGATCGGTGCCTTTTACTTCATCCCTCAGGTTGTTGTTCATATCCTATATGATCAACTTGTTTGTGTGCATCTTCCTAAATCTGACTTTGTGACTGACGTAGTAATCACGGCATATTTCAGAGCATGCTTATCATTGGCTATATTATACTTGTGTTCGTAATGTTTGCGAGTACATTCAAAGTACTCACTGGCTTGTCCCTGGCTATTGTCTTGGCCAAATTTCTTGTGTGGAAAGGTGTGGGAGAGGGAGGGCAGCCACACTTAGGGAACGTTGCATGGGAAACAAAAAATTTTCCTACGCTCACCAAGATCAATCTAGGAGATGCATCTACGAGGGGAGAGTTGGATCCACATACCCTTGTAGATCGCTAAGCGGAAGCGTTCAAGAACGCGGTTGATGGAGTCGTACTCGCCGCGATTCAGATCGCCGAAGATCCTAGCACCGAAAGGACGGTGCCTCCGCGTTCTTCACACGTGCAGCTCGGGGACGTCTCCTCCTTCTTGATCCAGCAAGGGGGAAGGAGAGGTTGATGGAGAAACCAGCAGCACGACGGCGTGTTGAAGATGGTGTTGGAGGAATTCCAGCAGGGCTTCGCCAAGCACTGCGGAATAGACGAAGATGTTTGTGGGAGAGGGAGGGCAGCGCCGAGGCACGAACGTGTGTGGCTGCCCTCCCTCTGCCTCTCTTTATATAGGGGGGAGAGAGGGGAGGGGGCGCCCTAGGGTTTCCCCTTAGGGGCGGCGGCCAAGGGGAGATGGGAGGGGGCGGCGGCCCAGGGGCTAGGGTTTCCCCCCCCAAGTGCCTTGCCCCCCACTCCAGAGGGTGCGGCTGCCCTAGGGGGGGGCCACCCCCATGCGCAGGTGGAGAGGGCCCAAGGGGGGCGCACAGCCCCATGAGGGCTGTTGCGTCTCCCACTTGTGGCCCATAGGGCCCATAACAATTACCGGGACCCCCCGAAACCCCTTTCGGTCATCCGACGACTCCCCGGTGCTTCCCGGAACACTTCCGGACTCCGATCACTCTCATCCTATATATCAATCTTCGTCCCCGGACCATTCCGGAGACCCTCGTCACGTCCGGGATCTCATCCGGGACTCCGAACAACCTTCGGTAACCATGCACTGTTCTCACTAACAACCGTAGCGTCACCGAACCTTAAGTGTGTAGACCATGCGGGTTCGGAAACTATGCAGACATGACCGAGACACTCCCAGGTCAATAACCAATAGCGGGATCTGGATACCCATATTGGTTCCCACACGTTCCTCGATGATCTCATCGGATGAACCACGATGTCAAGGATTCAGGCAATCCCGTATACAGTTCCCTTTGTCTCGTCGGTATGTTACTTGCCCGAGATTCGATCGTCGGTATCTCTATACCTAGTTCAATCTCGTTACCGGCAAGTCTCTTTACTCGTTCCGTAATACATAATCCCGTGACTAACTACTTAGTCACTTTGAGCTCATTGAGATGACGTATTACCGAGTGGGCCCGGAGATACCTCTCCGTCACACGGAGTGACAAATCCCAGTCTCGATCCATGTCAACTCAACAGACACCTTCAGAGATACCTGTAGAGTACCTTTATAGTCACCCAGTTACGTTGCGACGTTTGGCACACACAAAGCACTCCTACGGTGTCAGTGAGTTACATGATCTCATGGTCATAGGAACTTATACTTGACATGCAGAAAACTATAGCGATAACTGTTACGATCAAAAGCTATGTTTAACGTTTGGGTCTCGTCCATCACATCATTCTCCTAATGATGTGATCCCGTTATCAAATGACAACTCATGTCTATGACCTGGAAACCGCGGTCATCTTTGATCAACGAGCTAGTCCTGAAGAGGCTTACTAGGGACACAAAGTTTGTCTATTTATCCACACATGTATTTAAGTTTCCAATCAATACAATTATAGCATGGATAATAAACGATTATCATGAACAAGGAAATATAATAATAACTCTTTTATTATTGCCTCTAGGGCATATTTCCAACAGTCTCCCACTTGCACTAGAGTCAATAATCTAGCATTACAAGGTAATGAATCTAACACCCATAGAGTCTTGGTGTTGATCATGCTTAGCCCGTGGAAGAGGCTTAGTCAACGGATCTGCAACATTCAAATCCGGGTGTACTTTGCAAATGCTTATGTCCTCCTCCTTGACTGAATCGCGGATGGAATTGAAGCGTCGCTTTATGTGTCTGGTCCTCTTGTGAAACCTTGGTTCCTTGGCTAGAGCAATGGCACCAGTGTTGTCACAAAACAGAGTCATTGGGTTCAATGCACTAGGCACAACTCCAAGATCTGTCATGAACTCCTTCATCCAGACACCTTCCTTTGCCGCCTCCGAGGCAGCTATGTACTCCGCTTCGCATGTAGAATCGGCTACCACGCTTTGCTTGGAACTGCACCAGCTTACCGCTCCCCCGTTGAGAATATATACGTATCCGGTTTGAGACTTAGAGTCATCCGGATCAGTGTCAAAGCTTGCATCGACGTAACCCTTTACGACGAGCTCTTGATCACCTCCATAAACGAGAAACATCTCCTTAGTCCTTTTCAGGTACTTTAGGATATTCTTGACCGCTGTCCAGTGATCCATACCAGGATTACTTTGAAACCTTCCGGCCATACTTATGGCAAGGCTGACATCTGGTCTTGTGCACAGCATTGCGTACATGATAGAGCCTATGGCTGAAGCATAGGGGATGACACTCATCTTTTCTCTATCTTCCGCAGTCACTGGGCATTGAGTCTTACTCAACTTTGTACCTTGCAATACCGGCAAGAACCCCTTCTTGGATTGATCCATTTTGAACTTCTTCAAAACTTTATCAAGGTATGTACTTTGTGAAAGTCCTATCAAGCGTCTCGATCTAACTCTATAGATCTTGATGCCCAATATGAAAGCAGCTTCACCGAGGTCCTTCATCGAAAAACTCTTGTTCAAATACCCCTTCACGCTATCCAAAAGTTCTATATTGTTTCCAATTAGCAATATGTCATCCACATATAATATTAGAAACGCTATAGAGCTCCCACTCACTTTCTTGTAAATACAAGCTTCTCCGTAAACTTGTACAAACCCAAACGCTTTGATCACCTCATCAAAGCGAAGATTCCAACTCCGAGACGCTTGCACCAGCCCATAAATGGAACGCTGGAGTTTGCAAACTTTGTCAGCATTCTCTGGATCGACAAAACCTTCCGGTTGTATCATATACAACTCTTCCTTAAGAAAACCGTTAAGGAACGCTGTTTTGACATCCATCTGCCAAATTTCATAATCGAAATATGCAGCTATTGCTAACATGATTCGGACGGATTTAAGCATCGCTACGGGTGAGAAAGTCTCATCGTAGTCAATTCCTTGAACTTGTGAAAAACCCTTTGCCACAAGTCGAGCTTTATACACGGTGATATTACCGTCAGCGTCCGTCTTCCTCTTAAAAATCCATTTATTCTGAATGGCCTTCCGCCCTTCAGGTAATACTTCCAAAGTCCATACTTTGTTTTCATACATGGATCCCATCTCGGATTTCATGGCCTCTAACCATTTGTCGGAATCCGGGCCCACCATCGCTTCTCCATAGCTCGTAGGTTCACTGTTGTCCAACAACATGACCTCCAAGACAGGGTTACCATACCACTCAGGTGCAGTGCGTACCCTTGTCGACCTACGAGGTTCGGTAGTAACTTGATCAGAAGCTTCTTGATCATCATCATTGGCTTCCTCTTCAACCGTTGCAGGCTCCACAAAAACATCTTTCTGTGCTGCGCTACTTTCTGGTTGAAGTAGAGGTTCAATAACCTCATCAAGTTCTACCTTCCTCCCACTCAATTCTTTCGAGAGAAACTCTTTCTCGAGAAAGTACCCGTTCTTAGCGACAAACACTTTGCCCTCGGATCTGAGATAGAAGGTGTACCCAACCGTCTCTTTTGGGTATCCTATGAAGACACATTTGTCTGCTTTGGGTTCGAGCTTTTCTGGCTGAAGCCTTTTGACATAAGCATCGCAACCCCAAACTTTGAGAAAAGACAACTTAGGTTTCTTACCAAACCATAGTTCATACGGTGTCGTCTCAACGGACTTAGATGGAGCCCTATTTAAAGTGAATGCAGCTGTCTCTAACGCATATCCCCAAAACGATAGTGGCAAATCGGCAAGAGACATCATAGAACGCACCATATCTAATAGGGTTCGATTACGACGTTCGGACACACCATTACGCTGTGGTGTTCCAGGTGGCGTCAACTGTGAAACAATTCCACATTTTCTTAAGTGATTGCCAAACTCATAACTCAGATACTCTCCCCCTCGATCAGATCGTAGGAACTTGATCTTCTTGTTACGATGATTCTCAACTTCACTCTGAAATTGCTTGAACTTTTCAAACATTTCAGACTTATGCTTCATCAAGTAAATATACCCATATCTACTTAAGTCGTCTGTGAAGGTGAGAAAATAACGATATCCACCGCGCGCCGTGACACTCATCGGGCCACACACATCAGTATGTATGATTTCCAATAAGTCACTTGCCCGTTCCATTGTTCCTGAAAACGGGGTCTTAGTCATCTTGCCCATGAGGCACGGCTCGCATGTGTCAAGTGATTCAAAATCAAGAGACTCCAAAAGTCCATCAGCATGGAGCTTCCTCATGCGTTTCACGCCGATATGACCCAGCCGGCAGTGCCACAAGAAAGTGGTACTATTGTTATCAACTCTACATCTTTTGGCATCAATGTTATGAACATGTGTGTCATCACTATCGAGATTCAATAAGAATAAACCCCCTACTTCGGGTGCATGACCATAAAAGATATTACCCATATAAATAGAACAAACTTTATTCTCTGATTTAAATGAGTAACCGTCTCGCAATAAACAAGATCCAGATATAATGTTCATGCTCAACGCAGGCACTAAATAACAATTATTCAGGTTCATAACTAATCCCGATGGTAATCGAAGAGCGAGCGTGCCGACGGCGATCACATCAACCTTGGAACCATTCCCCACGCGCATCGTCACTTCGTCCTTCGCCAGCCTCCGTTTATTCCGTAGTTCCTGTTTAGAGTTGCAAATGTGAGCAACCGAACCGGTATCAAATACCCAGGCACTACAACGAGAGTTGGTAAGGTACACATCAATAACATGTATATCACATATACCTTGCTTGTTGTTGTTGTTGGCCCCCTTCTTGTCTGCCAGATACTTGGGGCAGTTCCGCTTCCAGTGGCCGTTCCCCTTGCAATAGAAACACTCAGTCTCTGGCTTGGGCCCAGCCTTGGGTTTCTTCACTGGATGAGCAACTGCCTTGCCACCCTTCTTAGAGTTACCCTTCTTGCCCTTGCCATTTTTCTTGAAACTGGTAGTTTTATTGACCATCAACACTTGATACTCCTTCTGGATGTCTGCCTCAGCGACTTTCAGCATTGAAAACAGCTCGACGATGGACTTGTTCATCCCTTGCATGTTATACTGCTGCACGAAGCTCTTGTAGCTAGGTGGGAGTGACTGGAGAATTCTGTCAATGATAGCCTCCTCCGGGAACACAAGTCCCAGATCAGCTATGCGGGTATAGTACCCAGACATCTTTAGTAAGTGCTCACTGACAGACGAATTCTCCTCCATCTTGCAAGCAAAGAATTTATCGGTGGTCTCATACCTCTCGATCTTAGCATTCTTTTCAAAGATGAACTTCAACTCCTGGAACATCTCATATGCTCCATGACGTTCAAAACGCCTTTGAAGTCCTCCTTCCAAGCTATACAACATGGCACACTGCACTACTGAGTAGTCATCCGAACGCGTCTGCCAGGCGTTCATAACGTCCACAGAGGCCGGAGCGGGGGGTTCACCTAGCGGTGCACTTAGGACATAAACCTTTTGGGCAGCTGTGAGGATGATCCTCAGATTGCGGAGCCAGTCCACAAAGTTGCTCCCATCATCTTTCAGCTTAGTTTTCTCTAGGAACGCATTAAAATTCAGGGGAGCTACTGCGCGAGCCATCTACAACAAAAGATTTGCAAAGACATCTTAGACTATTGTTCATGATAAGTGAGTTTTTAACTAATCAAATTACTTATAACTCCCACTCAAATTGACATCCCTCTGGTCATCTGAGCGTGACATGATCCAAATCCACCAACCCAAGTCCGATCATCACGTGAGATGAGGTGGTGTCAATGGTGAACATCTTCATGTTGATCATATCTACAATATGATTCATGCTCGACCTTTCGGTCTTCCGTGTTCCGAGGCCATGTCTGTACATGCTAGGCTCGTCAAGTCTAACCCGAGTGTTCTGCATGTGCAAAACTGGCTTGCACCCGTTGTATGCGAACGTAGAGTCTATCACACCCGATCATCACGTGGTGCTTCGAAACGACGAACCTTCGCAACGGCGCACACTCGGGGGGAACACAATTTTATCTTGAAATTTTAGTGAGGGATCATCTTATAATGCTACCGTCGTCCTAAGCAAAATAAGATGCATAAAAGGATTAACATCACATGCAAATCATAAGTGACATGATATGGCCATCAACTCGTGCTTTTGATCTCCATCTCCAAAGCACCGGCATGATCTCCATCGTCACCGGCGCAACACCATGATCCCCATCATCATGATCTCCATCATCGTGTCGCCATCGGGGTTGTCGCGCGCCCACCATGCTCTTACTACTATTGCTACCGTTTAGCGATAAAGTAAAGCATTACATAGCGCTTAATGATTGACACGCAGGTCATACAAAAATTAAAGACAACCCTATGGCTCCTGCCGGTTGCCGTATACATCGACATGCAAGTCGATATTAACTATTACAACATGATCAACTCATACATCAAATATATCTCATCATGTCATTGGCCATATCATATCACATACATACCCTGCAAAAACAAGTTAGACGTCCTCTAATTTGTTGTTGCATGTTTTACGTGGCTGCTATGGGTATCTAGCAAGAACGCTTCTTACCTACGCAAAGCCACAACGGTGATATTTAAGTTGCTATTTAACCTACAAGGACCGCCTTTGTCTATTCCGATTCAACTAAGATAGGAGAGACAGACACCCGCCAGCCATCTTATGCAACAAAAGTCGCATGTCTGTCGATGGAACCGGTCTCATGTACGTGGACATGTAAAGTTGGTCCGGGCCGCTTCATCCCATAATACCGCTGAATCAAGAAAGACCAAGGAGGGAAGCAATCTAAACATCAACGCCCACAAACCCCTTTGTGTTCTACTCGTGAAAGCATCTACGCAAGAACCTAGCTCTGATACCACTGTTAGGGAACGTTGCATGGGAAACAAAAAAATTTCCTACGCTCACCAAGATCAATCTAGGAGATGCATCTACGAGGGGAGAGTTGGATCCACATACCCTTGTAGATCGCTAAGCGGAAGCGTTCAAGAACGCGGTTGATGGAGTCGTACTCGCCGCGATTCAGATCGCCGAAGATCCTAGCACCGAAAGGACGGTGCCTCCGCGTTCTTCACACGTGCAGCTCGGGGACGTCTCCTCCTTCTTGATCCAGCAAGGGGGAAGGAGAGGTTGATGGAGAAACCAGCAGCACGACGGCGTGTTGAAGATGGTGTTGGAGGAATTCCAGCAGGGCTTCGCCAAGCACTGCGGAATAGACGAAGATGTTTGTGGGAGAGGGAGGGCAGCGCCGAGGCACGAACGTGTGTGGCTGCCCTCCCTCTGCCTCTCTTTATATAGGGGGGAGAGAGGGGAGGGGGCGCCCTAGGGTTTCCCCTTAGGGGCGGCGGCCAAGGGGAGATGGGAGGGGGCGGCGGCCCAGGGGCTAGGGTTTCCCCCCCCCCCCCAAGTGCCTTGCCCCCCACTCCAAAGGGTGCGGCTGCCCTAGGGGGGGGCCACCCCCATGCGCAGGTGGAGAGGGCCCAAGGGGGGGCGCACAGCCCCATGAGGGCTGTTGCGTCTCCCACTTGTGGCCCATAGGGCCCATAACAATTACCGGGACCCCCCGAAACCCCTTTCGGTCATCCGACGACTCCCCGGTGCTTCCCGGAACACTTCCGGACTCCGATCACTCTCATCCTATATATCAATCTTCGTCCCCGGACCATTCCGGAGACCCTCGTCACGTCCGGGATCTCATCCGGGACTCCGAACAACCTTCGGTAACCATGCACTGTTCTCACTAACAACCCTAGCATCACCGAACCTTAAGTGTGTAGACCCTACGGGTTCGGAAACTATGCAGACATGACCGAGACACTCCCAGGTCAATAACCAATAGCGGGATCTGGATACCCATATTGGTTCCCACACGTTCCTCGATGATCTCATCGGATGAACCACGATGTCAAGGATTCAGGCAATCCCGTATACAGTTCCCTTTGTCTCGTCGGTATGTTACTTGCCCGAGATTCGATCGTCGGTATCTCTATACCTAGTTCAATCTCGTTACCGGCAAGTCTCTTTACTCGTTCCGTAATACATAATCCCGTGACTAACTACTTAGTCACTTTGAGCTCATTGAGATGACGTATTACCGAGTGGGCCCGGAGATACCTCTCCGTCACACGGAGTGACAAATCCCAGTCTCGATCCATGTCAACTCAACAGACACCTTCAGAGATACCTGTAGAGTACCTTTATAGTCACCCAGTTACGTTGCGACGTTTGGCACACACAAGGCACTCCTACGGTGTCAGTGAGTTACATGATCTCATGGTCATAGGAACTTATACTTGACATGCAGAAAACTATAGCGATAACTGGTACGATCAAAAGCTATGTTTAACGTTTGGGTCTCGTCCATCACATCATTCTCCTAATGATGTGATCCCGTTATCAAATGACAACTCATGTCTATGACCTGGAAACCGCGGTCATCTTTGATCAACGAGCTAGTCCTGAAGAGGCTTACTAGGGACACAAAGTTTGTCTATTCATCCACACATGTATTTAAGTTTCCAATCAATACAATTATAGCATGGATAATAAACGATTATCATGAACAAGGAAATATAATAATAACTCTTTTATTATTGCCTCTAGGGCATATTTCCAACAAAAGGAACGATGCGATGACAGCCCCGGAACCTACGCAATTTGAGATAGCAGCCTCGCGAAGATAGGAGTTATCCTCGTCAGCTGTTCCTGTGGGAAATGGAGTCCCATAGTCACCGATGAACCACAAACCGCTTCCGCCATCAGCCACTAGAAACCTTGTGTTGTACTCACAGGCCAGAATGGTCTTGTACTACATAACTTGTATTTGCTTGGAGTTTCTGTAACAAGTTGGTGCCTCATCAGCTAACAGTAATCCTGTGGCTGGTGAGCACAAGGGCCACTTTTGGGAAATTAATACCCCAAAAAGCCGGTCCTGACAAACTTGGTATCAGAGCCAGGCTGACCATTGGCTAATCCCATCTTAGCCAGGTCGAAAACCTAGGTAAACCAACCCACCAGACCTTAACCAAAACTCCGGCCAAGCTTCTCGTGTAAGATAGCCACACAGTGACCGACACCTAAATTGTCTCATTCGCAAGAGTGCGAAGGATGACTCCGTCCCCTTTTTCTATAAAAAGGGCACGCTAGCCTCAACCCAGCGCAACACACCCTCTACCCCAAACCAAGCCAAGATGCCCGGACCCATTGTTCACAATGAAACCACAGCAATCAACCTTGGAGGTTTTGTGACCGTACTAGAAAACCTCACCCGCCGTGCCTTTTCATTAGAAGAACCCCCAGAATATGTTGTGTACCAAGAGAGCCGTCAATTCTGGGCCACTATGCACGTCTATGATAGGGGTCTATCGCCAGAACGCCCCTACAGGTTCACCGGGAGGACAACTTCCTTTGAGCCGCAAGCCCTCCAACTAGCTGCTCGAGAGGCTATAGTTCAACTCTGGCACTTGTCACCCAGAGTTAACTGTCGCTCATTCTACTACTACCCCAGCCGTGACGGGTATGGTAGGCCATCCCAGGTTGCCAACGGAGATCACGAGACGGATGCTGCATTATTGCATCTGGTGCGCTATGTAAGTGCACTAGAGGAACTGTTCGATCAGATCACCCTTGATCTGATCGCAGCTCGTGGAGAACTGATCCGCAGAGCCCGAGCGAGAAGAGAAGACGAGCCCGACGCTGACAACCCAGTCGTGCTGTTCGGACAACCGATCGAGACCTTGAGGTCAACCCCAGCCCGCAACCAAGATGCTTTGGTGTCCCCAGAAGTGATTCGTCGCCTCTTGGGAACACGCTCCAACGGGATTGTGGCCAACAACCCCCGCAATGGTCATCATCGCTACCCCGACCCTGCAGTTCCTCAACCCCCTCCAGCTAACCCCGACGATGAGGCTAATGGAGAAGCCTCGACATCCACAAGGCACGCCCGCTTAGATATAAACGATGTAGGCTAAATCACTCGAGTAGCGCCGAGTCTTAGTATGACCACGCCCTGTCATTGTGTGATCTTGTATCGCTATATTTAAATGCGTTCTGCTCGTGTGCCCCAGTTTATTTTATATAAGTAACCATGCATAAGTATGTTGGTGTACGGTTGCATTTTTAATTCCGGGCGTAGCTACCAAAAACCACCCCGACGACACCCACGGTAATACGTCACTTTTGCGAGATATGTGTATCTGCAGCATTGACCCCGCCCCCATAGAGCAGAACCGACAAGATAGTTGCCCACTCACTGTAGCCACATTTTACTGCGTGGGTAGGATGGTTAATTTTTGTGATATTACTTTGTGATAGTAGGAGTAATTCTTTTCATAACAGCCTTTAGCAAATCTCGAGGACGAGATTTTTCTTAAGGGGGGTAGTGTTGTAACACTCCAAAAATTTAACCCTGTTTTATTAATTAAAATCTTGCCAGGAAATAAAAATTTCATTTGCTGGATTTTCCTTTTGATTTCAGGACCATCTTTTCCTTTTTATTATGGAGTTTTTACCACAAGTGAAGACTTTCCAATTATTGTTAGACTCTCATATTCTCTCAATAAAACTTTTCCTTCATCAGTAGAATTAATTATGTAATTGTCTCCCTAATCTTCTCTCCTCTAAAAATGGTCTCCCATGGTTTTAGGGCCCCATTTGAACTACAACCACTTGATAAATTTATTTAAAATTTTCACCAAAATTGGAGATGTCATGTGATGTTGTTAGATCACTTTTATGCAAGAATATATTTCATTCATTTAGTATTTTGAGCTGCACACCAAGATTTCAAATCTGGTCCAGCGGGCAATTTTGCACTACAACCCCTTTAAATATTTCTTTAAAGCTTCCACCAAAATTATGGGATGTTCATAGGAGTATATTATTCAACCTTATGCAAAAACCCAGAGTTGCCCTTTGAAATATTTGAGTGAATCAACCTCATTTTCATTCTGGTCCAACATGGTGATTTGTACAGCAACCATCATTTTACTTCCCCTTCTAGCTATGATTCCTTTTCCTACTTACAGCACATCCTGCAAAAACCTTAAGTCCAGAAGAGTGGACTCATTGGAGGATTTTAAGTGCATGCATTGGTGCCATTTTCTTTCTGTCCAGAATCAGTTTTCTCACAAACTTGAACTGACAAGTTTTTACTTTTAGCAAACTAACATTGCCATCGTCTGTATCACCTAAAGAGACCCCAATATGGAAAATTTGGCCACCCCAAGAGTTGCCTAGTTATCCCTAGCATTTTGTCAAACACCTGGTGTGCATGGCCGGTTTTGGCATGATTTTTGTTTTGCACTGTGATATTGCCCCTCTGTACATACTGGCATGTCCACTAATCTCCCTAATGCCTCTAGCCTAGACCTGCTAATTGCCAGCCTCACCCAAGCTCTGTAGCATACATTGGCATTTCGTCAAGCAGCTCGCGTGCGTGCTCTAGGTGCGCCCAGAGCGCACGTTTTGCATGCGCGCACGCACCGAGCCGCCGCGTCCCTCTGCCGACGCCCCGCGCCAGTTCTGGCCACTCCCCTCGCACAACCAGCACACCCGACCCCTCCCCCGCCGCAGAGACGCCACTGGAGCTCCATAGTGCCGCCGTCAGGTCGGCCGCGGCAGCTAGCGGGCGGCCACAGCAGCCTCTGCCGTGGACGGCGTCGCCCGAGCCACTAGCGCTCACCAGCTGCCCCCTGGAGCAGCTCTAGATCATCCGCAAGCTCGTCCTCTAGCGCACGTCACCGCCATGTCGCCCTAGCTACAGAGTGTCGGTCGCCGGCGTTCTTATCCACAGCCATCGTCGGAACCGACCCCGATCACCTATTTAAGGAGCCCTGAGCCTCTCCGCAACCTTAGACGACTTCAAGCCACCCCGCATAGCACCCCCGTAGCAGCCAATCGTCCAGGGGAGGTTTTCTTCCCCATCTCCGGCCAGTACAGCCGTCGCCGCACTCTGGTCCATTCCGTCGCAATCCGAGCCCCTCCCGTCCATCTAGCGCCACCGTTCGACTCCCCATGACCCTGCGGAGCCACCCAACACCTCAAACCCGCTCGGGAACCACCGTAGCGCGAAGCTCCAATTCCCCCCGAGGCCGCCGTCCGCCGCGATGCTCGTCGCCGGCGACTTCCTCCATCCCCGTCGACCCCTCGACCACCGGGAGGACCGCCCCGGTCTGGCGGATCCATCCCTGCACTCGGATGCCCTCGAAGAGCCGCCGTTCGCTGGCGTTGATCGCCGGAGCCTCGCCTCTGTTCGGCCAGAGGAGGAAGGAAGCGGGGGCGACTGGTCAAACCTGACCAGTGGGCCCCCTGGACCCTCTGTCAGCGACCCAGCACCGGTCCACACGGGCATAAGTGGAAGCGTAAAGTCTCGAGTACGTTTCCCCTGCCCCAAAAGCGTAATCTTATCAAAACGTTTTCCTTTTTCTGTTTTATTTTAAAAACACAATTTGACTAAACTTTGACTGGCTATATCATTTTAAATATAAATCCAAATGACTTGATTCTTTTTCTGTTGTTTCCCAAGTATTGTCTAGTTTATTTTCATATTTATTTCAAAATTTTCCAAACAACTTTTTTTGTACCGCTCTTAAGCTATGTGATAATTTGAATATTTTCAAAAATAGGATTTGTTGGAGAGAGGAGAAAACTTTCAAAAGTTTGGAATACATCCTACCTCTCCACAACTTGAAGGCAAGCACCTTTGAACCCTGGTCTAATGCATGTGGTTGTTGTTGATACGATTACAATGATATGGATGCATTCATTTCCTTGCATATGTGATGATATGATCATACCTATGAGTGCATGAGGTAGACCCCTTGCTGTGAATAATTAGTATGCATGACGGTAATCCCCCTCGTATGCCTTCCATGCCTAACGAAAGAAAGCCATGAAAGTCGCGGTCTTGTGTAGACGCGAGCTTGTCACTAGCTCCCCGTAGGGACGATGGAGTCCGGTATGGCTTGGTGAGGCATGACGGGTGATGATTCCGACTGTTGTTGTGGAATATGTTGGTTATGCTAATCATACCAGTGATGCTTGAACCTCCTGAGTCGACCGTAGATCGAGTCTTGTTCCAGTAACCCCAATACTCGTTTCGTACTACCACTTGTCCCTGCCACAGGTAGGGTACGGTTCAGTAAGTGTCAACCTCTGTCCTAGCACACACCGTACAGAGAGGCCATGGTGGAAGATACCGGCTGCATCCGGTAGGCATGCCACCTGGTCCGGGGGCATGGGTGTTTCCGTTTGGGACCGAGAGGGGGGCACCCCTTAGAGCGCGCAATAGAAATTTGATCCCATGCTACGCGAGGTTGTAGCCTCCCCACTTAGAGTTTTGCTTGACAGGTGTCGTGGGTGATTCCAGACACGAGTAAAGCTAAGCTGGTGTGTGCAAGTCAGGCGTGTTTTCGACTAAAAGACCGTAGACGGAATTAGTTCCGATGGACTAAAGAAATCCGCTACTCGTGGGTAAACAGTACGCCCTCTTCAGAGATATTAAATCTATTCGAATAGCCATGTCCGTGGTTAAGGACTACAGTCTGGGATGGGTCAAGTGTCGGTTTTAGTGTCGGTCTTTTGAGGAGAAACTACTAAACCAGAACATTGATTATGACCTGTGACATATGGTGATTATGATTATTGTGGACTAACCATTTGTATTCTTTGAATTAATGAGTATCCCTGGGACGGTTCTACCTCCTGGATATTCACTGTGATTATGTTTATATATAAGCCCTTTATGTGGCGTCGCTCAGACGCTTGGCATGCTTGCTATTTCTTTTATATATAAGCCCTTTCTGTGGTGTCGCTCAGACGCCCGACTGCGGCATGCTTGTTATTTCAATTGCTTATAAGCCCTTTCTGTGGTGTTGCACAGACGCCCGACTGTGGCATGCTTGTTATTTCTTTTATATATAAGCCCTTTATGTGGTGTCGTTCATACGCCCGACTGCGGCATGCTTGTTATTTCAATTGCTTATAAGCCCTTTCTGTGGTGTCGCACAGACGCCCGACTGTGGCATGCTTGTTATATCTTTTATATATAAGCCCTTTATGTGGTGTCGCACAGATGCCCGACTGAGGCATGCTTTACATTTTTATCCTTTCGAGGCGTCGCTTCAGACACTCGATCGGTGCCTTTTACTTCATCCCTCGGGTTGTTGTTCATATCCTATATGATCAACTTGTTTGTGTGCATCTTCCTAAATCTGACTTTGTGACTGACGTAGTAATCATGGCATATTTCAGAGCATGCTTATCATTGGTTATATTATACTTGTGTTCATAATGTTTGCGAGTACATTCAAAGTACTCACTGGCTTGTCCCTGGCTATTGTCTTGCCAGATTTCTTGCGTGGAAAGGAACGATGTGATGACAGCCCCAGAACCTACGCAATTGGAGATAGCAGCCTCGCGAAGATAGGAGTTATCTTGGTCAGCTGTTCCTGTGGGAAATGGAGTCCCATAGTCACCGATGAACCACAAACTGCTTCCACCATCAGCCACTAGAAACCTTGTGTTGTACTCACAGGCTAGAATGGTCTTGTACTACATAACTTGTATTTGCTTGGAGTTTCTGTAACAAGTTGGTGCCTCATCAGCTAACAGTAATCCTGGGGCTGGTGAGCACAAGGGCCACTTTTGGGAAATTAATACCCCGAAAAGCCGATCCTGACAAGGAACAAGTTTCGGTATAAGTTTCTTGCAAACCGGAGCTTCTCTCAAGAAGGCTCGTGGTTCTGAGAGGGAACGTATCACCTTTGTGTGTATAATTCAAATTATAAATACAAGCACATGCTCCAGTGCACCAAAGCTGGTTAAAAAATCACATGTGTGTCCTCGGGTAAATTTCTAGGTCCCATGCCAGAAATGGGAATGAAGTTCAAACATCTGGGCGTCATGGCTCGGCTGGAAACATTGAGAAACTTGGTTTTTTAATTCCTGTAAATCCGAAACACGCATGAAAATCGTGAAACTTGGCTTGGTGCCATGACATGGCACCAACATGCTGTGGTAATTTTGCTGTCCGATTTGCGAAGGCGCACACATTAACAATCAACAAAGTCATTTTGGAACAAGTGATGTCACGTTACAATCGGAAACATAAGTACTACCTCCTTTCCGGTTTATAGGGCTCAAATTCAAAAATCTCACCAACCAAGGTAGATGGTGAGTGGTGGAACAATTTTTGTAGTTTGGAAAGGTATACAATTAATGCACTCATTTTCCTCAAACTTTTATTTTTATCAATGCATTAATTGCAATGCATGCATACATAAAGTACATGCATTGGTCAATTTTCTCTTAATCTTTGCATGCAATGATTTAATGCACCTTGAAATCTGAACATGTGATGGGAACAACCAAATTGAGCCTTATAAAATAGAAAATCTAAAATTTTGAGATAAGCCCTATAAACCGGAAAGGAGGGAGTATTATTGAAACCGTGGGCGTTCTATTTACCATTTACGTGTCGCTGATACGTCCAAAACGTATCTATAATTTCTGCTAGCTCCATGCCACTTTTGGGTGATATTGCTATGATATTCATACACTTCCATACACTTTTGATCATATTTGGACTAACTTACTAATCCAGTGCACCCCAGTGCCAGTTTCTGTTTTCGGCTGTTTTTGTATTTCAGGTTTTCACGTTTCGAGAACTGCCCAGAAAAATTATATAAAAACTCAACCGGAAACAACACTGCGTCCGAAGGGCAGCCTCGGGGGGCCACAGGGGCTCCAGGCGCCCTGTGGGCGCGTGATACGTCCAAAACGTATCTATAATTTCTGCTTGCTCCATGCCACTTTTGGGTGATATTGCTATGATATTCATACACTTCCATACACTTTTGATCATATTTGGACTAACTTACTAATCCAGTGCACCCTAGTGCCAGTTTCTGTTTTCGCTATTTTTGTATTTCAGGTTTTCACGTTTCGAGAACTGCCCAGAAAAATACAGAAAAAATATATAAAAAATCAGCGTTCCGGGAACGACACTGCTTCCGAAGGGGAGCCTGGGGGGCACAGGGGCTCCAGGCGCCCTGT
>LR738715.1:132468871-132482401 GCA_902687465.1 Secale cereale
CCGCCGCCGCCGCTTCCAAGATCGGGAGCACCAGGAGAACTCTTCCCGGCACCCTGCCGGAGGGGAGGATCACCACCGGGAGCTTCTCCACCACCATGGACGCCTCCCGGATGACTCATGAGTAGTTTCCCTTGGACCATGAGTCCATGACCAGTAGCTATGTGATGTTCTCCTCCCATTCTTGTGCTTCACTAATTAGTCCTCGTGAGCTGCCCTACATGATCGAGGCACCTATGTAATCCTTATGCTGTTGCTATGTTGAGTTTGCTGGGATCCGATGGATTATGAGATTATGTTCAGATTGATCTTGAGTAATATATTTGATTCACCTCTTTTATATTTTAGTTCATAAGTAATTCTTGCATGTTATCCGTTGTTATTTATTGCTTTGGCCAAGTAGTAGGTAGTGACTCCAAGAGGGAACGTTATGCTCGATTGTGGGTTCATGCCCCTCGATGACTAGCTTGAGTGACAGAAACATGAGTCTAGGGGATGTGCTGTTGCCACAAGGGGGAAAACAACGGTGCTTGTGCCCGCGGGTGCAAGGATTGTTTACTTTACGCAAAGTTCTTTTAATGCAGTTGTCTGTTGCATTGAGTTTACACTATGGGTGGGACTCGCAACTTAATACCAGCGAGATGTTCTGGATAGATATCTCAAGGTGGATGATTAGTAGTAGATGCAGATGGATTTCGGTCTACTTACTTTGGCGTACCGCCCATGCTTTGAACCTCAACCTTTCTTGTAATGTAGTCAGCATTGGTTTGCGTTCGTGGTCCTGTCAATTGCCCAGCTGTAATTTGTTACCTCACATAGCTATTTTATCGTCTTTTGGGAGAGAGACATCACTAGCGAACATCATGTGACTCCGGTCCATATTACCATCATTGATCACATACACTATTTACTTTTCCGCTATTTTATTTACTATTGCAAAACACTATCTATCACTACTATCATATTGCTTTTAACCCTTTGTGAACTACAAGGCCGGAGAGATTGACAACCTCTCTGTACTCGTTGGGAGCAAAGCTATTTGTATCTGTGTGCAGGTCCATGTTGATTGCTAATTGCGCCGTTAGCGGTTGACACCTACATGTTGAACCTAGGAGTCTCTGGGGATTCGATCCTTGGCATCTTTGCTAGGGGAAAACACTTCTACTTACTGCATCTTACACCTTCCACTTGGGGTAATCCAACGAGGGGTTCGAGGCCCATCAGCGCGCCCCCCCTTGGGCCGCGCCGGGGGGGGCGCCTGGGCCCCCCGAGGCTCCCCCAGTGCCCTACTTTGGCATATATTTAAAGGGTTCCTCGTAACCCTCAGAACCGAACTTCTTTTCGCGATCCCATCTCTGTTCCGCCGCCGCCGCCGCTTCCAAGATCGGGAGCACCAGGAGAACTCTTCCCGGCACCCTGCCGGAGGGGAGGATCACCACCGGGAGCTTCTCCACCACCATGGACGCCTCCCGGATGACTCGTGAGTAGTCTCCCTTGGATCATGAGTCCATGACCAGTAGCTATGTGATGTTCTCCTCCCGTTCTTGTGCTTCACTAATTAGTCCTCGTGAGCTGCCCTACATGATCGAGGCACCTATGTAATCCTTATGCTGTTGCTATGTTGAGTTTGCTGGGATCCGATGGATTATGAGATTATGTTCAGATTGATCTTGAGTAATATATTTGATTCACCTCTTTTATATTTTAGTTCATAAGTAATTCTTGCATGTTCTCCGTTGTTATTTATTGCTTTGGCCGAGTAATAGGTAGTGACTCCAAGAGGGAACGTTATGCTCGATTGTGGGTTCATGCCCCTCGATGACTGGCTTGAGTGACAGAAACATGAGTCTAGGGGATGTGCTGTTGCCACAAGGGGGAAAACAATGGTGCTTGTGCCCGCGGGTGCAAGGATTGTTTACTTTACGCAAAGTTCTTTTAATGCAGTTGTCTGTTGCATTGAGTTTACACTATGGGTGGGACTCGCAACTTAATACCAGCGAGATGTTCTGGATAGATATCTCAAGGTGGATAATTAGTAGTAGATATTGACGGATTTTGGTCTACTTACTTTGGCGTACCGCCCATGCTTTGAACCTCAACCTTTCTTGCAATGTAGTCAGCATTGGTTTGCGTTCGTGGTCCTGTCAATTGCCCAGCTGTAATTTGTTTACCTCACATAGTTGTTTTATCGTCTTTTGGGAGAGAGACATCACTAGTGAACATCATGAGACTCCGGTCCATATTACCATCATTGATCACATACACTATTTACTTTCCGCTATTTACTTACTATTGCAAAACACTATCTATCACTACTATCATTGCTTTTAACCCTTTGTGAACTACAAGGTCGGAGAGATTGAAAACCTCTCTGTACTCGTTGGGAGCAAAGTTATTTGTATCTGTGTGCAGGTCCACGTTGATTGCTAATTGCGCCGTTAGCAGTTGACACCTACCTGTTGAACCTAGGAGTCTCTGGGGATTCGATCCTTGGCATCTTTGCTAGGGGAAAACACTTCTACTTACTGCATCTTACACCTTCCACTTGGGGTAACAAACGAGGGGTTCGAGGCCCATCAGCCGCCACGCATCCCATTTTTTTATTAGCTAGGAGGCGTCGTGTAGGGTAGCTATTTGAGCACGGGAGGCGTGCGATCAGACCCCTGTGCGTACTTATCAGGAGGAGAGCCCTTTGACCTCCATCTGTGGTTGTCGGTGTAAAAAGATAGGGGTACACTTTTTGTACCCCTATAACTGTGCACGGGTAGTCTGAGCCACGGGCACCACCACACCAAGCATGGCAAGGGAGGTGAGCCAGGGTAAGACCGAAGCTCGATGGAACTGAAGCCCAAAGCCGAGACCACAAAGAGCAAGGGGATGAAGCAGATTCCCCCGGCAAGATCCTTGCCGGGGCCGGCTTTAGCAGCCCCGGCAAGACCCTTGCCGTGGCAACTCGCCCCACGCCCACGAAGCGAATCGCCCTAGGGTCCACTGCCCCCATGGGGCAAGGATTCGGGAGATATCCCCGTAGTGGCATGCAGATCTTTGTGAAGACATTCAAGATCAGATACACACTGAGAAGACGACAACCCTTGGCGGGATCCCAGCCAAAGAAGACCACAAGGACTCCGGCAAGTACCTTGCCGGGGATGACAGCAAGCGCCGCGGCAAGACCCTTGCCGGGGCCCCGGCAAGGCCCTTGCCTGGGACATCCGCAGGACCACCATCAGGCCCGCACCAACTAAGCCTCCACCGCCCCATGCAGCTGCTGACCCAACCAGCTGGGCAGGCACCTGCGTGGCGGCATGCAGATCTTCGTGGAAGACCCACCATTGTGCCACCTCAGCTGCCTGCCTGCCTACATGGCATCCCAGGCATCGCTGGCAAGGGCGCGTGTCGACACAAGAAGGAGCGGCGACGGACAAGACGGATGTCTCCCCCGTCACCGATAAAGCAAGGACGCCTAAGCAAGACGCATTAAATGTGCCTTGTCATGTAATGCGAGGGAGAACCTCGCATCACTGTACCCTTTCCACCTCTTGTGTGCCACCGTGGCAACCCCTTTTCCCTATAAAAGGAGGCCCGAGGCGACCAGGAGAAGGATTCAGCTTTCCAGAACTCCTCACGATTCGGCTTTTTGGAGCTCCTCACGCCCCATAGCTAGCTGAAGAACACAGATATACAATCCACCAAAGCAAGAGTAGGGTTTTACGCATCCTCGCGGCCCGAACCTGGGTAAAGGAACTGTGTGCTATCTGTTTGATCCGCTCTTCTCTCAACCCCGCGCCCCGCAACCGTAGTACGGATTCTTGTGATCCCATAGGTGTCGATCCAACACCCCGACATCTTTGGCGTGCTAGGTAGGGGGAGCGCAGCTGTGAGAATCGGCTCTAGCAGTTAGGCCAGCACTCCTTTGTCTTCGTGGCTCTTTGAGAAGGAAGGAGGCCGGAAGATCAGCACTCGAGCGGCTACAAATAGAAGCTAAGTTATATTGAACCCTGGATATTTCTATCCTATTATTTAAAGTTATTATCCTCGGAGCTGTCGTTCTTTGTACAAAAAGAAACCTGCACGCAAATGGGGCCCTTCCCGATCGGCAACGCCTTTGCTCTGTTTCGAGTCCGCTCAACAGTTCAAACGGCTGCGTTGGAAACGGTAGGGTAGCCTTCCGCAATTGGCGAGGCTCTCGACTCTAACTCGAGTCAAACTCGACAGTTCGAGCGGCTGCGTTGAGGGCGGTAAGGTGGCTCACCCGGCAGCATGCTCACCCGGCAGGCCAATGGGGACCCGTCCCCACGACGCCGCTTTGGGTTTCCACGCCGGCAAGCCTACCCAGCTAGCGTAGGGTGGGCATACAAAGAGGCAGCAAACAGGGAAATAACATGCATGATTCCAAAAATATTTCAAAGTTATATTACATCATTGCTGCGGTTCTAACTAAAGATAAATCTTGTCTTGGTCATGAACCCGCAGCGGTGAAGAAGACCGGGATGCCTAATCCCGGCGCTGGCCTTCCACCCTCTTGATTTCGTCGATGTAGCTGATGACGGGCTTGATGCGCTCCTTGAGCATCGTGAGGTCAGTACCCTCCGGCAAGCTATCCATCGCGGCTTCGAAGTCGAGGGCGGGGTTCCAGAACGCCATCTTGGTGAGGACCTTGGTCATGACCCCCCGGCAAAGTCGTCGGGCCTCCCCGGCGAGCGTGGCCGTTCTGTTGGAGTGAAGATCAGCCAAGGCGCCGAGGACGCCCTCGAAGAACAGGCTTAGCTTGGCATTGATAGTCCCGCTCCACTCAGGGGCATACCTCACGTTTGGCATCCCCATGAGGGCCAACTGCGAGGTGACCCTGCCGGCGACGTCCTCCAGCCGGCTGATCCACCTGTTCTCGCCCGCCACTTATTCCTGGTTGGAGGCGGCCTCGTCCGCCCGCAGCTGCTTCTCCTCCTCCAGGCTCCTGGTCAAGGTCTCCTCCCAAGCCGAGCTCTCCGACAACATCTTCTCGAGATTTTCCAGCTTCAGCTTGAGATCTCTGATGGAGTCTTGCGCCTCGAAGAGCTCCCCAGCCCTGCTGATGACAGCTCCCTGCGCCTCTGTCAAGACGCAGTTGAGCCTGTTCTTCTCGTCAGACAGCTTGAGGGCCTGCTCCCTCAGCCCGTCCCGCTCTACCTCCATCTCCTTCACCTTGCCGGCATGGACCAGAGCCTAGGCATCGAGCGCCTCTTTGTGCCTCTGCCCCAGCTCGCGAGTCCGCCGCTCGACCAGGACCTCGAGCTCCTCATCCTTGCCGCGGAGCATTGCGGCAAGCTTCGCCTCACGCGCGGAGAGGTCTTCTTCCTGGGAATCAAGGGTGGCTTGATGCTGGTTCCGGGCGGCCTCGGTCGCGGCAGCCAAGCTCGCTGCCTCTTTGTGGGCCTTCTCGACGTCAGACATCTTCATGATGAGCTGTGCATTGCGCTTGGCCAATTCTTCCTGGAAGGCCCTCTGCTCCTCGCGGGACTGGTGAAACCAGGTTTGCGCCTCAGCAACGCGCGCCTGGAAGTCCACCTCCGCCTCGTCCACCATTGCCACCCTGGACTTAACCTTGTCCAGACGGGCACGGTTGAGCGCTTGGAGCTTTCGGAAATTGTCCCCCATAGCGCGGAAGAGCTGCCCTTCTGGGGAACCATCGCCGCCGGCGCCCGGTTCATCGACCACCTCAAGCCCGGTGGCGGCAAGCACCTCACCGTCGAAGACTTCCCCTCCGGTGGGCGCTCGGGAACTTGACGCCCCTGCGAGATGGACGAAGAGGTCGTCGCCCACCTTCAGGTATCTGCCGGGGCCCGAGGTTGTGAAGGAAGAAGGCTGATCATCAGCCGCCTCTTCCTCGGCTGTGGCCTTGCCGGCCTCCCTGGCAGGCTCACCGCTGGCACCCTCGGCAGCATCTTTGGCGGCCTCGTCGGCGGCGGCCGCGCCAGCATCCTTGGCGGCCTCCTCAGCGGCGATCCTGTCGGCCTCCGCCGCGGCCTCCTCAGCAATGTTCCCGATGACGGTGTCCACGTCCTCCATACCTGAAGGAGGGCCTGGGCAGCAATGGGGACGATGAAGCCAAGAAAAAGAATAAGGGAAAAGCAGAGACAGAAGACAGGCGACTCACCAGTGCTAGGCCGTGAAGCAGAAGTCCCCTCCCCGCCGACGTTTGGCGCCGTGGCAAAGCCACCAGCGCCCAAGTTCCCCTCTTCCTCCATGCGTGTGGGCTCCATGCTTGGTGCCCTTGCCGGGGACGCCCCTCACGGCGGCGTAGTCGATGGGGGTGGTGTGTTGGGGGTAGCCCCATGCGGCTCCTCCTGCCGCCGCTCCCGTCCTACAAAACCGACAAGGTCAGCACCATAGCATCAAACACCTACTGCATGTCGAGCGAGAAGAGGGTGATGAACTTACGCTGGGGGCTGTGTCGGGGGCTGCTGTCCGGGCTGCTCAACACCACTAGTGGTGTCTCTGAAGCCCCAGCCGGGGGCTGGCTGCTCGCCGAGGCCTTCGCCCTCTTTATCCTCTGGGCCAACGTCTCTGCATCCCTGAAGAAGCAAAAAGAGATCAAGATGGGTGACTTGGTTCAGGAGAATGGAAATGGCAGTAAGGAACGGGGCACTTACTCATCGTCCATCTCATCCTCCACCACCGCTTTCCTTTTCCTCTTTGGGCTGAGAGGCCCAAGATCAAAAGGGAACTCCGCGTCGACATCCGAGTCGACGTCGGCCGGGGGAGCGAAACACGGGCCGCCTCCTTTCGCATTAACTGAGACGTGACGCATGCCTGCGGAAACCGCCCCGGGCATGCCGCCCACGTCACACACGCCCCTCCACCCCGCGCCGCGCGCGGGACGTGGGAGGCGAAGCACGTGGAAAATCTTACCACGGTAAAAACCGTCCCGCCTGCCCGCGCACCGTTCTGGGCCTAGCCCAACAACGCGTCGCGCTTATGTGTGGCCCAGGCCCGGGGGCTCCTGTCGGTGTACAAAAAGAGGGGTACACTTTTTGTACCCCTATGACTGTGCACGGGCAATCTGAGCCACGGGCACCACCACACCAATCATGGCAAGGCAGGTGAGCCAGGGTAAGACCTAAGCTCGATGGAACTGAAGCCCAAAGCCAAGACCACAGAGAGCAAGGGGACGAAGCAGATTCCCCCGGCGAGATCCTTGCCGGGGCCGGCTTTAGCAGCCCCGGCAAGACCCTTGCCGTGGCAACTCGCCCCACGCCCACGGAGCGAATCGCCCTTGAGTCCAGTACCCCCATGGGGCAAGGATTCGGGAGATATCCCCGTAGTGGCATGCAGATCTTTGTGAAGACATTCAAGATCAAATACACACTGAGAAGACGACAACCCTTTGCGGGATCCCAGCCAAGGAAGACCACAAGGCCACCGGCAAGTACCTTGCCGGGGATGACAGCAGGCGCCACGGCAAGACCCTTGCCGGGGCCCCGGCAAGGCCCTTGCCGGGGACATCCGCAGGACCACCATCATGCCCGCACCAACTAAGCCTCCACCGCCCCATGCAGCTGCCGACCCAACCAGCTGGGCAGGCACCTGCGTGGCGGCATGCAGATCTTCGTGGAAGACCCACCATTGCGCCACCTCAGCTACCTGCCTGCCTACATGGCATCCCAGGCATCGCTGGCCAGGGCGCGTGTCGACACAAGAAGGAGCGGCGACGGACAAGACAGATGTCTCCCCCGTCCCCGATAAAGCAAGGACACCTAAGCAAGACGCATTAAATGCGCCTTGTCATGTAATGCGAGGGAGAACCTCGCATCACTGTACCCTTTCCACCTCCTGTGTGCCACTGTGGCAACCCCTTTTCCATATAAAAGGAGGCCCGAGGCGACCATGAGAAGGATTCAGCTTTTCAGAACTCCTCACGATTCGGCTTTTTGGAGATCCTCACGCCCCATAGCTTGCTGAAGAACACAGATATACAATCCACCAAAGCAGGAGTAGGGTTTTACGCATCCTTGCGGCCCGAACCTGGGTAAAGGAACCGTGTGCTATTTGTTTCATCCGCTCTTCTCTCAACCCCGCGCCCCGCAACAGTAGTAGGGATTCTTGTGATCCCATAGGTGTCGATCCAATACCCCGATAGTCGTCCACCTCTCTCCCAAGCTCTCCATTAATGGCGCCCGAGCCTCTGTTTAATAGCGTGGCAATGTCTCACTCGACTGAGATTTAAGAGAGAGAAAAGAAAATTTTGCACGGATCTTGATGTAAGATCCGACGAACCTATATAGCATCTACTGTGACTTATAGGAAGACTGATGAATATATATAAGGACGACGAGAGTGGATAATAATTGTCATACATAATTCGGAAGATAATTAGAAAAGCCACATGCGGCTACGCCCGAAATACACAAGGGCAAAAGAAGAAGGAAGACGCATACAATGATCTGGCTCGCTAATCTCTACTTTCTTTATGCGCTGCAGGTCGCGGAGACTAGTTCTCACGGCGGGCGATGATCTCTTACATCAGTTTCATGTCCTTAATACGCTGCTTGGCAGCATCCATGGATTCCTCCACCAGCCTGTTGCGCTCGATGCGGAGCATGGCATTCTCGTCCATAAGTTTCTTGATGATGACGCCCATCCTCTGCAACATGGCAGCGGTCTCCTCCTGCTTCTTCGCCCTTCCGACGGTCTTCACCCTCAGCAGGTCGCGCTTGCCCCGGAGCTTCGCATTTCCCTCCCACAGTTGTCGGATGACGTCGGTAGCCTCGTCCTGCATTCTCGCCCAGCTAGAGATCTGATCCATCTGGCTATGGACTATCGCATGCATGCGCCTGTAAGAGTCCTCGCCTGCCCGCGAGAAATTTTCCCAGGCTACCGCGGCGCGGCGGGACGTCCCTGCTGCTTTGGCGGCGCGGCGGGACATATCTGCTGCTTCCGCGACGTGGGCGGACCAGTCTGCTACATCGACGGCGTGGCCGGACCTCTGTGCTACTTCGGCGGCGCGGCGGGACCTATGTGCTGCTACTGCTGCGCGGCTGGACATGTCGGCCGCTTTCGCGGCGAGGCGGGACATCTCTCGTGCTTCCTCTTCCATGCTCACCTCTCCCTGGAGGAAATATCTCGACCCAGAACTCACGCTGGCTATGGCTTGATTGACTTGATTGTTTTTTGTGGATGAGCAGTTGAGGAGGAACGTGCAGTCATCTTATAACTGAGTACTACTAATACGCTCCTAAGTGGGAAACCGTTTAGGTTGTGATCGGTGTGAACAAGTTTGCAATTAAATATAGCATGGTAGTAGTAGTAATTTGGAATGTGACGAGACACGCTAAAAATTTATTAAAAGGCTAGAGGGCGGGCGGTCTAGCTTGGTCCTTTTCACAAGAGGCGAGGGCCTTTGTGATTTGACGGCTCATTACTGCTGGAAGGCGGGGCCTTGTGATTTGACTGCTGGTATAAATGTGCCGACGACCTGAGGAGGAGCAAAGAACCGTGCGGTATACTCAAGTTTTCCACTGGAGTACGACGGAGGAGTACGAAACACGGCAGCCCAGTGACATATCCTCTACTCTCTACTCTTATTATATATTACTAGCAAGAGGCATTGTTCTATTGGCGATAAAGAATGATCTAATTTGCTAGTCATCTAATTTTTAGCATTGTTCTATTCATGCCTCGCGGAGAAGGTGACACGTGCGGCGAAACACCCGAAGCAAAATAAGAAACACAGGAGCAAAAGAAGAAGGAGGATTATCACCCCCAAAAAAGAAGGAAGACGCACACACAAGTCTGGGGCGCTGCTCTCACTACATGAAGGGTTGCCGGTCGCGGAGTCGTAACTGCTTCTTCATCGCCTCCACGACCTCCATCTCCTTGCGCGTCTCCTCCGCCATCTTCATCATTGTGTCCATGACACGGGATTTCTCGACGCGAGCCTTCATCATCTGTTCCACGGTCGCATTACGTACCTTGACAGCAGCCGGGTGCTCGATGTGTAGCTTTGCCAACTCCTCCTTCTGTTCCATGACGAGGGCCTGCAACATCTTCATCGAGGAACTACTATTCTCATGCAGCTTCTTCCAGCCGGCGTTCTCCTCCTTCAGCAGGTCGAGCTCGTGGCAGAGCTTTGCCTTGTCCTCCTGAAGTTGCAGGATTTCGTCGGTCGCCTTCTTCTCCGAGGCAATGCTCTTCTTCAACAGCATCACTAAGCCGGCGGTCAACTCCCCCTGCTCATTGAGCTCAGCGGGCATGTCGTCGAGGCTCTCCTTCAGCAGCTCCACCAAGCCATGGATGAACTCCTTCTGCTTATTGAGGTGCTCATTGAGCTGATCGGGCATGTCGTCGAGGGTTAAAGACTACAGCACCGCCAGCTCGACATGTTCGCCTCCGCGTCTAGGGCGCTCCTGGGAGCCATCGCCTGCCCGTGAGAGATCTTTCGAGGTCTCTGCATGGTGGCGAGCCCTCTTTTTTCCGCAGCCATGGTTGCCGCTCCCTTGTTACGAGTAGTTCTTGACCTAGAGCTCTGCACACCGGCCATGGCAAGGACGGACGAAGAAGGAGGACTTATGAGGAGGAAGGTAGAGTAATTTTTTGTTAGGTAGTTCCTCTTTTTATAACCTTAGTACTAGCACTAGTACTAAAAGCTGCATGGAACACGTTCAGGTTTGGTACGTACTGGTAGGTGTGAGCAGGCTTGCACTTAATTGTACCACTAGTATTGTTGAATGTGATGGGAACAAGGTAAAGATTAATTTATGGTTTTTGGTTTCGAGGCCTGAAACGGCTCTCGATGAGTTTAGTGGAACATAAATTTCAATTAGACTACACTACTCAGATGCGTAAATATTATGTTACTGTCAAAAATTGGCACAAAATATGAAGGAGACCAATGGGAATACTACCAGCAACCCATGATTTAACTACTCGCATGCGCGCAGTGCAGTAGTAATGTCTTTCTTCCGCCCTCATGCCCACTCAACTTGCATGCGCTGTATTAATTGACCATCAATGAAGTGAAGGACTTTACACGCGTCAAATTATCACATGGGGTGGATCTTGGTACAAAATTGTGTTCGCCCATGTACACGTGTGTGCGTGCGAGGGAATGAGTGCGTGTGTGGCATGCGTGCACATCTTTGCTTCGTGCATGTACCGGCAGTGCGGCTCAGGGAGGACGAGTAAATTCTTCTAGAACCAGCAACACGTCACTGTGATCAATCCACACAAGGATGTTGCGACAACGCCTCCACATGTGCCACGTGGCTTCATGAACTGTAAGAGAGACACTGTGTAGTGTGCCATTGTGTTTTGCACATACTCAAAGTACTAGTAAGGTGCACGTGCATTGCACGCATCATATTTTGCAACCAAATTATGAATAAATACCACACGGTAGCATGTAAGATCTGAGTCATATATGCCTGATGTAGACCTTCATTTAATTCTTATAGTTCATATCATTCAAAATCAATTAGTTTTTATAAAAAAACCTAGGGCCTCTTTGATTCGTAGGATTTCCAAAATGCGGGAATAGAAAGAAGAGAAGACCAATGTGTGGGTGTAAAAGACTAGGTAAGGTCATAATCAATGTAAAGTTGAATTCAAATATTTGAATAAAAGATCATGATGTTTGAAACCCATGCATGCATGAATATAACGGAGATCTGCGTGGTGTGGTTTGGAAACGAGCATGTTGCAATGTATACACATTGAACAAGGTCATATTGGTTTGAATCTAGTATACCGATGGCAGACATCGTTTGGCCACATTGCATCGTGCATGGACACACTATTCTAATTGGAGATGATGGGTGGCTTTCGCATCACATATCTATATCTATACCCCTATATATATATATATATATATATATATATATATATATATATATATATTAAATTTTATATTTTTTATATAGTGTGCGGATAACTTTAACTTTGGAAGATGGTCGTTGGATGAGGCCAATCCGATGGTGCAGAGCTGGCAAATTCGAGCACTACTGGTCGTTGGACACCATCTAGATCCCACCAGATTTTGCCACATGTACAATCTAGAAGACTCTATGGTTGAACTTAAGCATAATGCACAAACCTCAAAACACAAGCACTTCTTCTTTGTTCTAGAATCTTCCGTATCAGAATTGCCAAATGTTTTTCTACATGATTTGTTTTTACTTTATGTCTTACAACGCACAATTCCATGAATCTTAAAATAGATTAGCTTTCTTATAAAAACTAGATGATTTTGAATGAAATGAACTATAAGAATTAAACGAACATCTACATCATGCATATATGACTCAAAGCTTACATGCTATAATGTGGTTACCAAATCTCATGCGTGCAATGCACGTGTACCTTACTAGTCTAAATGGTGTGTGTGTGTGTGTGTTGTGCGTGTTAAACACATTGTACGTAGTATATCATACTAGTCTAAATTGTATTTTTTTGGGTACACGTTAAGCTTGTTCTCCCAAAATTTCAAGCCGCGCCTTGTTATGCCGAAATTTCAAGCTAGGGTCTCTGTCTATCGTGCTGTGAAACTCCCGCCTCTTCAACCAGCGCTTTGTTAGCCCGAAATATTTAAGATATATCTTTGTCTCGTTGTGCTCCGACAACTCCCTCCATCTCAACCCTCGCCTTGCTATTCTAAAATTTCAACGAGCGCGAAAACTCCCACCTCCTGTGAAATCCCGACACGCGAAATGCCCGTGATACCCCTGAACCAAAAGAACCGCCTCAAATCGGTGGGGATACTTTCGTAACTTACCCCACATTTCGGACAAGCGTGTCCCTAAGCCATGGTTCCCCACTCCCATCCCATCCGCCCATCCATTCGTACACCGAGGCCGGCAAAACTCACGAAGCCCCACACCCTCCTCCGTCTGCCACCCAGCCGGAGCCTCTTCCCCGACGATGTTGTCCACAGCAACACCTCGACGTCCCTCATCCATCGTACCGGATTAGCATCCGTCTTCGATCTGGTCGTCCCGCCGGTTCAGCCACCCCGTCCTTCACCTCCAAGGAGCTGTCCCGACGTTCCCCTCGTCTTTTGCGCCACCTCCATTCCCACACCACCGTCTTCACCTGCACCACCGGAAGAGCATCATCATCACCGTTTCCTCGGATGAAGCTACGGCCTAATCGGCGCCACCAAAGAGGTTGTACATTAATCGCCGCATTTTCTTCTTGATTCGATCTCACGGTGCTGCCAGCGCTCGGTCCCGAGCCGACACGGCGTGGCTCCATCCACGGCGGCGTCGCCGGCCACTTCCTCCACGGCGTCGCTCCCTCGACGGTGACGTCCACATCAGTAGGAGCTGTTGCTGCTTTATCTCTCGCTCGCGCTGCTGCTCTGCTCTTGCTCTTGGTCCCCTACCTGGTCTGCTCTTGTTGTTGCTCTTGCTCGCGCTGCTGCTCTCGCTCTTGCTCTTGCTTGCGATGCTACTCCGATTTAGCTACACTTCAGTCGACTGAATCGACTTTTCGGTCAGTCGATTTTCAGGGGGTGGGGGGGCTCGCCGGAGTTAAGGAAGAACCAGCCGCAGCGGGGAGGGG
>LR738715.1:132484342-132509000 GCA_902687465.1 Secale cereale
CCCCGAGGTGCATGCTCTAACTTGGCAGGGTTAGGTTGCTCATATTGTGTGTATGGTATCTTGCATTGCTATGTCATTTGCTTAGTTTAGACATGATTTGTGTGAATGCCACCTGTTTAGTGTATAATTACCATATATGTGAATTATGCAATCATATAGTTATATCATGTCATCGTGTTTACATAGTCATCATATTTTGAAGTATGTCATTATATCCTGTTTAGTTAGCCATCATACATGTGAAATTGTGTCATGCTATCCTATTTAATTAGCCATCATATATTTGAAATTATGTCCTGCTATTCTGTTTGGTTAGACAACATAAATGTGAATTATTTCATGCCCTATTTTCTTCTCTACTATCCATTGCACCTGTCTATCTTACAATGTATGTACATCCAATTACTTTTCTTGTTTATCAGCCATTTCAATTGGAGGGGTGATGGCAGTATCTATGGGGGTAAAAACACGGTCTTTAGAAAAGATCGTGCTACCTGTCGATGGAGGTAGAACCATGGTTGTACTTGCCCAAGATTTAGCCCCACCACGCATAACCCAGACTCACGCAGATTGTACCCCTACCCAGTTGGACAGAGAGCCAGCTACACCCCTTCTAACCCCAACTCTGACAGATAGTAACCTAGTTCATGTTGACATAGCACCATCTCCACCACATAGCACCCAAACACGAGCAGTTAGTAAGGCAACTGCAGTGCCCAAAGCACGAGGACCACCACTCCGAACCCCAAGTCAACGCTTAAAGCAGAAGACGAATTGATCTCAGGTCAGGTTCCGTAGCTATGGTTCATACTACTTTGCTCTTGCATCACTGTATTTACTCATACCAACTAATTTCAAATTTGAAGGATGTAATTGAGACTCCAAAGGCGCAACAGGTATGTTTTAAACCTGTTTCTTTAACGTGTTTGCTGTTGTAACTTGCTCTATTTTGATTTCAGTTTCGATTGAATAAACAGGTATGTTCTCATGCCATGCACATTACAAGTGTTGTCATTGCTGTGTAGTTTCCCACACTTATATTCTGTCTATGCTGCTTTGTCTTAAATAGATATGATTCGAACTGTATCTATCTTGATTTGGCAACATAAACTAGAATGATATAGACCATACAGTGACCATACAACATAGATATATGTTTGTTTCATGTTGTTATCATGTCCAACTTACTACTGAACTGGTTTACCAAAATGAGTTTCATATACTACATTGTAAATTTGTGATGTGTTTGTTTGTTTATCCTTTAGAACGCGAATAAAATATTGGAGTAGAGTACCCCGTTATGCAATGGTAAAGGAAGTAATGCAAATCAGGTTCAAGATAGTGAGACATCCATGTTGTTCTCCAAGAAAGCTAATAAAACTATATTGAAGACACTGAGACAACCCCAAAGTCCTGTCTTGATGTAGTGTTTGAGTTACTGGCTACTACTGCTGGCACCAGCTCTTCGAACTCGCTGCCTGAATCAGTTCGGCTTCTTGAGTCTCAACTTGAAGTTGAAAGACATCGATTAGATGTTATGCGACAGGAAGCCGGAGGACTCAGGAAGTCCCTGCATAATTCAGATGCATACTTTCTGGTGCAACAGCAAGTGCTGGAGGATTTAAGCGCCAAACAAGAGAAAGTTAATAAGCTTGCTAAGCATCTTGCCAACATTATGGGTACCCAGGATATAGTTTCTTGAGCTCTTATGAAGTGGTTTCAGTTCTGGACTTGTTTTGCTGCGGCGTTTATATGCTGCTTTGTTCCCTATATTTGCACTAGTGGCGAACTTTGATGCCCAGTGGATGTAATATGTGTAATAGCCGTGATAGCCTAGCGTAAGTTGCTTGCCTATTTATTTCCTTATTGTCTTGTTTATTTGTTTTCTTGTAGTCAGTGCAGTTCTTTTTCCACGGTTTGCTAGTGGCCACAATAGCCTATTTTTTAAAACTAGGCCACATTAACCATGGGCTACATATTTACTATAGTTAACATGGGCCTTTTACGGGCCGTAGAAACAATGGGCCTTCTAAGGACCTTAGAAACAACGGGCCTTCTATGGGGCGTAGAAACAATGGGCCTTATACGGGCCGTATACACAATGGGCCTTCTACGGGCCGTATGATCGATTGGCCAAACATGGGCCAATAACAGACCACATTATGGACGTAAATGGGCTAGAGTTGAAATCGTCCGTTCATGGGCCGACCATAACGGGCCGTCGTTAATCAGCCGTATTTGATGACGCTATGAAAAAGGGCCAACATATTAACGGGCCAAAAACGGGCCGACTGTAACCACGGGCTGGATTTGGCCCACAAGTAGAAAATGACAGTAACGGGCCAAAAGTAAACGAATGCTGGAAATGAGTCCAAGAATAAATGGGCCCTGAGAAGGCCGAAAGATTACATGGGTTGGAAATGGCCCAACAGAATAATGGGCCGTTAATGGGTATGAAGTGAAACACTGTTCAATATGGGCCAGTTTTACCACGAGCCGTTAATGGGCCGAGGGTTACTAAGGACCTCATATGGCCAAAAGACGTTATGGGCCATACATGGGCCAGAAGTTAATACGGGCTGGAATTATATTGGACGGCCTAGATGACGCTACTGGGCCTAATTCGGATAGGCCGTAAACGGGCCCTGGGTTAGCGGGCTCTAAATGGGCTATATGCGAACAGGCCGTTAACAGGCTTGCCATGGGCCGGCCCGTCACCTTTTGACCAAGTCAAACGGGGTGGCCTTTTCACAGGAATGGGCCTCTGTTGGGCACTGTTCATTACGGGCTAGTTTTACCACGGGCCGTTAATGGGCCGAGGGTTACTAAGGGCCTCATATGGGCCGAAAGACGTCATGGGCAGACATGGGCCGGAAGTTAAAACAGGCTGGAATTATATTGGACGGCCCAGATGACGCTACTGGGCCTAATTCGGATAGGCCGTAAATGGGCCCTGGGTTAGCGGGCTCTAAATGGGCTATATGCGAACAGGCCATTAACAGGCTTACCGTGGGCTGGCCCGCCACCTTTTGACCAAGTCAAACGGGCCGGCCTTTTCAAAGGAATGGGCCTCTGTTGGGCCGTGCCACGTGTCGACGTATCATAGGCGCTTTTGGTCCAATGAGTGGATGACATATGTCCCAACGGTGAGCTAACACGTGTTTCCTCCAGCCAATGATGATTTTACACGTGGAAAATCCCCATTGGTTGGGGCTGTTAACGGGTTATCGGATCCAAAACCAGACCCGATAGCTTAACGGTGTTCCGTTACAGTGGATGCCACGTGTCGGTCACCCTTGACGAAAGCACTTCCGTGACACCCAGGGGGCACGCCCCCACCCTCATGGACAGGGTGTGGGCCCCCTAGTCTGGTTCTTTCCGCAGATATTTTTTATATATTCCAAAATAATTATCCGTTGAATTTCAGGTCATTCCGAGAACTTTTATTTCTGCACAAAAATAACACCATGACAGTTCTGCTGAAAACAGCGTCAGTCCGGGTTAGTTCCATTCAAATCATGCAAGTTAGAGTCCAAAACAAGGGCAAAAGTGTTTGGAAAAGTAGATACGTTGGAGACGTATCAGAGGGCACCTCTCCTACGTTGCTCAACCCCGCCATGGCCTTGGAGATCTCCTTGCCAGCCATGGACGCCTCCACCTGCAAGGATTTCGCGCCACCGCGCCGGATCCCTCCGTCTCCCGCTCCCGCCCGGCTCTGGTGAGCTCCTGCCTAGGTCGCCGCACCCGCCATCCTGTCTTCCTTCTTCTCTCCCTCACCTCCCCGTCTCCTTTCTGCCCAGGGCCGCGGATACCATGGACCCGCCCGGGAAGCCGCGCTCCGACCTTCCTTGTCTTCATCGGCGACCCCCGCCTCGCCGCCCGCCTTCATATCCGCCTTCCCAGCCCCTGCCGCACACGGATCCAGCACCTGCAAGCTCCAGCCACCGCCGATGTCCCAATATCGCTCGAGCCGCCACGCGCCCACATTGACCGGGTCCCAGACAAACATATTGACCGTACGCCCGCATGGGGGTGGAGACGAGCACGAAGGCCTCATCGGTGCCCTTGCCGTCTGCGGCGATCACGCGGCCGGGCGAGGTGATGCTCGCCTTGGATGGGGGCGCCCCGGCCACTAGCACATGGGGCACGGCGGCGGCCGGGATGGACGGGGAATGCGGCGCGCGTCCGCAGAGGCGAGCTAGTGGAGAAGCTGGTCGTACTGGTGCGTGGTGAGGCGGAGTTCAGGCACCGCATCCTGGCCGGAGACGGCCGCGTCGAAGGCGGCCACGAAAGCCGCAGCGTCCCGGCGGTGGGCGCAGTCGGTGAGCGTGTGTGACATGTTGGAGTTGGGCCCTTCCAGCCAGTGGATAAGATGAAGAAAGGAGCGCAGGCGGAATTCTTACAAAATGCACAGATTAATTTGCAAAATCCAAATATTTTCCTGGATCCACTTATGTAGGGACGGCAGGTTTAATTTTAGAAACCACAGGGACATTTTTGAAAAAGTACGACGATGGTGAGCGGGCGGGCAGAAGCACTAATCGCTTTATTATTAGGGAAAGATGACTAGAGGGGGTAGAATGACTGAGGAACCTTTGTATCCTGAGGGCCACCCTAAGAGAATTGATGTAACGCCCCGGACACACCCGCCGGTGGTCGTTACTCCTGGCGGGATCTAAACTGGCCCCACATATCAATACTAGTCTTTTTTGCCCACTTTGTCCTCACTCGTGCGCACCCAGGAGCAACTTCCCGGTCGGTCACCCATCCTGAAACTACTCCAAGCCGAGCACGCTTAACTTTGGAGTTCTGTCCGAATGGGCTCCCGGAAAAGAAGGAATTCCTTATTGATATGAGTAGTCTATCATCCCTAATAAGCCAGGCCATCACATACACCCCCACTCAGCGGAACCGACGTCCTGTCGGGCCACAGGAACGTTCCCTCTTGGCACAACCGTCTGTGCTTCCAGGACAGCACATGTGACATGCCGTGTGCCACGACGGGTCACAAACGTCATGCACAACATGACTGCAAACTGTCCGCAAACATCCGTGTAACCGCGAGGGTCGGCTCTGATACCAACTTGTAATGCCCAAGATGGGACTATACCTCCTACGTGTCGAGGCACGACTTAAAGGTATAAGCCCATTTTGGAATGATCTCAAGTTCGGTATCTTTGCACATCTCATGTAAAAATGGGGATGAAAAACAAAAGAGATAGCTGGCTTACACTCGCCACGTCACACAATTCATTACATAGCAATTCATCATTCAAATAACATCACAACCCGTCTACGGGTGAAGATCCAAATGGAAGATACCAAACATACATAAAGCCACAGGTTCGAATCGCCCCTAGTAGAAACCACTACTGATCATCGGGATAGTGCACATAGTAACGGCTATGTTCCTCATCGTACTCCCAGTATAGCTCTGTGCCGTCACCTGAGTAGCTCACCATGGTACCTGCATCTGGTGTGGTGTAGAATCTGTGAGCCACAGAGGACTCAGCAATCCCGTTCCCGGGTAACAGAACTATCTAAGCCTTGTGTGTGGAACAAGGCTGAAGAAAGAATAAAAGGTTGCAGCTGCACTAGCACTAGCTTACGTGAATAAGAGCGAGAAGAGAAGTGCCACGGACGACAAGATGATCACGAAGTGATCCTAACTAAGCACGGCAATCATAACCCCACCGTGTTCACTTCCCGAACCCCTTTCGGAAAATGACTGTCACGGTACTCACGCTGGTAGTGTGTTCTGAACATGGTGTCAAGTTTTCTACAACCGGATATTAATAAATTCCCATCTTCCACATAACCGCGGGCACGGCTTTCGAAAGTTCAAAACCCTGCAGGGGTGTTCCAACTTGACCCATTACAAGCCCACGATCCGCGGAGTCGCAACTCCAAGGTGGGAAGGCCCGAGTATCCTCGGAATCCCGTGCTCAAGATACTCCGACTAAGGTAAGACTAATCCAGTAAATCCTCCCGGCGTGCCGACACCCTGACAGTAGCCGCGCGTATCTAGTCTCAGGCCACGACCGGATGAGCAGTACGTACGGATACCGAAGACCCCAGCGAAGTGGGTGGCACCGCAAGTGGCTCTAGTTTGGACCAACACTCAAATCGAGCACTGGCCCAGGGGGGGTTGATTAATTAATCCTCGGGTTAATTACTCCCTCGGCAAGTTTTAGTTGTTAGGAAAATGGAGTACCAATGTTGGGACTTGCTGGAAAAGACTTAGCGCTAAGCGGTTTATCGAGGGGGTCCCATAACCCCAACCGTGTGAGGCACGCATAATCAAGGAACATTACACCGGTTTATACGGTTCCTAGGGCGGCATGAGTGGAACAAATCACCAAGCAAGAGGCTTAGCCTTCCACCCATTACCAATATATAGATGATTTCATTAAAAAGTTTATATAGTGTGATATCCCAACAAGCTTCAACATGAAGCAAGAATCTTCAAATCTTCTCCTGCAACTAGCAATGCTATAAGAGGGGCTGAGCCAAGCCTACGTAGCCAATCAAAGGTTTGCATAGGTAGGGTTGTTAGACAGATTCATGGTTACAATAGGAGGCTGACAGACAAACATGGGCATCGAGGCAATAAACTAAAGAGCGAAACTTCTAGCAATAGGCAAAGATAGTAATGATATCTGGGTCAGGTCATCTTGCCTGTCGAGTCGTCGATGGGATCGTAAGAGGGCTCCTCGTTCTCAACCTCGGTAGTAACCTCGTTCTCGTACTCAGTCTCGGCTTCCGGCTCTACTCAACACAAGAACACACGAGGCACGAAATCAAACAAGATGCAATGCGCAAACTACAGGATGCATGGCTGATGCACTAAGGAAGCACTGCAGATGCACTTAGGATGCACAACATGACAACATAGGAAGCACAGAGAAACAGCACAAGAAACATAACAATATGCTCAAGCAAGTACGATGCAAGGCAAGTCTATTTAGGATGCAAAACATGGCAAGGTAGGAAGCACAGAGAAACAACACAAGAAACAGCAGGTTTAAATGAGGCCGGAAACTACTTAAGACAAAACCGGTAAGTCCTCATATGCATAGTTTGAAATTAGTCCAGATCTGAACAAACCTTAAGTTAAAGTTTTTAAACAGCAAGTTAACATGCACCATGACAATCTACACGAAATTCTAGTCAAGTTTCATATAAAGTTTGTTTAAAACGGAGCTACGGTCTAGAAGATATGATCAAGACAAGATAAGCATGGCAACGGTGCAAGATGCACCCAAACATCAAGCAAACATACACCAAACATGTTAACAAGATGATATTATGAATCTACATGCAAAATCACACAAGTTTCATATAGGACTTGCTCAAAACGGAGCAACGGGCTAAAAGATACACCCGAGACAAGAAACAATGCAAAGCTGAAATTAACAGCCACATAGCAACTTTGGAGCAATAAATATGTACTCTACAGCACTCAAACATGGTGATAAGAAGCATGGACATGAAGTAGACATATCATACAGCAAACAACTCCATTGGAGCATCTCCATAGGAGGCATGGATCAATAACAACAAGCTACAACATTTTGATAATGACAATAAAAACCTGACAGCAATATTTTTATAGCAACTTGGGAGCAAGAGTTAAATATGCTACAGCCACCCAAATGAGCATGTGAGGGCATGGATGGATAGACAACAACATATACAACCAGGAATCATCAATGGCCACCCCAAAACTATCATGGATTTGCCTAGGACAACAAGCAAACATAGCATCAGGATATTACAGATTCCAGACTTAGTGAAATTTCACTAAGTGTTAAAACAGCAATATTATCATGGCATGTTTGTGAGCAAGTTTAAGTCACCTCAAAGCATAACATGGCAAGTGGTTTGCACCACAGCAAAGAACACATGATGAGGAGTCCAAAACATATGAGCATGCAACATGGGGACAAACACATCAATAGCAACAAGCTCCGCAACTAGGCATCTCGTAACAAGTTACAAAACCTAACAGCCACATGCACTTTTGCAACAGAGATAAACATGGCAATATGAACTCTAACATGCAAGCTAAAGCAACCAACATGTAGAGCATCTCATGATGAACATTTTGACATATCATTTGCTTCATTTGGATAAACATGCACCAAGTTATCACATCTCAAACATGGCATGAAAACAACTAATAGCAGTAGTTTATAACAAGTAGCACTCTTCTCATGAAGATTTAGACATCTAGATGATCTCAAACATGCATGACACAATGGAACAAAACATAGTACATGTCACCACGATCATTTTGACATATTATACGCACAAAACGGACAAGCACAGTAAAAGTTATCATCATCACAATAATGCATCAGACACTAAAAACTAAAAGACTTAGACAAAAAAAACAGAGGGTCAACCTCTGGGCGCGGGTCAACGGGCGCCGGGTCGCGGGTCCGCGGGCGGTCAACGGAGCGGGTCGCGGGTTGGAGCGGGTCGCGCCCATACCCGTTAGGGTTTCCACCCAGGCGCCCGGCTGGATCGGGCCGATCCGATCGGATCGAAGGCCGGCGGCGCCTCGAGAGCTTCGGCGGCGGCTGGAACTGCTCCGGCCGGCGGGAGGCCGGAGGAACGGCGGGCGGTGACCGGCGGCCGAGGCCCGGCGGCGAGGGCCGGTGGGGAGGCCTCGGGGTCGCGGCGGAGCAGATGCTTGAGAGGCCGACGGCGGGGCAGATGCGCCGGCGGGAGCCGGGGCTGGAAGGGCGGCGGCGGCCGGCGGGCTCTCCGGCGGCGGGGATCCGGCGCGGTGGCGTGGCCACGGGCAGAGGCGGCGGCGTGGGGACGAAGGCGCGGGGGTGCGAGGCGGCGCGGCGGTGGTGCGGGCCGCGGGGGCCGGGGACGGGCCCGGCGGGCCCGCGCGGTGGGAGGCGGCGGCTGTGTCCGGCGTGGACGGACACAGCCGCCCGGCACGGAAAACGAGGCGTGGCTGGAGCAAGGAGGAGGACTAGGGTTTGGACGAGAAAAATGGAGGGGTGGACGTTTTTATAGGCACAAGGAGCTAGGAGAGTCCAAATGGCGAGCGGTTTTCGGCCACGCGATCACAATTCAACGGCCGAGATGATGGGAAGGTTTGAGCTGGGTTGTTGGGCTGTTGTGGAGGGGTTCTTGGGCCTCAAAGAGGAGGTACTTTTAGCCCACGAGGTTAACTATTGGAGTATCAAACGAACTCCAAACGCGACGAAACTTGACAGGCGAGTTACACGTATCAAAACAACATCGCACGACAAGTCTCACTCCACTCCGGAAACGTTACGCCCAAACACGAAAGAAGGACTCGGGGAAGCCACGGGCACGTGTGAGAGCGTCGGAACTCGAAACGGACAACGGGAAGAGACGAGTGGGACCGGATGCAAACGACAACACAAATGCAATGCAATGCACATGACAACATGACATGGATGAAATGCACACACACACACGACAAAATGACGAAAACCCGAAAAGACGAAGAACCCGGAATGGAACTGATGAAGCCAAAGTTTATATATTGCCATATAGGGAAAGTGTTACATCCGGGGCATTACAATTGACCAAAATTCTCGGAGAACTAATGTTGATGCACCTAGTCCTTCTAAGAAGAAGAAAAAGAAAAATGATAGGATTTGGCATGCTTCTAGTAAACCTGTTGTTGACACACCTCAGAATCCCAATGATATTTCTATTTCTGATGCTGAAACACAATCTGGTAATGAACATGAACCTAGTGATAATGTTAATAATGATGTTCATGATGATGCTCAACCTAGGAATAACGATGATGTAGAGATTGAACCTGCTGTTGATCTTGATAACCCACAATCAAAGAATCAATGTTATGATAAAAGAGACTTCATTGCTAGGAAGCACGGTAAAGAAAGAGAACCATGGGTTCAGAAACCCATGCTATTTCCTCCTAAACCATCCAAGAAAAAGGATGATGAGGATTTTGAGCGCTTTGCTGAAATGATTAGACCTATCTTTTTGCGTGTGCGTTTGACTGATATGGTTAAAACAAATCCTTATGCTAAGTATATGAAAGATATTGTTACGAATACAAGAAAGATACCGGAGGTTGAAATCTCCACCATGCTTGCCAATTATACTTTTAAAGGTGGAATACCAAAGAAGCTAGGAGATCCAGGGGTACCAACTATACCATGCTCCATTAAAAGAAACTATGTTAAAACTGCTTTATGTGATCTTGGAGTCGGTGTTAGTGTTATGCCTCTCTCTTTATATCGTAGACTTGATTTGAATAAGTTGACACCTACTGAAATATCTTTGCAAATGGCCGATAAATCAATTTTTATACCTGTCAGTATTTGTGAGGATGTGCCTGTTGTGGTTGCAAACGTTACTATTTTAACAGACTTTGTTATTCTTAATATTCCCGAGGACAATAGTATGTCGATTATCCTTGGTAGAACCTTTTTGAATACCACAGGGGCTATTATTGACTACAACAAAGGCAATGTCACTTTTCATGTCAATAGTAATGAGCACACGGTACACTTTCCGAGGAAACAACCTCAAGTCCACAGTATCAATTCTATTGGAAAATTTTCAACGATCACTATTGGAGGTTTTGAATTCCCTTTTCCTACTATCAAGAAGAAATATGATATTCTTATTGTTGGGGACATACATATCCCCGTTGAGGTAACCTAGTGTTATTCGAAAATTCTCCGATTTCATGTTATTCGGAAAGAGTTTGTTAACAAGACTTGATCAACCTTGTTATTGGATTCCTTTTGATAAGCATGAGATGGATGAAGTTAGAAAGCACAACTCTCTGTATCCTCTTTTTACTTTCTGTTATTGAGATAAAATAAAGCAAAAATAGTATTTTCTGACTGTTTTCTGAATTAACCTTGCAATAAAAATACCCCAAAAATAAAAGTTCTCCAAATGTCCCGAAAATGAAATATGGTTTTTTGTAGAATATTTGGCACTGAGAACACACCAGGGGGGCACACCACCTGGCCACGAGGGTCCAGGGCGCGCCCCCTACCTCGTTGGCCCCACGTGGCCCCCCTCCACTTATTCCAGCACCCACACACTTCATCTTCCTCCAGAGAAAATCCTCCCATAGCTCAAACTCGTGTTCTAGCTCATCTTGCTGCCATTTTCGATCTCCTTGCTCAAAGCTCCATTCACAAAACTGTTTGGGGAGATTGTTCTTCGGTATGTGACTCCTCCAATGGCCCAATTAGTTTTTGATCTAGTGCTTTATTTATTGCAAATTTTTGCTGCTAAGGTGACCCTGTTCTTGAGCTTGCATGTCAAATTCATGTGGTCCCAAGTATTTTTAATGCATGATATAGTCTCTAGGCACTTGTGGGAGCAGTTGCTATCAATCTTGTTGAGTTTTGTTCACTCTTGATTTGAGTCACTAAAATTTTCAGAAAAAATTTCCGAGAAAAATGCATAGGAAAATTTACCAAGGTGGTTCCTCAAGGAAGCAAGTACCAAGGATCGCGATACGTGAGCCGGACGATGAACCACCGAGGGAAGCTCAAGTGCGGTCTTGTGAATGGCCGTCGGAGGAGTTTATGGTCCAGGCAGGCATCAAGGAAGAATTTGACACATATGTGCGTAATGCTGATCTTGAAGATTTTGTGTCATATAAGTGCCCACAGTACCACTACCTAACTGATTCCCTTGTGAGAAGATTTAAATTTACATCCTCACGTAATTCTCACACTGTTTTATTTAATCTTTATGATAAATCATATACCATGGACTTAGAAGATTTTAATATTGCTTGTAAGCTCCCGCAGTGGGGTAATGTTAGTGAACCTCGCAAATCTGAATATAAAGACTTTCTAGCTAGTATTATTGTGGGGGAATCTAGAGAAATCACACAAGCTACCATAGGGAGCATTCATTTCCCTTCCATACATTATTTTGCTCTCTTCGTTGGTAGATGCATTAATGGTAAAGATGAGGCTTGCCACATGTGCGTTCCAGATCTTTGTGTCCTCAAGAGTGCGGTATTAGGTGATATAGAATATAACTTGGGGCCATTGTTGCACGAAGGTTACATCTTAACAGTTTAAGTGGAGATTTGTTTGGTGGAATTTATGCAACTAGTGTGACTAATTATCTTCGTGTACCCATACATGAAAATGATATGAAGTTGCCTCCTGCTTATCTAGATTATAATGCTATGGTTCGCCATCAGTTTGTTGAGAGGAATGAACAATTTCTCCAGTACCGACTAATCTTTGACAGATGTCGCACTGTCCATATTGCTCTCCCTGCTCCTGCTTTCTTTGACTTTCAGGCAAAAAGGAGATATGTTATAACTAGGGAGGAGGCGAATGAGTATGAGGAGACGATGAAGGTGGCTCGCCTCCAAGCTGCAGCTCATCAGGCAATAGCCGCTGCATCACTGTACAACCCCAACTACAATTTTGGATATCCATCAGGCCAGCAGTGGCCATAGACCAACTTAGGCCAAAAACTTAAGGTTGGGGGAGTACGTATTTCTCACCGACATTACATTCATGTTCACACACTCATTCCAGTAGTCGGTGCTCATACTTTTTCATTGTATTATCCATGCTAGTTTAATTTCTTTTCTAAGTCCTTTTCTTGTATGTTAGAAAAACCTTAAGAAAAACCCAAAAAAATAGTAGTAGCTTTTTTAGCTAGTTTACTTTCCATGCATGTAGTAGTAGTAATTAAAAGAAAACCCAAAAATAATTCTCGTTCTTCTTTTGCTTGTTGGGAGCTTTCCCGTGTAAATAGTTTAGTTTCTTTTCTTTTCTTTGGGGGTCAATAGGTGAAGACCCTGATGAAAATGTTGAGTGGCTCTAATATGCATTATTGTTGATTTAACCAAGAGCCCATATTACCTTGTCCTCTCCCTTGTATTAAATGCTTACAGATTCCAGCTTAGTCCAATGCACGTACACTATTATTATTATACGTACCATTTGGTCATGCGAGTGAAAGGCAATAATGACGATATATGATGAACTGATTGAGATGAGAGAAGCTGGTATGAACTTGACCTATCTTGTTTTTGTAAATATGAATAGTTCATCGTTCCTGATTCAGCCTATTATGAATGAAACATGCTTGCAATGACAATTAGAGATTATAGTTGCTCATGCCATGCTTAATTAGCTAGGAGTTTATAATAGTTTACCTTGCGTGCCAACATGCTATTAAAATGGTTGTGATGTGGTATGATAGGGTGGTATCCTCCTTTGAACGATTCAAGTGGCTTGACTTGGCACATGTTCACGCATGTAGTTGAAACAAAATCAACATAGCCTCCACGATATTTATGTTCATGGTGATTTATATCCTACTCATGCTTGCACTCATTGTTGATTAATCTTAATGCATGTTCATGACAGTTGTCGCTCTCTAGCTGGTCGCTTCCCAGTCTCTTTCTAGCCTTCACTTGTACTAAGCGGGAATACTGCTTGTGCATCCACTTCCATAAACCCTAAAGTTATTCCATATGAGTCCACCATACCTTCCTATATGCGGTATTTACCTGCCGTTCCAAGTAAATTGTATGTGCCAAACTCTAAACCTTCAAATGAAATTTTGTTTTGTATGCTCGAATAGCTCATGTATCAACTAGGGTTGTCTATATCTTTGTAGGATCAGAAGTATGTCTAGAGGGGGGTGATTAGACTACTTGACCAAATAAAAATCTAGCCTTTTCCCAATTTTAATTCTTGGCAGATTTTTACAACTTAGCACAAGTCAAGCAATCAACCTACACATGCAACTCTAAGAGTATAGCAGCGAAATGTAAAACAATTACATATGAAGGTAAAGGGAGAAGTTTGAGGGAGCAAACGCAACGTAGACACGAAGATTTTTTACGCGTGGTTCCAATAGGTGGTGCTATCGTACATCCACGTTGATGGAGACTTCAACCCACGAAGGGTAACGGCTGCGCGAGTCCATGGAGGGCTCCACCCACGAAGGGTCCATGAAGAAGCAACCTTGTCTATCACACCATGGCCATCGCCCACGAAGGACTTGCCTCACTAGGGTAGATCTTCATGAAGTAGGCGATCTCCTTGCCCGTACAAACTCCTTGGTTCAACTCCACAATCTTGTCGGAGGCTCCCAAGTGACACCTAACCAATCTAGGAGACACCACTCTCCAAAAGGAATAGAAGGTGTGTTGATGATGAACTCCTTGCTCTTGTGCTTCAAATGATAGTCTCCCCAACACTCAACTCTCTCTCACAGATTTGGATTTGGTGGAAAGATGATTTGAGTGGAAAGCAACTTGGGGAAGGCTATAGATCCAGATTCATATGATAGGAATGGAATATCTTGGTCTCAACACATGAGTAGGTGGTTCTCTCTCAGAATAATGAGTAATGGAAGTGTAGGTATGTTCTGATGGCTCTCTCCACGAATGAAGAGTGGGTGGCGGGGTATATATAGCCTCCACACAAAATCTAACCGTTACACACAATTTTGGTACTCCAACGGTTAACCTAGTGGGCTAAAAGTACCTCCTCTTTGAGGCCCAAGACCCCAGCCACAATAGCCCACAAACCCAACACAACCCTTCCCATCATCTCGGTCGTCGAATTGTGATCGCGTGGCCGAAAACCGCTCCTTATTTGGAGTTTCCTAGCTCCCAGAATCTAAATTAGTCCACATCCCCGAAATCCCGGTGCAACCCTAATTTTCCTCCCGCTCCGCGCGCCGGACACGTCCGACCCGCCGCCACCTCACTCCGTCCAATCGGAGGCCGCCACGTCACCTCCGCCGCCACGTGGCGACACCCCATTGGATCCGCCACCTCATCCACCGCCACCTCACCTCGCCGGACCGCCGGAGCCACCGCCGGACCACCGCCGCCATCGCCGGAACTTCGCCGGAAAGTCGTCGCCGCCTCGCCGGAGAGCTCCACCGCCGCGCCGCCACAAGCTCCCTCGCCGGCCTCCCGTGACATCCCCGCCGACCACCCGCGCCGCCGTGGGCGACGACAGCCGCGCCGCCGCGGGCCACAGCCACCGCCGCCGCGGGCTACATCGAGGCCGCCGGCCGGGCCTCAAGTTCGCCGGACCCCCGCCAGATTTCTTCGCGAGCTCCGCCGCCGGGCTCTCCAACTCCGGCCGGCGCCGCACCAACCGCCGGCCTCCACCCTCCGGCCGTCGCGCCCCCTCCCTCCGTCCATCTCCTCGCCGGAGTCCCGCGTCTCCGGTCATCTTCATCGTCTCCGGTCGTCTCCTTCCTCCAACTCCGGTGAACTTTCAGATCGGGACGAGATCCACCACTCCCTCCATCCAAACACCGCCCCGCAGCCCGGATCCCTCCATCCCGCACGGATCCGTCCCGCGTTGACTTTTGGAGGTATAAAATTCCACCAAGTCCCAGATCTGTAACATTTTTTTGCCTCCTTTGCATGCCCGTAACTTTGTGCTCGTAGGTCCGTTTTGTGCATATGATATATCAAAATGATCATGGTGATGTGTACTACGTTTTGTTCCATTGTGTCATGCTTGTTTGAGTCCATCTAGATGTCTTAATCTTCGTGACAAGAGTGCTACTTGATATAAACTGCTGCTACTTGTTATTTTCATGCCATGTTTGAGATGTGATAACTTGGTGCATGTTTATCTAAATGAAGCAAATGATATGTCAAAATCTTCATCATGAGATACTCTACATGTTGGTTGCTATAGCATGCTTGTTAGAGTTCATATTGTCATGTTTATCTCTATTGCAAAAGTGCATGTGGATGTTAGGTTTTGTGACTTGTTACGAGATGCCTAGTTGAGGAGCTCGTTGCTATTGATGTGTTTGTCCCCATGTCACATGCTCATATGTTTTAGATGCTCCTTCATGTGTTCTTTGCTGTGGTGCAAACCTTTTGCCATGTTATGCTTGAAGATGACTTAAACATGCTCGCAAACATGCCATGCTAATGTTACTGTTTTAACACTTAGTGAAATTTCACTAAGTCTGGAATCTGTCATATCCTGATGCCATGTTTGCTTGATGCTCTAGGCAAATCCATGTTAGTTTTGGGGTGGCCATTGATCATTCCTTGCTGTATATGTTGTTTTCTATCCATCCATGCCCTCACTTTTTATTTGGATTGCTGTAGCTTATTTAAATCTTGCTCCCAAGTTGCTATAAAATATTACTGTCAGGGTTTTAATGTCATGATCAAAATGTTGTAGCTTGCTGCTATTGATCCATGCCTCCTATGGAGATGCTCCAATGGAGTTGTTTGCTATAGGGTATGTCTACTTCATGTCCATGCTTGTTGACATCATGTTTGAGTGCTGTAGAGTACATATTTCTTGCTCCAAAGTTGCTATGTGGCTGTTATTTTCAGTTTTGCATTGTTTCTTGTTTCGAGTGAATGTTTTGATCTGTTGCTCCGTTTTGAGCAAGTATTATATGAAACTTGTGTGATTTTGCATGTAGAATCATAATATCATCTTGTTAACATGTTTGGAGTATGTTTGCTTGGTGTTTGGGTGCATCTTGCACCGTTGCCATGCTTAACTTGTTTTGCTCATATCTTCTAGACCGTAGCTCCGTTTTAAACAAACTTTATATGAAACTTAACTAGATTTTCGTGTAGATTATCATGGTGCATGTTAACTTGATCTTTAACAACTTTAACTTAAGGTTTGTTCAGATCTGGACTAATTTCAAACTATGCATATGAGGACTTACCGGATTTGTCTTAAGTAGTTTCCGGCCTCATTTAAACTTGTTGTTCTTATGTTGTTTCTCTATGCTTCCTACCTTGCCATGTTTTGCATCCTATATAGACTTGTCTTGCATCCTACTTGCTTGAGCATATTGTCTTGTTCTTGTGTTGTTCTAGTGTGCTTCCTACTTTGACATGTTATGCATCCTAAGTGCATCTGCAGTGCATCCTAAGTGCATCATACGTGCATCCTATAGATTGTGCATTGCACCTTGTTTGATTTCGTGCCTCGCGTGTTCTTGTGTTGAGTAGATCCGGAAGCCGAGACCGAGTACGAGAACGAGGTTACTACCGAGGTTGAGAACGAGGAGCCGTCTTACGATCCCATCGACGACTCGACAGGCAAATGACCTGACCCAGATATCATTACTATCTTTGCCTATTGCTAGAAGTCTCGCTCTTTAGCTTATTGCCTCGATGCCCATGTTTGTTTGTCAGCCTCCTATTGTAACCATGAATCTGTCTAACCACCCAACCTATGCAAACCTTTGATTGGCTACGTAGGCTTCGCTCAGCCCCTCTTATAGCATTGCTAGTTGCAGGAGAAGATTTGAAGATTCTTGCTTCATGTTGAAGTTATGTTGGGATATCACACTAAATATCTATTAAATGAAATCATCTATATATTGGTAATGGGTGGAAGGCTAAGCCTCTTGCTTGGTGTTTTGTTCCACTCATGCCGCCCTAGGAATCGTTTAAACCGGTGTTATGTTCCTTGATTTTGCGTTCCTCGCACGGTTGGGGTTATGGGACCCCCTCGATAACCCGCTTAGCGCTAAAACTCTTCCAGCGAGGCCCGACATTGGTACTCCATTCGCCTAACAACTAAAACTTGCCGAGGGAGTAATTAACCCGAGGATTAATTAATCAACCCCCCTGGGCCAGTGCTCGATTTGAGTGTTGGTCCAAACTAGAGTCGTGTGTGGTACCCCCCTTGGCAACTTGGGTTTTGGTCACTGTACGCTGTGCTCATCCGGTCGTGGCCTGAGACTAGATACGCGCGGCTACTGTCAGGGTGTCGGCACACCGGGAGGTCTTGTTGGATTAGTTTTACCTATGTCGGAATATCTTGAGCACGGGATTCCGAGAATACTCGGGCCTTCCCACCTTGGAGTTGCGACTCCACGGATCGTGGGCTTGTAATGGGCCAAGTTGGAACACCACTGCAGGGTTTTGAACTTTTGAAAGTCGTGCCCGTGGTTATGTGGCAGATGGGAATTTGTTAATATCCGGTTGTAGAAAACTTGACACCATGTTCAGAACACACTACCAGCGTGAGTAACCGTGATGGTCATTTTCCGAAAGGGGTTCGGGAAGTGAACACAGTGGGGTTATGTTTGACGTGCTTAGATAGGATCACTTCGTGATCACTTTGTCATCCGTGTCACTTCTCTTCTCGCTCTTAACACGTAAGCTAGTGCTAGTGCAGCTGCAACCTTTTATCTTTCTTCAGCCTTGATCCACACCCAAGGCTTAGATAGTTTTGTTACCCGGGAACGGGATTGCTGAGTCCTCCGTGGCTCACAGATTCTACACCACACCAGATGCAGGTACCATGGTGAACTACTCAGATGACGGCACGGAGCTGTACTGGGAGTACGATGAAGAACGTAGTCGATACTATGTGCACTATCCCGATGATCAGTAGTGGTTTCTACTAGGGGCGATTCGGACCTTGTGGTTATGTTTTTGGTATCTTTCATTCGGATCTTCACCCGTAGTCGGGTTGTGATGTTATTTGGATGATGATTTGCTTATGTAATGAATTGTATGGCGTGGCGAGTGTAAGTCAACTATCCTTTTGCAATTTCATCCCTATTTTTACATGAGTCGTGCAAAGATACCGAACTTGCGATCATTCCAGAATGGGCTTATACCTTTAAGTCGTGCCTCGACACGTAGGAGGTATAGTCCCATCCTGGGCATTACACCGCTATCACTGTTACAATTACTACAAAACTGCTACTGTTACTTTTGCCACCGTTACCGTTACTTCCATACTACTTTGCTGCAGATATTAAGTCTTCCAGGTGTGGTTGAATTGACAACTCAACTGCTAATACTTGAGAATATTCTTTGGCTCCCCTTGTGTCGAATCAATAAATTTGGGTTGAATACTCTACCCTCGAAAACGGTTGCAATCCCCTATACTTGTGGGTTATCACTATGGACCCGTAGGTCTGTGGTAAACTACCCACGCTTCATCAGAAGGGCAATGGTGTTGATGTAGATACCCTCCGTGGTTGAATCCCCCTCCGACAGAGTACCAGAAAAGGCCTCCAAATGGGATCTTGCGGATATAGAAGGTTACGGCGTGGTTTCGATGCCCCCTCTAGGGTTTTTGGAATATATGCGAATATATAGGCGAAGGAGGTCGGTCAGGGTTGTTGCGAGGGGCCCACAAGGGTGGGGGCGCGCCCTACCCCCTGGGCGCGCCCTCCCCCCTTGTCGCCGCCTTGGTCTCCAAGTCTCTGGGGTGTCTTCGGGTCCAAGAAAAATCATCACGAAGGTTTCATTACGTTTGGACTCCGTTTGATATTCCTTTTCTGCGAAACTCAAAAATTAGAAGAAAAAAACAGAAACTGGCACTGGGCTCTAGATTAATAAGTTATTCCCAAAAATAATATAAAATAGTCTATTAATGCATATAAAACATTCAAAACAGGTAATATAATAGCATGAAACAATAAAAATTATTGATACGTTGGAGACGTATCAACAATCTCCAACCCTGTAGGAGAGAAGAGGAGATTTGCACAAGAGCAAGATAGTGCTAGGAAGGATGTGGAGCGTGCGGCGTTCCTTTGGTGTTCTGCAATCTCGATGGGGCATCGTTCGGTCTCCTGCTAGAACTTGGAGCACCAAGAAGTTGTGGAGGTGATGACTGCTTGTGTGATCATTCACAATATGATCGTAGAGGATGATCATCCGAAACATATCTACGACCAAGAATTTCAGTTCCAGGGTGACAATATCGTGTCTGAGCATGGAGGAGCGGCAACATTTGCACAGTTCACTCAATTTCATCATCAAATGCGTGATTGGAAAACTCACATTCAACTGCAAGATGGTTTGGTTAAGCATATGCCGTCTCACGTTGGCAATCAATAAATTTAAAAAAAATGTACTTAAGACAATTTAATTTTTATTTGGCTTGTAAATTATGATATATTTGTTTGGCTTTTGAACTATGCAATATTTGTTTACTTGTGAAACTATGTAAAATATTTGTATTTTGTTTGAATTATGTTTAAAAAATGACGGCAAGCTGGCCGCGACGGCGAAAATGGATCTACGCATTGGACGAACTATCGACCTAAACAAAAAAAAGAGCGGATGGTCGATCCAAACAGATAAAAAGCAAACAAAGTGCGTATTGTTTGCGTCGACGCATTGGAGTTGCTCTCACCGGTCACAAGCAGCAGACACCTGCTACACTATCTAGAGCCTTCATACACCAACTGCCAATTTGTTGGAGCAGCCCTTACATGATTTGGATTGGGACTTTTTGTCAAGAGCAAAAGGCATGACGCGACATATCTTCCTTTTTCCTTCTCGAAGAAAATGAGACGTATCTACAGCATGGGTGCAGTGCACCGCCAATGCTTTTGCCTTTGGACAACTCGCCATACTTATCTTTATTTATTCACTCATCATCTGATCACTAAGTTTTCCCAGAGCAAACCAACATGGATAAACAACAGAGGAACAAGTTCCTTTCTAGATACAAACGTGGCGTCATCCGAACCATCCAAATGTAAACGGGCGGGCCAGATATACTGCGCCCGAGCGAGTCGCACGAACGTACGTGAGAAAGAAACTGAAATCAACAACAGGTGGGACGGTCATCTTCCTCTTCCGCCCCTCTCCCATCGTCTCCACCCGACCGCCACTCCCCACTCTGTCGCGACCCCCTCGACGCGGCGGCCGCCGCCGAGATGGCCGCCTTCTAGCACACCATAACCGATCTCCCGCGGAGCGCTCAACCCATCCCTGCGGTGCGCCGACAGAGATCCGCGACCTCGTTGGTAAGCCGCCGACTCCCCCCCGCCCGTAACCCTCCCAAGCGATTTGTCCCGATTCGTTTCCGGTTCCTGCCCGCGCGTTCGTGATGTTGCGGACTCTCTCGTGACCAGATGCGTGGTTGAGCCGTGGCTTTTGGTCCTCCTTTTACCGTAGGGCGCTTGGGGTGGAGACCTCGCCGATTTGGGAATTTCCATGGCTGTTTGTAGGCACGAAATGTCGGATTGGGAAAAATATATATATTAAACGATGATTATTGAAATCTCTATGCCTCGCACGATGATAAAGACAGATGGTTTGTAGCCTGAAGCCAAGGAGTAACCAGTAGGGCGGATAATGTTGCGATTCCATGGGAATTACGTGACTGACACCTGCTTAGGAATTTTGGGTTTGATGAAATTTTCTAGAAGGTAGGGCATACATAGACTTGTAGTCCTATGTTTTGTAATTTTTGTTCCAAAGAACCATTTTTTTTCTTTTGACCACTAAGCATTCTTCTTATTGCAACTATTAAATGACGAGTAAGCCATGTGTAGACTTTGTAGGATTTATTTGATCCTCCCATAATTATGCTTAGGGAGCGTTTGGTTACAATGCTTAGATGGGCAATAGCTCGGCCAGCCAGCTTTCGCTTTGCCAGCTTTGCCTGGTCAAATGGTTTGGTTCTTTGCCATTAACCCTGTGAAAACCGTCATCAGGAGTGGGTCGTAGATTTTTCTGTGCAAGAAGTTTGCCGTCGGAAGCGAGCCGATTTGGCTCCCCTGATCTAGCAAGTTTTTCTTAGCCCACCCAAGCTAGCCGGCACACAAAAGCTAAGATATTTTAACAGTTCCAAACACCTAGCCTTGCCAGGCAAGGCTATAAGTATTTTTTTTCTTAGGAACCAAACGAGTCCATAATGTGCAGCGGCTTTAACGAGTGGGTTAAAACAATGTGTTGATAGTATTTATTTTCCATTAATGTGCAGTAAACTCAGATGATCTCTTACATAACCCATAGTGGATCTCCCCAGTTAATTTACCATGATTTTGGAACTCTTGGGTAGTTTCTTCTAGTTTATATGTTATATTAGTGATAATTAACTGCTTTAAAAAACACTGCAGGTCTAATGTGATAGCACACATGTAATTTGTCTAAACAGTTCTTATCTAAAACTAGTGAATGATGCTCCTTCATGATAAGTTTCCAGCAGTAAGAATGTTTACAATAATTTTCACACATGAATTCCTGCTTGCCGAGTTTCTCATCTTCTACAGATACCGCAATTCTTGTCAATTTATCTATTAGTTTTTTTTATTAGAGAAGTGCTACATGTACTGGAAAGTCTGTACAAATTAAGTACTGACTCAGGGTAGCTACAAAGCGACTGAGAAAATCGCTACCTAATCAACTAGGCCACACATCATTAATCCCTCCTCTCGACTAAAGTAGACACGTATGCAGTCAGTAACATCGCGTAGCACTCTCGGCATTTCTGTGTTTGTTATGTGGTTTCTGAAATTCATAGGGCACTCTCAACATTTCTGTGTTTGTTATGTGGTTTCTGAAATTCATAGGGCACAGGGAAACTGTAATATTGTTTAAAAAATGAAACATGATTGTGTAGTTAATATGACCCATTGCCTGCCTGATCAATTGGTTATTTGCTTGATGTTTTTATAGACTGCTGGCTTTATTTCATTTGTGAGAACATTTCACACTCGTATTTTTTCCGCTCAGCATAAATAGTTGTGGTCGGTTTTACTGGAGAAATTGGTATTCCCTCTATGTAAGTATGGTATTGTTTGCTTGTGAGGCATTCTGATTTTCTGTTGCACATCAGGACTGCAGATGCACAAAACATAGTGTACCCAGCTCTTCCTCATTCAACATGTGGAGTTTTGCATCAAATGCCATAGCTGGAAGCATAAAGAAAAAGGTGCAACCATCGAAAAGCAGTCTATCCAATCCTGATTGCTCTGATGATGATGGTTCTTCATGTGCAAGCCGAGAGGAAGGCCTTGAGTGCCCAATATGCTGTGAATCCTTCAACATCGTAGAGAACGTTCCTTATGTCTTGTGGTGTGGTCACACAATGTGCAAGAACTGCATCTTAGGTCTTCAGTGGGCTGTTGTCAAGTTCCCAACCCTTCCTATCCAGCTGCCTCTCTTCATCTCGTGTCCTTGGTGCAACCTATTATCTTTCCGGCTGGTGTACAAGAGCAACCTCAAGTTCCCGCGCAAGAACTACTTTCTGCTCTGGATGGTTGAGACCATGAATGGTGAGAGAGCAAAGTTCCATTTCTCTGGTCACGAGGAGCGCCAATCAGTATGCCCCTCCAGTGGTGGTGCCAGTTCCATTCAGCACCACCGAAGAGCCCCTACGGCACGAGCAGAGACCTCTTCTGCCAGAGACAGAAATGCTGCTGCCAACACCTCCAACACTGCCAGCGTGTCTCTCCAGAAGCTCATGGTGTGCTTCGTGCAGCTGACGGCCAAGTTCCCGCTCGTGATAATGTTCCTTCTCATAGTCCTCTACGCTGTCCCTGCCAGCGCCGCGGTTCTGCTCCTGTACGTCCTTGTCACGTTTTTGTTTGCGCTGCCGTCGTTTCTGATCCTCTACTTTGCTTATCCCACCTTGGATTGGCTCGTGAGAGAGATATTCACTTGAGCCGTGCTGCCTGAAATGTAAGTACAGTTTATATAGCTTTGTGAAGGTGAAACAAAGCTTGGATATCTATTTCCATCCCGTGGCACCACTTTGCCGTTATTTCCTCTGTATAGATTGCCCTTTTTCTGTTCCTTGTTTTATTTTTTTACCTCTTCTGCTCTGGCCTTTTGAGGCCGTGGTTTGCTGTAACTGTCTGCTCATTGAAATGGTGTTCTTGTTCATGAGTGACTCGGCCTTTGTAACTTCCCTTTTCTTCTGCTCAGGTGTTGTACTCTCCTCCATTCACTTTTATAAGTCATTTCAGACAACTAAAATTGAGCTGTTTTGCATGATGTCGGAGTGTCTACAAAGCCTTATAAAAATGAACGGAGGGAGTACCGTGTTTTGCCGCTCTGTTGGGAATGCTCGCACTGCGAGTTCTCATACAGTTGTTTACATGTTGCTGCTGATTCTTCGTTCGGGACACAGCTTCCGCATGTCGAAATGCGGTTTCGTAGGCGTCCGCCTTCTCGGACTTGCTGGACCAAACATGGCGTCGGCATTGCTATTCATCAAGTTTACTAGCAACGCTTTATACGCTTCATGGGGCCTATCGGCATGTTGGCCACGGTCCTTGACCCTGAGGAACACCCTCGCCTTTGACCAGTATGCTGCTGAGAACGCCTACACATGTTGGGCCGCTGCACATGTTTTTGTTTAGATGCAGCTACAGCATGCTTTGGGCCGTAGAAAGCACTAAGAAGACGCTGATAAGATTATGGATCTGCTACGCAACTAAGCATCCACTCAGCTCACCGGCATGCCTTGTTGCGTTGCATGTGTTCCGCCTCAGCACCAAGTATCATCAAGCTCTGGTATCGTGTGTCTTCAAGGCGCTTTTCTCCAAGGCGCTTCATCATGGGTCTTGGGCGTTGGTGGTATCCGCAACCGTTAGTTCAGCAACCCCGTCTGATGTGGTGCTACATTCCACTCTGGTGGCCCAGACTGAGCAACTGCAATGTTTGCTGGCGCGTGTTGGGAGCGTTCTGGAGCAGGCGGAAGTTGCTTTGAGCAGACTCTCTTGTGCCGAGTATGTTGCAGATCTCTCCGATGTTGTGTTGTCCTGGTGAAGCCAGTGTTGGCTCCGCAGAGGATATGGGAGCAGGCAAAGGTTGCTTTGAGCATACTCTCTTGTGCCGAGTATGTTGCAGATCTCTCCGATGTTGTGTTGTCCTGGTGAAGCCAGTGTTGGCTCCGCA
>LR738715.1:132509075-132529952 GCA_902687465.1 Secale cereale
GGTAGCAGGCAAAGGTTGCTTTGAGCATACTCTCTTGTGCCGAGTATGTTGCAGATCTCTCCGATGTTGCGTTGTCCTGGTGAAGCCAGTGTTGGCTCCGCAGAGGATATGGGAGTAGGCAAAGGTTGCTTTGAGCATACTCTCTTGTGCCGAGTATGTTGCAGATCTCTCCGATGTTGCGTTGTCCTGGTGAAGCTAGTGTTGGCTCCGCAGAGGATATGGGAGCAGGTAAAGGTTGCTTTGAGCAGACTCTCTTGGACGAGGGGGAACATTCGACATGATCCCGATGCTTTCTTTTGCAAAAGATCTTTGTGACGTGCTTGGACGCTGCCGACCCTAGATTTGGAAGGGTGATTGCCTACCTCCTAACGGGGACGACGATCGGGGAAAAAGCAGCATCATGTCGAATGTCTCCCCTCGTGCGGTTGCAGCATCCCTCATTGGCTCGCAGGAGACACCACCATTCAGCTTGTAGCAACACCAGCCGCCGTTCCAACACTATTGCACTAAGATTGAAGGCTTGCAACATTGCGGCCACCCGATTCCAACAACACTTGCTGCCGAGCCAACAGTGGCGCCGGTAGGTTCCAGCACCACCGCACTGGGGTTGCAACACTCATGTACGTCCCCATTCCAACAATGTCAGTCGTCATTCCAACATTGGCGTCGGACGGTTCCAGCAACGGCAGCCGCCATTCCAACATCGGCGCCTACCTCTCCGCCAACCACCGTTCCAACGCTTCTTCTGCATCCTAAAGGCAGAAAGGAATTTCCTTTCAGGCTTATCTTTTCTTGGTGCAACCAGACGGAAACCTTGGCGCTAATGACACCGAAAAGCAGCGATGGCATGAGGATATCCACGAGTTGGCGTCACCAGGCTGTGAAAGTAAGCCGGGATTGGCTAGCTAATTAATCAACAGCATAGGCCATGCTAATATATATGCTTTGCTTTTGAGTCGGCGTAATCAATAGCATAGGCCATGCTTTGCTTTCGAATCGGCGTCAGGTAAAGGAGGGATAGGGATTATTCGGCGGACAGATAATAATAAATATAAATAAAGAGGAAGAGGAAGAGGTGATGATGCATCGTGGGCCGTTGGAAGGCGATGTGTGGATGGGTCACCTGCCTGCCGTTGATTGGGCACGGCACGGCCGGTTTGACAAACTCAGAGCTGGTTTCGCTCTCTGTAGGTTGGGGGGAGTTTGGGTTTGAAGTTGTACCCGACATCACCACACGTCCACGTAATAAACTCCCTCATCAAACTTGGGTTTCTTCTCACCCGTCGCATGCATCGATCGACGGTGTGGCGAATGTTTTACGCTTTCGTCATGTCAGCACCGTCGTCAAACTGAAGTAGGAAGCGATAATAGCATTGTTGAGGAAATCGTTAACTGGTAGCTGCTCGGTTGATCCGGTAAGTAAAGGATTATAATAAGCTAATAATGCCCGTGTGCAAATCGCACGCGTTTAACGGACGAAATGACGGCGGACAACATACACACACAACACAAGCAAATACAATCTGTCTCTTCTCTTCCCTCCTTGGCCGCGTGCAGTGTGTGTGTGTGTGTACGCTACGCGCACAGCCAGCCACACACAAGTCGGCAAACACTTCGCAGTATCTCTTGGTCGCGGCATCGCCCAATCACAGTCAGCCGCGTGTGCGTGCGTCGTCTAGCGCACATCGGCAGTGCGCATATAAAAAAAGGCCATGCGCTTGTGCTCACATGATCATACATACATATAACCCCGAGCGAAGGCGTCTCCCCGGCGCCGACTGCAGGCTCCAAGAAACACGAGGATCGATCCAGGAGGGGTCTAGTTAAGCGTTAACAACTTCTCGTTTCCATACACACAGCAGCTTTTCGTCCAGGAGAAGCAAGCAAGGCAAAGGAAAGTCGAGCTTCTTGAGGCCGGCCCGCCGAGGTATGTATGGCCATGGTCGCCAGTTCTTCCATTGAATTAATTGAGCTTGCCCTTCATGGATTCTCTAGCTAGCTCCTTTCACCTCTTGGATAGATGAAGTTGTGCCTCTGCCCTTTGTGTTGGCTTTGGGGTTTCTACTTCTATGTATGCGGGTAGATATGTAGAATCTTGGGTGTTCTCTTTGAGATACGATTCCTTTTCTTTTAGCTTAGCTTCACAAGTTCAATTCAACCGCTTCCACATGCAGACAGAAAGATCAGATTGACCGATTGGTGCTTTGCAGTAGCAACGCTCATCACTCAAGCATATGTAAGCAGCATGGTAGTCAAACTAAGCTTAATGGTGACTGCTCCAATAATTGCGTGTTTTTTCTTCTTCTTTCATGGAGCTTACCTCAGCTAGGAGGAACGAATAGCAGGATATGCTGGTAGTTAGGAGCTGAGAGCAGTGTTTCCTTTACACGAGCCACCCATTTGCAGAATAGCAAAGAAGATGTTTAATTAGAAGCAATAACCAAACCAGTTAGTTACTCTAATTAACTCGTCAAGTATACGTAGTACTACTTGTTAGGATAGTGTTAGGTGTCTCCGTTTACCCACCGAATTGGGTGGACTATGTAACGGTGGCCCTGTCAGATGCTGACACTTATTATGGAATCGGTTGATCGGTCGGTGTCACACGCGGACGCAAAGAACAGTGACCAAAGTGTTCCGTTCCATCTTCTCCTCGATCAATTGTTTCCTTCTTTCCGTGTGCGGCGTCGTGTCCTGCTGTTGTAGGACTAGTAGTGTTGTTGTTGGTGGTGGTGGTGGTGGCGATCCATCTGGAAGCATGCATGCATCATGGAGCTCAAATAATGCCGCAGGCCCCGCGTATGCATGCCATGTTTTCGGGAAAATATAACAAGAACAGTGTTCCAGCCTGTGTCGTCACTCACCATGATTCATGGCCTTTTCTAAGTTTCCGTTCGTCTGGAATACTATATATTTATGGCCAAACTGCAAAATTTCAGTGTTTGCATGGGTACATATTCTGACATGTGCTGCCTCGAGTTGGTTCCAGCAGGTGTTTGCATCGTCGTCGCACGCAGGAAGAAGCTTCAATGTTGCGCGAGAGACGGCAGGGATGCGTTTTCATCCTCCTCATTCTTCTTCTCTCCAACGCGGCGTCAGGTATGTGACTAGCTAGGCCCGTGCCCCAGTTTCAGTACGGTGCTGCCGGTGCCGGGTTCCATTCTCGCTCTCCTTTCTGCCGCGCAAGATTCGTTACTTAACTCGACATGGCGGACGTGGAGCATCGTAGAAAGAACGAACGATAGAAAGAAAGACAGAAAGGATGTAACATGGCGGACGCCTTTTTCCAAAGACGCGACGGCACGGCACACCGCGTTCTATTCTCGTTTTCGTTTTCGTTTTTTTTTAAAGCGTGCAGCAGCACAAAGGGACTTTTGAAGCTGCGATGCTTGTGCGCTCCCTTTCCAGAGTCTTATCTTGCGTTGAGTCATGAGCAAAAAAGCAAAAGCAGACGCAACACGCGTACAGGCTAGCTCGATCATCGGTTGTGGCCTCGTGCATGTCTAAGAAACTCAATGATGCGCCTACCTAACTATCTTAGCACATTCTTCAGTTATCCAGAGCATATTTGCCACCCAATCACTGAACAGACTGAACCTTGAAATCTTTACTACACACTGACAATCAATGGCAACTGAACTCAGCTTCACCTTCATGTCACGATGGACAGGCACTTCTCTGGGGGACAACACCCCCACGGAGACGGAGAATTCCTTGTCAGACTTGGCAAAACTCGCGCAGTCTAACATGTCAGAATATGTACCGTCGAGGCGGTCGCTGGCGACAGGGACGTTCTGCGTGGCGCTGCAGAACGCGGACCCGGCGGCGCTGCAGGCGGGCCTGAGCTGGGCGTGCGGGCAGGGCCAGGCCGACTGCTCCGCCATCCAGCCCGGCGGGGCCTGCTACAAGCAGAACAACCTCGCGGCGCTCGCCTCCTACGCCTACAACCAGTACTACCAGAAGAGCGCCAGCACCGGCGCCACCTGCTCCTTCGGCGGCACCGCCACAACCACCACCACTGATCCCAGTAAGCATGCAGTCCGGCACAACCTCCTCTCCTGTACCGCCATGGATTCTTTCATGTTCTCTGATTCTTTCATGTTGATCGCTCGTTGCAGGCTCAGGGTCGTGCGTCTTCGCGGGAAGGTGAGCACCGTTTCTCGCCACACCTGACATAGTCACCACGTTTGTGCTCCGACATCATTTTCACAAATCTGACATGGTACCAATGGATTTTGTGCTTGCAGCACCACGGCGGGAGGCTCCAACTCGAGCGTGCCGAGCGCCAGCCCTCCGACGAGCCTCACGCCTCCGTCAGGTGGCCTCACTCCGCCGGTCGGCTCGAGCCCTCCGTCCGACTTCGGCCCCCCGGCGGCCGGCTCCGCCCCTCCGACCGCCTTCGGCCCGCCGTCTGGCTTCGGTCCCCCGTCTGGGTTCGGCCCGCCGTCTGGGTTCGGTCCCCCGTCGGCGTTCGGCCCGCCCGGGAGCTTCAACGGGAGCGGGACCTTCGGGCCGAGCGGCACCCTCGAGCCTTACGGCATCGGGTGTCGCCACGTCGCCTCTTTCGCCGCCTCCTCTCTTGTGTCCGCCATTGTTCTTGCAGCTCTCGTCGCGTCGCCCGACCTGATGTAAAGTATGTGAGTGTGATTTTGAATTAACTATAGAGAGATCACGCCCGTTCTTGTCGCGTCGCCCGATCGGGTGTCACCCTGTCGCCCGACAACTCCACAGCAGTAACATGCATTAGCAGCGTTGTAAAATATAAGTACTCCTACTACAGTACAATCAGAACAATATTGTAATACGATATACAGTGGGCATACCGATGAAATTGTTGAGACAATTCGATGTTACTCATTAGTAACCGATCAAATTGTTAGACAATTTGATGTACTACTCATTGGCATACTCGCAATCTTGAGCCAACTGAACTCTGTCCACTGTGTCCAGCACATGCAGTTGCAGCACTACCAGTACCAGGTACAGAGATTGGCAGGGCAGGCATACAACAAGATCGCAATCGCATCGACTGGTTACAAGCTCTTAGTTAACCTACTGCTTGTGTACTGTATGAACAAAACGCCATTAACACACTCTCACTCTCACAACCTTACCCAGCAAGCGCGATACTCATCGTCAGATCAAGCCACACAAGATAAAACTCCAGGTTAATGCTAGATTGCCACACCGCTACTGCAAGACCAACTTAGTGTAATGGTGGTTAATTGTCCGCGTTGGGCATCCGCATTAGCACTACACTGACTTTGGTGACTCTGTGCTTGAGCTTGCAGCACAGCCTTGCTCCGGCGTCTCCTTCTTAGCCCCGCTGTTTCCAATGCCTGTCCAATATGGCAATATCTCAAAGTTCAAAGCGTATTCAACTGAGATATTAAACAGCGTATGAATAAACAGGAACAGAAGGTAGGCCTTAGCATCGGCAACGCTCAGTGCATCGCTTGCAGGAAAAGCACGGTAAGAAAAACTGAGATTGAAATATCAAAGCTTAAACCAAACCACATTGACGAAAGCATGTAAACAAAGAGAAGTGGATGCTTAAAAAATAAACTTAGAGCTCTTGAACAGATGGATAGCTTCAGAACTTCACAAATTACCAAGTATAGTACTCCCTCCGTCTCAAAATAAGTGTCTTGACCTTAGTACAACTTTGTACTAGAGTTAATACAAAGTTGAGACACTTATTTTGGGACGGAGGGAGTATAACAAATCTCTACTAAAACTCACGGTTGCAGTAGCAGCATTGAACTAACTTTACTCTGTGTATCTTCCATCATATAAACGATCTTGTGATTGGCAAGGGGTCATATGGAACAGTTTACAAGGCAAAGTTCCACCATACAAACGCAACAGCGAAGGTTTATTATAAGCTCCCTAAAGAGCTGCAGAACTCAGCCGCTACAGCATGAGGTATTGTATTTTACTAGTAGTATAATTTAGTTGCCAATAAAGAAATGTAAGAAAAATAAATGTTCTTCTCTAGCTGCTCATTACCAAGGGGAGATTTTTAACAGACAGAATTGACAGATTTTAAGATATTCCCAAGTTAATATGAGACACTAATTTTGCATGATCCAATGACGCATATCTACTGTTACCCCTTCATTGGTAAGGACCCATAAATGACTATTCCTCTGTAAACTGTAGTGATCCAAAACGTCTTATATTAGTTTACATAGGGAGTATATTGTTATGCATCTAAGAACGCAAAAAGTATCACCATTAAAGCACAGTGGTAAGGAAAACTAAATTATGATAATTCACAAAATTCTATTTTTCTACTTTTATCGTATTTGGTTTCTGTATGGTATCGATTTAACCGTCTATAAGTGTATTGCCCTGATACATAATCACTTCCCTTGTTCTGTAAGTACATTAACTTCTGCCTTTTTACTATCAGGTTTCTGCTGCTGGGGAGCAAGTACCTGGAAGCCATAGTTATCCTGATTATATGTATACTAGTCATAAACCAGTGCAGGCGCACGGGCTAGCATTTCAAAAATATATAATAAATATACATGAATAACATGTATTCCATGAAAAAGCATGGTAATTTGAAATGTAAAAGAAGACTTACACCACTTTGAGATATTATAACATGTAGAAGTTTACAATGCCCTTGAAGATTAACTTAGGGAAGAAACTAATTATGTTTCCCCTTTCTTTCCCATCGCCACTTGACATGAAAAAGCAGAAACATATGCATGCAGTTTATAGTGTTACGAATCCATCTACACCAAACCCAGTATTACCCTGCTTCAAGGGAAGGAGATTAAAAATACAATTTCTAATTGATGAAGCCTTGAGCTTTTACCTACTTTCCCTCCTCTACTTACAGTGCTGAAAAATCCATTAAAAAAGAAGACTATATGTAAGGTACACAGGCTGCGTGCAGTGGCAATTTTTGGTGTCGTTTGATAATTTTGTGAGGAAAAAGTCAATACTTTGAGATTGTGAAACCATAAAATTTCACATAATTAAAAAACATGTAACCATCCAATTTCTGTTTGATAAAGAATCAATGGTTAGGGTCATCAACTGCCAAATAAGAATTCAGAATAAAGATGTAGAGGTGCACGGATTGACAAACTACTGAATTAATGTCAAACACAAATTAAGAAAGGAAGTATTCTAAGCATCGATCTGAATTAAATAGGGTTTGGATCTCACATATAGGATTTTGTTTCTGTGCAATCATATTTAGGATTATGCATGTCTTACATATAGATGATGATTTCAGAACAATGATGTAATGCAACATCAAGATAAAGAAACTGGTCATGATCACTCGTAATTGGAGAAACTCTTGTACAAATTTCTCAACTCAAAAATTAAATGTCAACATAACACATGTCATATCACTTGTGTTAAAACCATACAGAAAAGTGGACAGCATAAGTCCTGCTTGACTGGACTAAATGTTTCTGAGGTAAAACAATCTAAAGGTGAACTGGTAGCAACGTCCTGGTTTAAACTTGTATTCCCTCTACAGTACCTCGGAAAAAAAAATATTTGGCGGTGTAGTGCTTTCTAAAATTCCATGATGCCTCAAGGATGCTACTCATGTCTCATAGTGTGTAAGATCCTTCCTTTACTAATCTAACTATCTTGAAATGGCAACTACAGAATTGTTCCTATTCCTGAGCTGAAAGGTAACAACTACCAAATTGTGTAAGCAAGAATAACAGATAACAATAATGAAGTATCAAGTATGGAGGGAAGTGAGAAAATAAGAATGCAGCATAAAGTTTACCACTTGATACTGTTGGTATCAACAACAATGATGGTGGAAAGCTGCTATATGCGTGCACATTGGGGATGCATGAATTCGAGGCAAACACCCTCTCAAGCTGGAATGTCCTGGCATCCAGTGAGAAAAAGGCTCGGTCGAGGGATGAGCTTTGGCGCTGATATAGGAATAAGTGCCTCCCTGTTGAACCGATCAATACATACCCAGAATCCAGTGAGATTGTCCTCTCCAACAGCCACTGGATGGAACTCCCACAATTGTTTCGCCCAGTGGTATAGTTGAGGTATTTTGTGCCTTCGGTACGCACAAACATCCTGGACCTGCCTTCCCCTGCCTCCAAAATGGCTATATCCACACCGTGTAAAGATCTGATCTCAGGTGGCGGTTCAGCAATGGAGAACTTCATCCTCCGGGAGTCAAGCACCAGAAACTTTTCCCTCCAATCTGTCACCCAATAGAAGAGCCCATAGGCGTATTGCCGCCCGGAGAACAGAGCCCACCCTGTCAACGATACCAAGCCAGGTAACAGATCGCTCCAGCTCAGGGACGAAATGGCTCGCCATTTTTTTTTTTAGAAAAGGAGCTTGAGCTCCGGCCTCTGCATCAAAATGATGCATACGGCCATATTTATTAGACGAAAAGCAATCCAACAAAGGTCTTACAAAAGTTACGAATACAAAAAGGTAGGACCGCCACAGCCGGTAGGCAAAAGATAGATAAGCTACTAAACACCTATCCTGTTACATGACCGCCATCCAAATCGGTTGTAGATATCCCGAGCTACCATCTCCCAACGGATAGACGCAGTAACCAAAAGCTCCCTGGCCTCCGTCGGAGTGAGTAGCGACCACATACGGATAAGAGTAGTGGCTCTGAAGATAACCTGCAAAAAATGAATGTTTGTTGTTCTGTTAAAGACCAAATCATTTCTGCAATTCCAAATTGCCCAAAGTAAAGCACATACTCCCACTCGGATATGTTTTGCTGTTACCGTATCAATCCCTTGTAACCATGTCCCAAATATCATATTAATCGAAGTGGGGGGATTAATATTGAAGGCAATTTGAATCGACCTCCATAAGATTTTGGCCAAAGGGCACTCAAGGAAAATGTGTCTAATAGACTCGTCGTGATCACAGAAACTACATCTTTTAGACCCTGACCAATTCCTTCTGGCCAAATTATCCTTTGTTAGAATGACTTGTTTATGAACGAACCACATAAACACTTTGATTTTTAGAGGTACCTTAACTTTCCAAACGTGCTTGGAGCTAGGAAGCACACTAGTGTTAATAATATCCAGATACATGGATTTCACTGAGAAAACCCCATTATTAGTTAGTTTCCATCTCAGCTGGTCTGGATCTTGGGAAAGTTGGACCTCCATCAGTCGCCTGACTAAATGTAACCAAGCTTCGCATCGATGTCCCACTAAATTTCTTCGGAACTGGATATTAAGCGGAATAGTATTTAATATTGTAGCAACATAAGCATCTCTCCGTTGAACAATATTATAGAGTGAAGGGTATTGAAGTGCCAGAGGCGTCTCCCCTAGCCATGTATCTTCCCAAAATCTAATGGAAGTGCCATCTCCAACAATGAATTTAACTCTATTGAAAAAAGTTGCTTTTACTCTCATCAGTCCCTTCCAAAAGGGTGAATCATTCGGGCGTACCGTTACCTGGGACAAAGTTTTTGATTGAAGGTACTTATTGCGAAGAATCTGTGCCCATGTTGCCTCTGTCTCACCAGATAACTTGAACAACCACTTACTGAGTAAGCATCGATTCTTCACCTCTAAGTTTTCAATACCTAGACCCCCTTGGTCTTTCGGTCTGCAAATAATATCCCACTTACGGCTCGCCATTGCCCTGTGCTGGAAGAGAAGACAAAGGCCATCAGCTTAGCATTGCACTGTGCCATCCAGACCACGCTGAAAGACGTCTCTTCTGCCGCAGATGCCTCCTCGTCGATGTCGCTAGGGGGGGCGAGGAAGGTCTCGCAGTAACGATGCAGTTTTATCCAGATTGGACGCTTCACCGTAGCGGCTAGGTGGGCAGGGATTGGGGGAAGCAGGAGGTACCGTCGGTACAAGGGGTCGCAGACCACCAGCTCCGGGAAGACCAGTCTCTGTCTATTGTCGATGTCGTGCTGGGGGGCTCTGTCGAGGAGGACGCGACCGCTGCGGACGTCCTGGACGCGCCAATCGGTGGCGGGGGCGGGGAGGAAGGAGAAGGAGAAGTCGGCAGCTAGGGCCGCGGCGCTGGCTGCCGGCGCGGAGGGGTGAGGCGGGGCCGCGGGGTAGAAGACTTTGCGTTCGTGGTCGAGGAAGCCGAGAAGGGGCGGAGCGTGGAGCTTGCGGTACCGCCGGAGGAAGGAACGGTCGGCAATGAGGCGGCGGAAGGAGACGCAGGCGGCGGAGGCGCGGAGAAGGTCGGCTGGGTTGGGAATGCGGAGGAATACCTCCGCCGACAGCTCGTCCGGGATGGGCAGCGAGGCCATTTCCTCGGGTCGAGGATAGGTCTCGCGCTCATCCGCCGCGCCGTCGACCATCCCGTCGCCGGAATCGGAAACCCTAGTTTTTGTTTGGTTTTGGTGAGAGCGGAGTGTGTGTCGCGCCTACCGACGCTGACACCACATCAGTAGCGGACTGAACAAGTGCAGTCAGTATTCAGTTAACTGACCTGCAGCGCTAATGTAGATGTCGATGTGAAAGCACAGATTTGCACTGAACTGAATATTTACACTGAAGCTATCTGTGAGAGGTACCTTGGTTTACCTTCTATGGTTGGGCTAGATAAGAGTGGGAGTTTTGTGTATCTGCTAGAAAGAATCATTGAGAGACTTAAAGGATGGAAAGAAAAGTTGTTGTCTATGGGGGGTAAGGAAATTCTTCTGAAATCAGTAATTCAGTCAATCCCAGTATTTGCCATGGCTGTTTTCAAGATCCCAAAAAAACTATGTAAAGAAATCAATGATGCCATGTCTGCCTTCTGGTGGGGTGATTCAGATGATCACAAAAAGATGCATTGGTTTTCTTGGTGGAAAATGTGCATCCCGAAGAAGCTAGGTGGTATGGGATTCCGTGATTTGTATTCTTTTAACTTGGCCATGCTTGCAATACAGTCATGGCGGCTTTTAAACAAACCAGACTCGTTGTGTGCTAAAGTGTTAAAATCTAAATACTATCCAGGCGGAAAGCTCTTAAATGCTGGCCCTAAGAAGGGCTCCTCTTATACTTGGCAAAGCATAATTGCAGGTTTACAAACTTTTAGGAGGAGACATATTTGGAGAGTTGGGTCTGGGAGTAATATCAATATTTGGGAGGACCATTAGATCCCAAACTGTCCATCCAGGAAAGTACTTACCAGAAGGGATCAGTGTCTTCTTCGGCATGTCGATGAGTTAATTGATCAAGATACTCATTGCTGGGATGAACCACTTATTCGAGACATTTTCATGCCTGTTGATGCTCAGAATATTCTCATGATTCCTTTGAGTGAACACTTGCAGGAGGACTTTGTGGCTTGGCATAAAACAAAGTCCTTTGTCTTCTCAGTACGGTCTGCTTATTACATCGAATGGGAGCACCAGTTTGACGCAAGAACACGACGAGAAGATGGACAAGGAGCATCAAACCCGAATCCTGTATGGGATATTTTATGGAAGCTTTCAGTCCCTAGCAAAATCAAGATTTTTGTTTGGAAAGCCTTACATGGCACTGTCCCAGGAAAGGCTATTCTTGCTGCACACCACATTCCTGTAGCGCCTATTTGTCCAATTTGCAAAGGAGGCCCGGAAGATATTCGACACCTTCTATTCACGTGTAATCGTGCTCGGGAAGTTTGGCATGCTCTTGGCCTCGAGGAAGTAATTGATAATGCTCTGGCTGTGGATAGATCGGGTTCGGTAATTCTGGAATATATTTTGTGTCATCCTACCGGAGATCTCCCGTCCTAGGGGGGCTTGGACTTCAAGAATCGATTGTCGTTGCATGCTGGTACATATGGTGGCAAAGACGTGAGATGGTTAATGGGGAATCAGTGGCGGCCCCCCTAGAACTGCTTTTGCAATCGAAGCTTTGACAACGAATTATGAAGTTTCATCTCACCCCAGTGCACCGCATGAAATATCTTGGACAAAACCTAGACCCGGATGCTACAAACTAAATACAGATGCTGCGTTTCATGATAATGGTACATGTGCAGTAGGGATTGTCTTGCGAAATAGCATTGGTGAAGCGGTTGCTGGTACAACTTGTCTATTTGTGTCTATTCTTGATGCCACCTCAGCAGAAGCTTTGGCAATGTTGAAGGGGCTGGAGCTGCTCGAGAGGTTGGGTTGCACAAATATCATCATTGAATCTGACTCGTTGGAATTGATAAATGCATGCAAGGGGGAGGTTGATATGTTCAGTCCATATACTGCAACCTTGGTGGAATGCTTTGCGAAAGCCCAGACGATTGATGGTATCTCTTTTGAGTTTTGTCCCAGAGAAGCTAATCAGGTGGCTCATCATCTTGCAAAACATGCTTATGATAATCAGTTAGAGTTTAGCTGGGAGGGTGATCCACCATCCTTTTTATTGCCTTATGTTTTACACGATGTAACCCTGTTGACAAAGCAATAAATCATCGAGAGGCTTCCCCACTCAAAAAAAAACTGACCTGCAGCGCTGCGTGCGTGTGCGTGGGCTTTGGGCCAGGCGTGCGTATGTGTTGGCTTTGGGCCAGACGTGCATGTAAGGGTAGCCCATGGAGGACAGCTACATATGTGCCAGACACTGATGAGATCAGTAGCGTGTAATGAATGAAGAGTAAAATGCAAGCGCGGTCCTAATTCTTTTCTGGAAGTGTCGCTTGGGTCCTAATTCTTTCAAAATGCATATCTGGGTCCTAAATCTTTCTAAGTTGTTCACGCGAGGTCCTATTTTCGTCTGATCGCCGCTGACCAGCTCGCGTGGCGCTTTGACCGCCGCCACGTCGACTGGAGGGCCCACGCGGGAGATTTCCCGTGGCTGGCGGTTGGTAATTCAAGCAATGTGGCCCCTGGAGTTTATGCTTTCCTCATTCCCCGGTCCCTAGGTCTTCTGCTCGCTCTCTCCCTCTCTCTGACGATGTCGCCGCGATGTCCGCCGCCGCGAGCTCGTCTGTCGTGAAGCACCACGGGCAGACGGTTGTCCAAGCGCCTCTTCCACCTCCGGCATTAGCCCTTTTCTCCATGCTCATCTCATCGCCGGCACTAGCTGGTCTGCTGCCGTTGGTACCATGCCCTAGCTGCCGCATTACAATTCATCTTCTGTCAAAATCGGTCTGGCGGGATTTTCTACAAGTGCCCCAATCACCATGTAACATTTTCTACAAGTGCCCCAATCGATTTGATGTTTCTGTGTTCCTGTGTTTCTTTTTTGCTGAATTTTGTTACTCAATTTCTGTCAGATTCCACCAAATCCTTGCCAACATTATTACTGTGAAATGGACCGAACAAATATTTTAATTTTTTGGTGAGAGGTGGGTACGTCAGCCATGGATCGAGCAGTTTTGATACCAGCCGAACCAAAACTGGTCGATCCATGGATGATGTACATTCCTCTTGGACAACCGTCTTCCCGTGGTGCTTCACGGCAGACGAGCTCGCGGCGGCGGACATGGCAGTGACGGCGACGGAGCCAGAGAGAGGGAGAGAGCGAGCAGAAGACCTAGGGACTGGGGAATGAGGAAAGCATAAACTTCAGGGGCCACATTGCTTAAATTCCCAATCTCCAGCCGCGGGAAATCTCCCGCGTGGGCCCTTGAGTCAACGTGGCGGCGGGCAAAGCGCCACGCGAGCTGGTCAGAGGCGATTAGACGAAAATAGGACCTCGCGTGAACAACTTAGAAAGATTTAGGACCCAGATATGCATTTTGAAAGAATTAGGACCCAAGTGACATTTTTAAAAAAGAATTAGGACCGCGCTTGCACTTTACTCATGAATGAAACCTCTTTCCCTTCCTTCAAGTCTCTCCCTCACCTACTCTGCTCTCTCCTTCCTCCTCCAATTCTCATATCGAGATCCAGGGTCATTACAATCTGGTAATCAGAGCTTTCCCTAAAAAAAAATCCCCACCACCCGCCGTCGCCGTCGCCGCCGCCGCATCCCCTCGATCGGGCGATAACACCCACCGAGCTAGGTGCGAGCCGCTCCGGCGAGCTCGCTCAAAATCCTACTCGGGGTTCGCCCCGATCCAGAGCGTGACCACGACGTCGTCCAAGCCCTCCGCACAGACTCGCCGCGTGCTGGATGCGATAAAGGAGACCACGAACAAGATGCAGGGCCTTCTCGAGTCCATTCTCCGCCGCCTCGACGCCAGCCAGAAGACCGCCGGCGAACGCCACCAAGCGCAGGTCGCCTACAACGACCAAGTCTCCACCGAGCTCAAGCACTTGGCGAAGCAAATCGACCTGACATAGGCTGATGTGGATGAGGCCCGCAAATCTCCTCCGCCTCTCGATCCCGCCGCGACAAGCAGCCCCAGGCCATCTGCGTCCGGGACGTCAGGTTCCTCCCACCCCGCGCCACCACCTCCGCCTCCGGCGACCCGCCCGCCTCCACCATCGCCGCTCTACATGGAGGGCGCAACCCAATTGTCGTTCGCCCGGCTCGTCAACCACGGGCCGCCCTTGTTGCTGCAAAACTCGCCCACAGCGTACGAGCGGGGCGTCGAGCACTACACCAAGCCGTCGAAGCACGATTTCCCACGCTTCGACGGTGACGCGCCGTGCATCTGGCTGGAGCGGTGCCTCTCTTACTTCGAGCTCTACCGGGTGCCGCAGCACAGTCGGGTCACCACCCCCGGCCTGTACATGGATGGGCTCGCAGCAATGTGGCTTCAGGCGTACCGTCAGACGCACCCTGCTTTGTCGTGGCCGGCATTCCGAACAGTGGTGAAAGTAGAGTTCGGACCTGAAGAATTCGAAGCCCAGATGCATCAGCTAGTGCAACTACGTCAGACAGGGAGTGTGCAGGAGTGCCGTCAACAATTTGAGACCTCCATGTACCACTTATTGTCCCTGGATCCAACCCTGAGCACGCAATTCTTCATCTCCCAGTTCCTCCTCGGTCTGAAGGACGAATTGCGATTGGGCATCCGGTTGCAGGCCCCAACAAGCATCACGCGAGCGGCTGTGTTCGCGAGGATTTAGGAAGAACTAGAGAAGCAATGGTTGCAGCGCCCGCGCATCGTTCCAGTTGGCAGACCACCTCCACCTCCAGCAACACTCAACCCCAACCAAGGGCGTGCAGCGCCTCCCCCACGACCGGGCGGCGATGAGTATGCTCGCGAGCGTCAGCTACAGGAATTCAGGCGAGCCAATGGACTCTGTTTTCACTGTGGCGACAAGTATTCCCGCGAACATCAGTGTAAGCGCACCGGACAAATTCTGATGATCGAGGTGGGCGATTTCTGGGAGATCCTCTCGGATGACACGGTGCACGCACTGCAGTTGCTGGATGCGCCGGCCCTCCCGGAGCCGAAGTGTTGTACCTTATCACAGCACGCGATTTCAGGCGAGGACGTGCCGTCTACCGTTTGTCTTCGCGCACAAGTTGGTGATCAAGTGATGCTGCTTTTGGTGGACTCGGGCAGCTCTCATAGCTTTGTCAGTGAGGCGTTCATTCAGCGCATAGCAGTCGAAACACAAGCACTGCCGCCCATCTTTGTTCGAGTAGCAAATGGCCAATGTCTGCTCTGTAACAAGATGGTGAAGCAGTTGGCGTGGCAAGTGCGAGGACACACTTTCCACACCGATCTCCTGGTGCTGCAACTGAGCGCGTATGATGCAATATTGGGCATGGATTGGCTATCTGCCCACAGCCTGATGAACTGCCACTGGAAACTGAAGTGGATCTCCTTCGAAACAGAGGGTAAAATGGTGCAGCTACAAGGGGTTCGCACCACTAATCTCTCTCCCATGGCTGGACTGGATGCTTATGAACTCCATCGGATGGAAGTCGCCAATGATATCTGGACGGCAGCGCTGGTTACGGTCTAACCCCCAAAAAAGGAGCACACTGAACTAGTACCCCCCAATATTCAGAAGGTGCTATCTGAATATCAAGATGTGTTTTTTGAACCAATGTCACTGCCTCCTCATCGTCAGTATGACCACGGCATACACCTGGAGCCGGGCACCACGCCCATCAATACCAAACCGTGTCGTTACTCGCCAGCGCAGAAAGATGAGATCGAGAAACAGGTGCAGGAGATGTTGCAGTCGGGGGTCATTGCTCACAGCATGAGTTTGTACGCCGCCCCAGTCCTGTTGGTGAAGAAAAAGGATGGGAGCTGGCGCTTCTGCGTCGACTTTTGTCGACTGAATTCTGCTACCGTGAAGAACAAATTTCCCCTGCCAATTGTGGATGAACTTCTGGACGAGCTCGCGGGAGCGCAATACTTTTCCAAGATCGACCTACGTGCGGGGTATCATCATACACGTATGCGCGAGGAGGACGAACCAAAAACTACATTCAAAACCCACCACGGGCATTACCACTTCAGGGTGATGCCGTTTGGCCTTTGCAACGCACCGGTCACCTTCCAATGCTTGATGAACCTCATCTTTGGTCGCTACATCCGTAAGTTCATCATCATTTTCCTTGATGACATATTGGTCTTCAGCATTGACCTGCAGGAACATGAACAGCATCTGCGCCTCACGCTCGAGTTGCTCCGCGAGCATCAACTGTTCGCCAAGGCGTCGAAGTGTTCGTTCGCCCAGAAGAGCATCGAGTACCTGGGACACGTCATCTCCAAGGACGGCGTCGCCACCGACACAAGCAAGACGAGCGTCATGCAAGCCTGGCCGGTGCCCTCCACACCAACTGAACTGCGGGGTTTCCTTGGCCTCACCGGCTACTATCGCAAATTCGTCCCACATTACGGCATCATCGCGAAGCCGCTCACCCAGCTCTTGACCAAGAAAGGCTTCAAGTGGAGCGACAAGGCCCAGCAGGCGTTCGACATGCTCAAACAAGCCATGGTGATCACACCAGTGCTGGTGCTTCCGGATTTCTCACGCCCCTTCGCCATCGAGACCGATGGGTGCGACACGGGCGTGAGCGCGGTGCTCACCCAAGACGGCCATCCAGTCGCCTACCTTAGCAAGGCCCTGGGGGTGAAGAACCAGCAGTTGTCAACGTATGAGAAGGAATTCCTGGCCGTCATGATGGCCATCGACAAGTGGAGGCCCTATCTGCAGTGCGCCCCGTTTGAAATCATCACCGACCACAAGAGCCTTTGCACACTCGGTGATCAGCAGCTGGTAACTGAGCTGCAACGCAAGGCCATGTCCAAGATGGTGGGTCTGCAATTCACCTTCTGGCACAAGAAGGGTGTTGACAACGGCGCCGCAGATGCACTATCCAGGTTCAGACATGTGCCGGCGCTCGACGCGCTGTCAGTCTGCCAGCCACAATGGTTGCAAGAAGTCGCCAACTCCTACGAGACTGACCCAGAATCACAAGAGGTGTTGGCCAAGCTGGCAGTCACCACCTCGGATGACCAAGGCCGCACACTTCAGAACAGTGTGATCCGGTAGCGCGGGCGTCTGTGGACTGGAGCCAATTCCGCGCTACAAACCAAGCTCATCGCAGCTCTGCATCACAGTGTTGTTGGTGGCCACTCGGGCGCAATGGGCACGTATCATCGCGTGCGGAAGCTGTTCGCGTGGCCGGGCATCAAGCGCGCCGTGGAAGATTTTGTCAAACTGTAGGCCATATGTCAACATGCCAAGCACGAGCACTCGCATCCCGCCGGCAAGCTTCAACCTCTACCAATCCCTGTCAAACCATGGCATGATCTGACCATGGATTTCGTCGAGGGGCTGCCCAAGTACGAGGGGTCTGACGCCATCATGGTCGTGGTCGATCGCCTGACCAAGTACTCGTACTTCATTCCGCTCCATCATCCCTTCACTACTGCTCAAGTCGCCCGAGTGTTCTGGGAACATGTTGTAGGATCGAAAGTATGTCTAGAGGGGGGGTGATTAGACTACTTGTAAATATAAAAATTCTGCCTTTTGACAAAGAACAGTTTTTGGCAGATTCACAATTTTGATCAAGACAAGCATCACCCTACACATGCAATTCTAGAGTATAGGCAGCGGAAAGTAAATTGCACATGTAGTAAAGAGAGGTGGAGAAGAGCAAACGCAATTTGGAGACGCAATGATTTTTCCCGTGGTTCCGATAGGTGGTGCTATCGTACATCCACGTTGATGGAGACTTCAACCCACGGAGGGTAACGGCTGCGCGAGTCCACGGAGGGCTCCACCCACGAAGGGTCCACGAAGAAGCAACCTTGTCTATTCCATCATGGCCTACGCCCACGGAGGGCTAGCCTTACTCGGGGTAGATCTTCACGAAGTAGGCGATCTCCTTGCCCTTACAAACTTCTTGGTTCAACTCCACATCTCGACGACGGAGGCTCCCAAGCGACACCTAACCAATCTAGGAGGCACCACCCTCCAAAAGGTAATAGATGTTGTAGATGATGATGAACTCCTTGCTCTTGTGCTTCAAATGATAATCTCCCCAACACTCAACTCTCCTCACTGATTTGGCTGTGGTGGAAGAAAGTATTGAGTGGAAAGCAACTTGGGAAGGCTAGAGATCAAGCTTCATATGGTGGGAGTGGAGCAACTTGATCTCAACACAAGGGTAGGTAGTTCTCTTCTCAGAAATGTAAGGTAGGAGTGGTAGTTCTTTCTGATGGCTCTCTCCACGAATGAAGAGGGGGTGGAGGGGTATAAATAGCCTCCACACAAAATCCAACCGTTACACACATTTGAGCAAACTCGATGGGACCGAAGTGGACAACTCGGTGAGACCGAGAGTTCAAATAATGTGAACGTTGGGGCTTTCGGTGGGACCGAATATACAATCTCGGTTAGTCCGATTCGTGCAAAGACAAGAGCATGCCAGTTTCGGTGGGACCGACTTCATCATCTCGGTGACACCGATTTGATGACAGAAGGTTACAGAACCTTGGCAACTCATGTTTCGGTGAAACCGAGTTCAGAATCGGAATATCCGAGTTTACTAGGGTTTGGCTTATGGCTGAGGTGGTTCATCTCGGTGTGACTGAGTTTGGAATATCGGTGGGACCGAGATTACTTATGAGTGTATATGGCAGTGAAAGTTGCTGATAGTTTAGGAGATGTATCACTAAGCACTTGAGCAACCAGATCATCATCATAACCTCATCCCCTTTTAATAGTATTGGCTTTTCCTATGGACTCAATGTGATCTTGGATCACTAAACCAAAAATGGAGTCTTGAGCTTTTGCCAATGCTTGCCTTAGCATTTTGAGGGGTCCACTTCTTCAGTCCTTGCCATACCCATATCACTGAACTTTCTGAAATGATTCTCAAGTAACTATTAGTTCAATGATATATATGTTGTTATTAATTACCAAAACCACCCGGGGATTAGTTGCACTTTCACATGTCATCAAGCTCCACGGGGTTCCTCACTCCATCGTCTCGGACCGCGACAAGATCTTCACCAGCGCTATGTGTCGCGAATTGCTCGCCGCCACCGGAACAAAACTGCTCTACTCCACGGCGTACCACCCGCATACGGATGGCCAGACGGAGCGCGTCAACCAGTGCCTCGAGATGTACCTGCGGTGCGCAGTACACGACATGCCACGACAATGGGACAAGTGGCTTCCTGCGGCCGAGTTCTGGTACAACTCCGCCCACCACTCTTCGCTCAAGTGTTCCCCGTTCAAGGCGCTGTACGACAAGGAACCGAACCTGGGCGGCCTTCCACAGCTGAGCTTCACCCTGCAAGATCAAGCGACACCACCAGAGATGGACTAGACTGTGCACACTGAGATGATGTGCGCCCAGCTCACGCGTGCCCAAGCTCGCTTCAAGAAACAAGCCGACCGCCACCGCGCGGAACGCGCCTTCGATGTTGGTGAGCAAGTTCTCCTCAAGCTGCAGCCGTACGCGCAATCCTCAGTCGCCAATCGCCCATGCCGCAAGCTCTCCTACAAGTTTTTCGACCCTTTCGAGGTGACAGAGCGGATCGGAACTCTGGCGTATCGCCTGCAGTTGCCTCCAGACAGCCGCAACCATCCGGTATTTCACGTCTCCCAGCTCAAGCCTTTCACCCCCGACTACACTCCAATCTTCGCAGAGCTGCCTCGAGTGCCTGATCTCACCGGCGGTGAAACGGAGCCCATCGCCATCCTGGAGCGGAGGATGATGAAGAAGGGGGATGCACCTGTTGTGCAACTCCGTGTGCAGTGGGCAAACATGCCGCCATCAGCCACCACATGGGAAGATTATGATGTTCTTCGCCAGCGCAATCCATCAGCTTGCATCTGGGACGGAGCTCCATCTCAAGAGGAGGACAATATTGCGCCTACTGATGCTGACACCACATCAGTAGCGGACTGAACAAGTGCAGTCAGTATTCAGTTAACTGACCTGCATTGTTGCGTGCGTGTGCGTGGGCTTTGGGCCAGGCGTGCGTGTGTGTTGGCTTTGGGCCAGGCGTGCGTGTAAGGGTAGCCCATGGAGGGCAGCTACATATGTGTCAGTCACTAATGAGATCAGTAGCGTGTAATGAATGAAACCCCTTTCCCTTCCTCCAAGTCTCTCCCTCACCTACTCTGCTCTCTCCTTCCTCCCCCAATTCTCAGATCAAGATCCAGGGTCATTACAGTGTGAGTCCCGTGGGTCAGGATTCGAGGGAGAAGGATGCACTTGTCGCATCAATTTGGACATTTGGAGGCCATTTCTGCAAATGGCCGAATGGATGGAGGTTCAATCCTGTCCCTTCCTTGCACATCAAATGGCCAAAGTTTCTCCGAAGAAATTAACTTCATTGTACAGGATAGCTCGGTCTTTTTTTCTTCAGTTTGAGTCTGATTAACTTCGCCGTTTTTGTGATTGCTGTCAAACGTTCACGGCGTACTGGTCACAAATTTATTAGTATTATTATTGTAACATTCCTTCAAAATTATACATCAGCTACACATTCCATACAAAATCTGAAATCAAAATGAAAAAAAGGCGAGCCCCGTGGGTTAGGATTTGAGGGAGAAGGATGCACTTGTCC
>LR738715.1:132530450-132628902 GCA_902687465.1 Secale cereale
ATTTATTAGTATTATTATTGTAACATTCATTCAAAATTATACATCAGCTACACATTCCATACAAAATATAAAATCAAAACATAAAAAAGGTGAGTCCCGTGTGTCAGGATTTGAGGGAGAAGGATGCACTTGTCGCAGCAATTTGGACATTTGGAGGCCCTTTCTGCAAATGGCCGAACGGACGGAGGTTCAATCCTGTCCCTTCGTTGCACATCAAACAGCCAAAGTTTCTCCGAAGAAATTAACTTCATTGTACAGGATAGCTCGGTCTTTTTTTTCTTCAGTTTGAGTCTGATTAACTTCACCATTTTTGTGATTACTGTCAAACGTTCACGGCGTACTGGTCACAAATTTATTAGTATTATTATTGTAATATTCCTTCAAAATTATACATCAGCTACACATTCCATACAAAATCTAAAATCAAAACGAAAAAAGGAATCGTTTCTGGCCAGGGCATCGGCCGAATCTTCGGCCGGTCGCGAGCCCCGCTGGCTTCTGGCGCTTACCCACGCGAGACTTGTTTTTTTGTTCTGCCCCACGTGGACCACCCCTCCCTTCTTATCCTTTTCCCAGCCACACGTCTTCATCCCCTACCTCCAGCCCCATCCTTCCCCTGCGCCATGTTTCTTCTTCCTTCTCCCCCGCCTCCTTCCCTATGCGCCTCCATCCCCTACCTCCAGCCTTACGCGCACGCATCCCTTCCCCTCCCCTAGGCTGCGACTAGGCCACCACGAGCCCCATCGCCGGCGGCCAAGCGCTCCCTTGCCGGCCGCCATGGCTGCCTACTACCATGCCCCGATCCACCCGTGTATACAAGTGTTACAACCGTCACCTAGAAAAGCTTCAACAGCTGTTGAAAAAAGCTTCAACTATAGACATAGAAAGCTTCAATGGCACTGCACAATAAGGGGAAGCTGCAACCATAGTTGGATTTTGCTACTACGGGCGAAGCTTTTTGCTACATCCATCAGGGGGAGCTGCGACCTCGCGACGACGACAACGATAATTTGCTGCAACCGTAGTAGAATTTTGCTACTACCGTTAGAGTTTTGTGCTACATCCATGTAAGGCGGAGCTGTGACCTCGCGAAGGCGACGATGGCGTTTTGCTGCCCCCGTGGTTTGATTTTTCTACTACCGGTGAAGTTTTTTGCCACATCCATTCAAACGGCGTTGATTGACTGGCGGCAGTCATCGATGTAATTTCGTGCAGCGAGCATCAATGGCGAGGGGCGGCGGCGGAGCTACAACCATCGTCGTCAAGAGCTGTAACCCGCAGGTGGAGCTGTTGCATGGGTCGAGGCGACAACGAGGCCGGGAGCGTGAGTACCAATGACGAGAACGGACGGCGAGGGTGGGGTCCGGCGGGCGACGAGGAAGACCGATGATGGTGGGGATTGACGATGGGGACGGCCATCGGAGGGGATAGGAGGCGCGGCGCCGCGGTCCCCAAGCGGGACATGCAGATCCAGCCCGAACTGCCAGAGGAAGAAGAAGCTAGGGGCGATCTGTTTTTTTCCTGGATCCAACTGCTGCGCGGCTCACATCCAACGGCCTGGGCTCGACCGGCTGAAGCTTTCTGCTGGTGCGCCAGCGCCTATAAGCGCACTGCCTAATATTAACGTGTTTGATTCCTGTTGGGGAACGTAGTATTCAAAAGAATTCCTACGATCACGCAAGATCTATCTAGGAGAAGCATAGCAATGAGCGGGGAGAGTGTGTCCACGTACCCTCGTAGTCCGAAAGCGGAAGCGTTTATTAACACGGTTGATGTAGTCGAATATCTTTGTGATACAACCGATCAAGTACCGAACGCACGGCACCTCCGCGATCTGCACACGTTCAGCTCGATGATGTCCCTCGAAATCTTGATCCAGTTGAGGCTGAGGGAAAGTTTCTCAGCACGACGGCGTGGTGACGGTGATGATGAAGTTACTGGCGCAGGGCTTCGCCTAAGCACTGTAACAATATGACCGAGGTGTGTAACTATGGAGAGGTCCACCGCACACGGCTAAGAAATCAACTTGTGTGTCTTTGGGGTGACCCCTCCCCACGTATATAAAGGAGAGAGGGAGGAGGAGGGCCGGCCATGAGGGGCGCGCCCAAGAGGTGGAGTCCTGCTCCTAGTAGGAGTAGGTTCCACCCTTTCCTAGTCCTACTAGGAGAAGGAGGAAAGAGGAGGAGGGGGAGAAGGAAAGGGGGGCCGCCCCCAAAACCCTAAACCGATTCGGTTTGGGCCTAGGGGGGCTTGCCCCACCACATGCTTGTTGCCTTATTTCTCCACTAGGGCCCAATAAGGCCCATAGACTCCTCGGGGGGTTCCGGTAACCTCCCGATACTCCGAAAAATACCCGATACACTTCGGAACCCTTCTGGTGTCCGAATATAACCTTCCAATATATCAATCTTTATGTCTCGACCATTTCGAGACACCTCGTCATGTTCGTGATCTCATCCGGGAGTCCGAACAACCTTCGGTACATCAAAACACATAAACTCATCGTCATCGAACGTTAAGCGTGCAGACCCTATGGGTTCGAGAACTATGTAGACATGACCGAGACACATCTCCGGTCAATAACCAATAGCAAAACCTGGATATTCATATTGGCTCCTACATATTCTACGAAGATATTTATCGGTCAAACCGCATAACAGCATACGTTGTTCCCTTTGTCATCGGTATGTTACTTGCCCGAGATTCGATCGTCGGTATCATCATACCTAGTTCAATCGCGTTACCGGCAAGTCTCTTTACTCATTCCATAATACATCATCTCATGACTAACTCATTAGTCATTTGCTTGCATGGCTTATTACGATGTGTATTACCGAGAGGGCCCAGAGATACCTCGCCGACACTCGGAGTGACAGATCCTATTCTCGATCTATGCCAACGCCACAAACATCTTCGGAGAAATCTGTAGAGCATCTTTATAATCACCCAGTTACGTTGTGACGTTTGATAGCACAAAAGGTGTTCCTACGGTATTCGGGAGTTGCATAATCTCATAGTCAGAGGAACATGTATAACTCATGAAGAAAGCAATAGCAGTAAAACTAAACGATCATAGTGCTAAGCTAACGGATGGGTCTTGTCCATCACATCATTCTCCTAATGATGTGATCCCCTTGACCAAATGACAACACATGTCTATGGTTAGGAAACATAACCATCTTTGATTAACGAGCTAGTCTAGTAGAGGCATACTAGGGACACTCTGTTTTGTCTATGTATTCACACATGTATCAAGTTTCCAGTTAATACAATTCTAGCATGAATAAAAGACATTTATCATGATATATAAGGAAATATAAATAACAACTTTATTATTGCCTCTAGGGCAGATTTCCTTCAGTCTCCCACTTGCACTAGAGTCAATAATCTAGATTACATAGTAATGATTCTAACACCCAAGGAGTCTTGGTGCTGATCATGTTTTGCTCCTGGAAGAGGCTTAGTCAATGGGTCTGCGACATTCAGATCCGTATGTATTTTGCAAATCTCTATGTCTCCCTCCTTGACTTGATCGCGGATGGAGCTGAAGCATCTCATGATGTGCTTGGTTCTCTTGTGAAACCTGGATTCCTTCGCCAATGCAATTGCTCCAGTGTTGTCACAAAAGATTTTCATTGGACCCAATGCACTAGGTATTACACCTAGATCGGATATGAACTCCTTCATCCAGACTCCTTCATTTGCTGCTTCCGAAGCAGCTATGTACTCCGCTTCACACGTAGATCCCGCCACGATGCTCTGCTTGGAACTGCACCAACTGACAGCTCCATCGTTCAACAAAATCCGATTTGTGACTGAGAGTCATCCGGATCGATGTCAAAGCTTGAATCAACGTAACCATTTACGACGAGCTCTTTGTCACCTCCATAAACGAGAAACATATCATTTGTCATATTCAGGTACTTCAGGATGTTCTTGACCGCTATCTAGTGAACCACTACTGGATTACTTTGGTACCTCCCTACTAGACTTATAGCAAGGAACACATCAGGTCTGTTGCACAGCATTGCATACATGATAGAACCTATGGCTGAAGCATAGGGAATGGCTTTCATTTTCTCTCTATCTTCCGAAGTGGTCGGGCATTGATTCTTACTCAACTTCACACCTTGTAACACAGGCAAGAACCATTTCTTTGACTTTTCCATTTTGAACTTCTTCAAAACTTTATCAAGGCATGCGCTTTGTGAAAGTCCAATTAAGTGTCTTGATCTATCTCTATAGATCTTGATGCCCAATATATAAGCAGCTTCGCCGAGGTCTTTCATTGAAAAAATTCTTATTCAAGTATCCATTTATGCCATCTAGAAATTCTATATCATTTCCAATCAACAATATGTCATCCACATATAATATCATAAATGCTACAAAGCTCCCACTCACTTTCTTGTAAATACAGGCTTCTCCAAAAGTCTTTATAAAACCATATGCTTTAATCACGTCATCAAAGCATATATTCCGACTCCGAGATGCTTGCACCAGTCCATAGATGGATCGCTAGAGCTTGCACACTTTGTTAGCACCTTTAAGATCGACAAAACCTTCTGGTTGCATCATATACAACTCTTCTTTGAGATATCCATTAAGGAATGTAGTTTTGACATCCATTTGCCAGATTTCATAATCATAAAATGCGGCAATTGCTAACATGATTCAGACAGACTTAAGCATCGCTACGAGTGAGAAAGTCTCATCATAGTCAACTCCTTGAACTTGTCGAAAACCATTCGCACCAAGTGGAGCTTTGTAGACAATAACATTTCCATCGGCGCCAATCTTCCTCTTAAAGATCCATTTATTTTCAATGGCTTGCCGATCATCGGGCAAGTCAACCAAAGTCCACACTTTGTTCTCATACATGGATCCCATCTCAGATTTCATGGCCTCTAGCCATTTTGCGGAATCTGGGCTCATCATCGCTTCCTCATAGTTCGTAGGTTCATCATGGTCTAGTAACATGACTTCCAGAACAGGGGTACCGTACCACTCTGGCGCGGAACGTACTCTGGTTGACCTACGAGGTTCAGTAGTAACTTGATCTGAAGTTTCATGATCATCATCATTAGCTTCCTCGCTAATTGGTGTAGGAATCACTAGAACTGATTTCTGTGATGAACTACTTTCCAATTCGGGAGGAGGTACAATTACCTCATCAAGTTCTATTTTCCTCCCACTCACTTCTTTTGAGAGAAACTCCTTCTCTAGAAAGGATCCATTCTTAGCAATGAATATCTTGCCTTCGGATCTGTGATAGAAGGTGTACCCAACAGTTTCCTTTGGGTATCCTATGAAGACACATTTCTCCGACTTGGGTTCGAGCTTATCAGGTTGAAGCTTTTTCACATAAGCATCGCAGTCCCAAACTTTAAGAAATGACAACTTGGGTTTCTTGCCAAACCACACTTCATAAGGCGTCGACTCAACGGATTTAGATGGTGCCCTATTTAGCATGAATGCAGCTGTCTCTAAAGCATAACCCCAAAACGATAGTGGTAAATCGGTAAGAGACACCATAGATCGCACCATATCTAATAAAGTACGGTTACGATGTTTGGACATACCATTACGTTGGGGTGTTCCAGGTGGCGTGAGTTGTGAAACTATTCCACATTGTTTCAAATGAAGACCAAACTCATAACTCAAATATTCGCCTCCGCGATCAGATCGTAAAACTTTATTTTCTTATTACGATGATTCTCTACTTCACTCTGAAATTCTTTGAACTTTTCAAATAGTTCATACTTGTGCTTCATCAAGTAGATATACCCATATCTGCTCAAATCATCTGTGAAGGTTAGAAAATAACGATACCCGCCGCGAGCCTCAACACTCATTGGACCGCATACATTGAAGGAAATATGCCCTAGAGGCAATAATAAAGTTGTTATTTTATATTTCCTTATATCATGATAAATTTTTATTATTCATTCTAGAATTGTATTAATCAGAAACTTGATACATGTGTGGATACATAGACAAAACATCGTGTCCCTAGTAAGCCTCTACTAGACTAGCTCGTTAATCAAAGATGGTTAAGTTTCCTAACCATAGACATGTGTTGTCATTTGATGAACGGGGTCACATCATTAAGAGAATGATGTGATGGACAAGACCCATCCGTTAGCTTAGCATAATGATCATTAAGTTTTATTGTTATTGCTTTATTCATGACTTATACATATTCCTCTGACTATGAGATTATGCAACTCCCGAATACCGGAGGAACACCCTGTGTGCTATCAAACGTCACAACATAACTGGGTGATTATAAAGATGCTCTACAGGTGTCTCCGAAAGTATTTGTTGGGTTGGCATAAATCAAGATTAGGATTTGTCACTCCGAGTATCGGAGAGGTATCTCTCGGCCCTCTCGGTAATACACATCATAATAAGTCTTGCAAGCAAATGATTAATGAGTTAGTCACGGGATGATGTATTACGGAAGGAGTAAACAGACTTGCCGGTAACGAGATTGAACTAGGTATGAAGATACCGACGATCAAATCTCGGGCAAGTAACATGCCGATGGACAAAGGGAATTACGTATGTTGTCATAACGGCTCGACAGGTAAAGATCTTCGTGGAACATGTAGGAATCAATATGGGAATCAAGGTTCTGCTATTGGTTATTGACCGGAGAGGTGTCTTGGTCATGACTACATAATTCTCGAACCCACAGGGTCGCACGCTTAACGTTCGTTGACGCTAGAGTAGTATTGGGATATTTGAAGAGTGGTAACCAAATGTTGTTCGGAGTCCCAGATGACATCTCGGACGTCACGAGGAGTCTCAGAATGATCGAGCGGTAAAGATTTATATATGGGGAAGTCATATTTTGGGTTCCGGAAAAAGTGCAGTTTTTCGGTATTGTGCCGGAAAGCTTCCAGAAGGTTCCGGAGGGTCCGGAAGTCCACAAGTGGGTTCACCACGTCCCAAGGGCTGTAACAGGCTAAGGGGAGGCACCCTGGCCATATTGGGCCAGGCGCACCAAGTCCTCAAAAGCCCATGTGGCTAGGGAAGGCAAAAAGGGAAGGAATCCTAATAGGAATAGGATTGGACTTGGAGTCCAAGTCCTCTCCCCTATTGCTGCGCCCTAGGGCTTGGAGGGGCTGTTTGACACGCCCCTCCACATATATATATAGAGGGGAGGGGGCACCCCAAGAGGACACACCAAGCCCTTGGAGCCCCTCTCTCTCCCGTTACTCCGTAGTTCCATCGCCTCGTCCCGGCGACGCTTAGCGAAGCGCTATCGGTGCTCCACCACCACCATCACCACCACGCTGTCGTGTTGGTTGTGATCCCATGCATCTACTTCTCCTCTCCCGCTTGCTGGATCAAGAAGGAGGAGACGTCATCGAGCTGCACATGTGCTAAACTCGGAGGTGTCATACGTTCGGTACTTGATCGATTGAATGGTGCAGTTGGATCGTGCTCTTGTTCCACTACATCAACCGCGTTGATATAACGCTTCCGCTTACGGTCTACGAGGGTACGTAGACACACTCTCCCCCTCTCGTTGCTATGTATGTCTGTCGGTGTATTTGGAACGACACCTATGGGATCACAAGAATCCCTACTACGGTTGCGGGGCGCGAGGTTGAGAGAAGAGCGGATCCAACAGTTAGCACATGGTTCCTTTACCCAGGTTCAGGCCGCAAAGATGCGTAAAACCCTACTCCTGCTTTGGTGGATTATATGTTTGTGTTCTTCAGCTAGCTATGGGGCATGAGGAGCTCCAAAAGGCCGAATCGTGAGGAGTTCTAAAGAGCCGAATCCTTCTCCTGGTAGCCTCGGGCCTCCTTTTATAGGGAAAAGGGGTTGCCACAGTGGCACACATGAGGTGGAAAGGGTACAGTGATGCGAGGTTATCCCTCGCATTACATGACAAGGCGCATTTAATGCGTCTTGCTTAGGTGTCCTCGCTTTATCGAGGACGAGGGAGACATCCATCTTGTCCGTCGCCGCTCCTTCTTGTGTCGACACGCGCCCTGGCCAGCGATGCCTGGGATGCCATGTAGGCAGGCATGCAACTGAGGTGGCGCAATGGCGGGTCTCCACGAAGATCTGCATGTCGCCACGTAGGTGCCTGCCCAGCTGGTTGGGTCGGCAGCTGCATGGGGCGGTGGAAGCTTAGTTGGTGCGGGCCTGATGGTGGCCCTGCGGGTGTCCTCGGCAAGGGCCTTGCCGGGCCCCCGGCAAGGGTCTTGCCGCGGCGCCTGCTGTCAGCCCCGACAAGGTTCTTGCCGGAGGTCTTGTGGTCCTCCTTGGCTGGGATCCCGCCAAGGGTCATCGTCTTCTCAGTGTGTACCTGATCTTGAATGTCTTCACAAAGATCTGCATGCCACTACGGGGATATCTCCCGAATCCTTGCCCTATGGGGGCAGTGGACTCAAGGGTGATCCGCTCCGTAGGCGTGGGGCGAGCTGCCGCGGCAAGGGTCTTGCCGGGGCTGCCAGAGCAGGCCCCGGCAAGGATCTTGCCAGGGCTGCTGAAACTGGCTCCCAGCAAGGATCTTGCCGGGGGAAGCCGCTTCGTCCCTTTGCTCTTTGTGGTCTTGTTCTTTGTGTTGCTCCAATTCCATCGAGCTTCGGTCTTACCCTGGCTCACCTCCCTTGCCATGCTTGGTGTGGTGGTGCCCGTGGCTCAGACTGCCCGTGCACAGTCATAGGGGTACAAAAAGTGTACCCCTCTTTTTTTACACCGACAGGAGCCCCCGGGCCTGGGCCACACATGAGCGCGACGCGTTGTTGGGCTAGGCCCAGAACGGTGCGCGGGCAGGCGGGATGGTTTTTACCGAGGTAAGATTTTCCGCGCGCTGCGCCTCCCACGACCCGCGCGCATGGCGCGGGGTGGAGGGGCGTGCGTGACGTGGGCGGCATGCGCGGGGTGGTTTCCGCAGGCATGCGTCACGTCACAGTAAAGAGGCGGCTTCGCGCCTTCCCCATAACCAGGGGGAGGCGTGGAGACGCGGCCCATTTACTGAATGGGGCCGAGGCGCGGTCCTCAAGGCGTCCACTCCCCACGATCACGGGGTGGGGAGAGGTCGTCTCACCCGTCCCCTCGGTTCTGCACGTCTGCCACATGCCTCCCATGCGCTTGGGGTGGCAAATGGTGGAGGCGGGAAACCGGGCCATCGCTGGTTGGGGCGGCGGGTCGGTCCCGGCTCCCTGCGCCTTCTGCGTCTTGATTGGCCGAGCGGGGCGGTCGAGCCCCAGCCCCGCCCCCTTATAAAGAGCAGGAGGGGAGGGATGGCGCCCCGCACTCCTCCATCTTCTTTCTCCTTCAGCTTCTGCTCATCTCTTCTGTTCGCCATGGAGAGATGAAATCCCGGCCCTTCAACGGTGGCGGCGAGGGTCGCTGCTCGACAACGTGTCCCTCCTTCTCCTGCAATCGCGGTGGCAGAGCCGGCCACTAGGGGAAGGGGGAGGGGGCGAGGCCGGGGCGCTCGGGGAAGAGGAGACGGGGCGGCCTGCCGGCCTCGCCCGCGCCAGCAGCTCCTCCTCCAGTGGAGGGCCATGTTGGCGATGACCCTTGCGAGTTCTTCGTCAGGTTGCGGTAACCGCCGCGCCGTCACCTTCATCTCTCGACCCCTTTTGCTCGGGAGATGGAGCTGGATCCGCCGGAGTCGCTGTGGCTGCACATGAGGGGCTGCGGGATCAGTGGCACGCGGGTCCGCGTTGACTTCCCTGCTCCTCACGTGATGTATCTTCGCCAAGGATGGAAGATGTTTGCTCGTATCCACAGCCTGACGGATGGGCTCACCCTCCATTTCAAGTTGATGGAGGATGGCCATCTCTCCGTCAAGGTCTTCGGGCACTTCGGGACTCATGCAAGGTGCTGCGTGGAGAGCTCCTCCGATGACGAAGACTCCTCCTCGAACGAGGGTGACGAGGAGGACAGCGGCAGCGACGACGAGGGCGGTGGGCGGCAGGATGACGGGTCCGACTAGGTGTCGGGCGCCGCTCCTGGTGGCACCGGCGACCCCATCATCCGCATTGCCGGCTCCTTGAACTTCTCGGGGCCGTCCCCCTTGGCGGCTGGCGTAGGGAGACTGCGGAAGAGGAAGAGGAAGAGGGCGGGCGACAAGGTCGTCATGTCGGAGTACGTGGGCACCAACGCCTTCGACGCGTACTGACGTCCTGCCGCCTCATCTTCGAGCTCTGCTTCCGGCGCCGCCATCACCATCCAGCCTTTGGGCGGCCACCAAGATGTCCTCTTGGTGTCTTCTGCCACCCGTAGCTCGCCTAGGCGCTCCTTTTGCCCTTCTCGCCTCCTTGACCTACCTCCTGAGGAGAGGGACAAGAAAGGTATTACGGGCATCTTATCTCTTTTTAGTTTGTAAGCCTTCGGGCATCTCTTAAATTTAAAACTTGTAATCCCCTTGTTCATGTTTTTCATTCCCTACGGACTGTACCTGAATGGAATGTTTTTAATGAAAAAGGGATGTTTGCCGGGTCATTTGTTTGCGGGTGAAACCCACGACAAGGAATAAATCCTTGATATCTTTTAAGATAAACATTTTCTCGCCCGGCAACAGGCCTTGCCGTCTCCCTACTTCGCTCGACCTTTCTCACGCCTTTGGCGGAGGCAGGGATGAAGTGGGCTTGGGCTCCTCGTTTCATCCTTTTGCCGCCGCGACTACGACCAAACTTAGTCCCAGGAACGAGTCCTAGGGCCTAGAGTTATGGGAGCATGGTAGCTTAAGGAAAAGAACGAGGTTTCACATACCTCAGTCCATAATGGAATGCATGATAAGGGATGAAGAACTTATTTGAAGCTGCAGCCCCCGGCAACCCTGGTTTGCCGTGGGTGAATCTTTGCTCTTGTAGCCCCCGGCAACACTAGCTTGCCGGGGCCTAGGTGCTAGTATGTTCCTCTTTCTTCTCCCAAGTGGCTTCGGCAAGGATATCTGTGCCTCCTGTGAACCAAAGGAGATAGAGGAATGACAAAGAGATGCAAACTCAACCTCTAAGATAGGGGTTAGCCGCCGCTAAGCACTATCAACCCTAACCAAGGACAAGACTCGACTCAGCATGCATGCTATAACTTAGGGCGCCAGCGCTTCATTTATTTATGCTCAGGATCTGCGCCTGGCTCTGTACAAAGGGTTGCATGCCTTGCCGACAAGGCTTGTACAAAAGGGTGGCTTGCCGGGGGGCCCGGCAAGCCGCGCCTTATGGGTAAAACTTGCAAAGATGCTCAATATTCTAGGAATTGCTCACCGGAATAGCATTTTCGGTCTCCAGGCGGACTGCGCCAAGCCTGGTGACTCGCATTACCCGATAAGGGCCTTCCCACTTCGGCGTCAACTTGTTTGTATTCTTGGCCGATTGAACGCGCCGAAGAACAAGGCCGCCTTCCTCAAAGCTTCGAGCATGGACCTTGCGGCTATGGTAGCGGCGCAAGGCTTGCTGGTAGCGTGCTGCTCTCACAGCCGCCCGAAGACGATCTTCCTCAAGGAGCATTGCGTCATCTTGCCGCAGTTGCTCTTGCTCAAGCTCATCATAAGCGAGCACTCGAGGTGACCCGTATATGAGTTCAGTGGGGAGAACTGCTTCTGCCCCGTATATCAGGGCAAAGGGTGTCTGGCCGGTGGCTCGATTTGGCGTCGTTCTGATCGACCAAAGAACCGCCGACAACTCATCAATCCAACGCCTTCCACTCTTGTGCAGCCTGTCAAAGGTCTTTGTCCGTAGGCCTCGCAACACTTCAACGTTTGCCCTCTCAGCTTGACCATTGCTTTGGGGGTGAGCAACGGAAGCGAAACAGACTTTGCTGCCGAGGTCTTGGGTATATTGCATGAAGGTGCGGCTTGTGAACTGTGTGCCGTTGTCGGTGATGACCCTGTTGGGTACACCAAAATGGCACACTAGTCCCTTGTGAAGGAAATATGCCCTAGAGGCAATAATAAAGTTGTTATTTATATTTCCTTATATCATGATAAATTTTTATTATTCATGCTAGAATTGTATTAACCGGAAACTTAGTACATGTGTGAATACATAGACAAAACAATATGTCCCTAGTATGCCTCTACTAGACTAGCTCATTGATCAAAGATGGTTATGTTTCCTAGCCATAGACATGAGTTGTCATTTGATCAACGGGATCACATCATTAGGAGAATGATGTGATGGACAAGACCCATCCGTTAGCATAGCACTTTGATCGTTTAGTTTTACTGCTATTGCTTTCTTCATGACTTATACATGTTCCTATGACTATGAGATTATGTAACTCCCGAATACCGTAGGAACACCTTGTGTGCTATCAAACGTCACAACGTAACTGGGTGATCATAAAGATGCTCTACAGGTGTCTCCGAAAGTATTCGTGGTGTTGGCATAGATCAAGATTAGGATTTGTCACTCCGAGTGTCGGAGAGGTATCTCTGGGCCCTCTCGGTAACACACATCATAATAAGCCTTGCAAGCAAAAGACTAATGAGTTATTCACGAGATGATGTGTTACGGAACGAGTAAAGAGACTTGCCGGTAACGAGATTGAACTAGGTATAGAGATACCGACGATCGAATCTCGGGCAAGTAACATACCGATGACAAAAGGAACAACGTATGTTGTTATGCGGTTTGACCGATAAAGATCTTCGTAGAATATGTAGGAGCCAATATGAGCATCCAGGTTCCGCTATTGGTTATTGACCGGAGATGAGTCTCGGTCATGTCTACATAGTTCTCGAACCCGTAGGGTCCGCACGCTTAACGTTTGATGACGATCGGTATTATGAGTTTATGAGTTTTGATGTACCGAAGGTAGTTCGGAGTCCCGGATGAGATCACGGACATTACGAGGAGTCTCGGAATGTCCGAGACATAAAGATTGATATATTGGACGACTATATTCGGACACCGGAAGTGTTCCGGAAAAGTTTCGGATTTAACTGGATTGCCGGAGGGGGTTACCGGAACCCCCTACGAGGGGGGATGGTCCATAGTGGGCCTTGAGGAAAGTAGAGAGGCAGCCCATAGAGGCTGGCCGGCGCCCCACCTAGGGATCCTAGTTGGACTAGGATTGGGGGGGCGCCACCTCTCCCTCTTTTCCTTTCCCTCTCTTCCTTCTTGGTGGACTCCTACTAGGAATAGGATTGCAATCCTATTCCTAGTAGGATTGCCCTAACCGGCCCTCCTCCCTTGCTCCTTTATATACGGGGGCAGGGGGGCACCCAAAGACACACAAGTTGAATTGTTCCAGCCGTGTGCGGTGCCCCCCTCCACAGAAACACACCTCGGTCATACCGTTGCAGTGCTTAGGCGAAGCCCTGCGCCGGTAAATACATCATATCCGTCACCACGCCGTCGTGCTGACGAAACTCTCCTGTGAAGCTCAACTGGATCAAGAGCTCGTGGGACGTCATCAAGCTGAACGTGTGCTGAACACGGAGGTGCCGTACGTTCGGTGCTTGATCGGTTGAATCACGAAGAAGTTCGACTACATCAACCGCGTCACTTGACGCTTCCGCTTCCGGTCTACGAGGGTACGTAGACACACTCTTCCCTCTCGTTGCTATGTATCTGGTAGATAGATCTTGCGTGATCGTAGGAAAAATTTTAAATACTACGTTCCCCAACAGTGGCATCATGAGCCAGGTCTATGCGTAGATGATATGCACGAGTAGAACACAATGAGTTGTGGGCGATACTAGTCATACTGCTTACCAGCATGTCATACTTTGCTTCGGCGGTATTGTGAGATGAAGCGGCCCGGACCGACATTACGCGTACGCTTACGCGAGACTGGTTTCACCGTTACGAGCACTCGTTGCTTAAAGGTGACTGGCGGGTGTCTGTCTCTCTCACTTTAGCTGAATCAAGTGTGGCTACGCCCGGTCCTTGTGAAGGTTAAAACAGCACATACTTGACGAAACATCGTTGTGGTTTTGTATGCGTAGGTAAGAACGGTTCTTGCTAAGCCCGTAGCAGCCACGTAAAACTTGCAACAACAAAGTAGAGGACGTCTAACTTGTTTTTGCAGGGCATGTTGTGATGTGATATGGTCAAGACATGATGAGTTATACGGTTTTTGTATGAGATGATCATGTTTTGTAATGTTATCGGCAACTGACAGGAGCCATATGGTTGTCGCTTTATTGTATGAAATGCAATCGCCATGTAATTGCTTTACTTTATCACTAAGCGGTAGCGATAGTCGTAGAAGCAATAGTTGGCGAGACGACAACGATGATACGATGGAGATCAAGGTGTCGCGCCTGTGACGAAGGTGATCATGACGGTGCTTTGGAGATGGAGATCAAAAGCACAAGATGATGATGGCCATATCATGTCACATATTTTGATTGCATGTGATGTTTATCTTATTATGCTTCTTATTTTGCTTAGAACGACGGTAGCATTATAAGATGATCCCTTATTAAATTTCAAGGTATAAGTGTTCTCCCTGAGTATGCACCGTTGCGAAAGTTCGTCGTGCCGAGACACCACGTGATGATCGGGTGTGATAAGCTCTACGTTCAAATACAACGTGTGTAAGCCAGTTTTGCACACGCAGAATACTCGGGTTAAACTTGACGAGCCTAGCATATGCAGATATGGCCTCGGAACACTGGAGACCGAAAGGTCGAGCGTGAATCATATAGTAGATATGATCAACATAAGATGTTCACCATTGAAACTACTCCATCTCACGTGATGATCGGACATGGTTTAGTTGATTTGGATCACGTGATCATTTAGATGACCAGAGGGATGTCTATCTAAGTGGGAGTTCTTAAGTAATATGATTAATTGAACTTTAATTTATCATGAACTTAGTCCTGGTAGTATTAGCATATCTATGTTGTAGATCAATAGCTCGCGATGTTGCTCCACGTTTATTTTTTATATGTTCCTAGAGAAAACCAAGTTGAAAGATGTTAGTAGCAATGATGCGGAATTGTTCCGTGATTTGAGGATTATCCTCATTGCTGCACAGAAGAATTATGTCCTTGATGCACCGCTAGGTGACAGACCTATTGCAGGAGCAGATGTAGACGTTATGAACGTTTTGACAAAAGCTCGATATGATGACTACTTGATAGTTTAGTGCACCATGCTTTACGGCTTATAACCGGGACTTCAAAAACGTTTTGAAACGCCACGGAGCATATGAGATGTTCCAAGAGTTGAAATTAGTATTTCATACTCATGCCCGTGTCGAGAGGTATAAGACCTCTGACAGTACTTTGCCTACAAGATGGAGGAGAATAGCTCAACCAGTGAGCATGTGCTCAGATTGTCTGGGTAGTACAATTGCTTGAATCAAGTGGGAGTTAATCTTCCAGATAAGATAGTAATTTACAAAGTTCTCTAGACACTATCACCAAGTTAGTAGAACTTCGTGATGAACTATAATATGCAAGGGATGACGAAAGTAATTCCCGAGCTCTTCACGATGCTGAAATCGGCGAAGGTAGAAATCAAGAAAGAGCATCAAGTGTTGATGGTTAACCAGACCACTTGTTTCAAGTAAAGGGCAAAGGGATAGAAGGGGAACTTCAAGAAGAATGACAAGCAAGTTGTCACTCCCGTGAAGAAACCCAAAGCTAAACTCAAGCCTGAAACTAAGTGCTTCTACTGCAAAGGAAATGGTCACTAGAAGTGGAACTGCCCTAGATATTTGGCGGATAAGAAGGATGGCAAAGTGAACAAAGGTATATTTGATATACAGATTATTGATGTGTATTTTACTAGTGTTCATAGCAACCCCTTGGTATTTGATATTGGTTCAGTTGCTAAAGAGTAGTAACTCGAAATGGGAGTTGCATAATGAACAAAAACTAGTTAAAGGATGAAGTGACGATGTGTATTGGAAGTAGTTCCAAGATTGATATGATCATCATCGCACACTCCCTATACTTTCGGGATTAGTGTTGAACCTAAATAAGTGTTATTTGGTGTTTGTGTTGAGCATGAATATGATTTGATCATGTTTATTGCAATACGGTTATTCAAGTAAGTTAGAGAATAATTGTTGTTCTGTTTACATGAATAAAACCTTCTATGGTCATACACCCAATGAAAATGGTTTGTTGGATCTCGATCGTGTGATACACATATTCATAATATTGAAGCCAAAAGATGCAAGGTTAATAATGATAGCGCAACTTATTTGTGGCACTGCCGTTTAGGTCATATTGGTGAAAAGCGCATGAAGAAACTCCATAGTGATGGACTTTTGGAATCACTTGATTATGAATCACTTGGTGCTTGCGAACCATGCCTCATGGGCAAGATGACTAAAACTCCGTTCTCCGGAACCGTGGAGCGAGCAATAGAGTTGTTGGAAATCATACATACTGATGTATGCGGACCAATGAGTGTTGAAGCTCGCGGCAGGTATCGTTATTTTCTGACCTTCACTGATGATTTGAGCAGATATGGGTATATCTACTTAATGAAGCACAAGCCTGAAACATTTGAAAAGTTCAAAGAATTTCAGAGTGAAGTGGAGAATCATCGTAACAAGAAAATAAGAGTTTCTACGATATGATCGTAGAGGTAAAATATTTGAGTTAGCGAGTTTGGCCTTCAATAAAAACAATGTGAAATAGTTTCACTACTCACGCCACCTGGAACACCACAGTGTAATGGTGTGTCCGAACGTCATAACCGTACTTTATTAGATATGGTGCGATCGATGATGTCTCTTACCGATCTACCACTATCGCTTTTAGGGTTATGCATTAGAGACAGCTACATTCACGTTAAATAGGGCACCATCTAAATCCGTGGAGATGACACCGTATGAACTGTGGTTTGACGAGAAACCTAAGCTGTCATTTCTTTAAGTTTGGGACTGCGATGCTTATGTGAAATAGTTTCAACATGATAAGCTCGAACCCAAATCGGAGAAGTAAATCTTCATAGGATACCCAAAAAGAAACTGTTGGGTACACCTTCTATCACAGATCCTAAGGCAAGGTCTTTGTTGCTAAGAGTGGATCCTTTCTAGAGAAGGAGTTTCTCTTGAAAGAAGTGAGTGGGAGGAAAGTAGAACTTGATGAGGTAATTGTACCTTCTCCCGAATTGGAAGGTAGTACATCACAGAAACTCGTTCCAGTGATTCCTACACCAATTAGTGAGGAAGCTAATGATGATGATCATGAAACTTCAGATCAAGTTTTTGCTGAACTTCGTAGATCAACCAGAGTTCGTTCCGCACCAGAGCGGTACGGCAACCCAGTTCTGGAAGTCATGTTACTAGACCATGATGAACCTACGAACTATGAGGAAGCGATGATGAGCCCAGATTCCGCAAAATGGCTTGAGACCATGAAATCTGAGATGGGATCCATGTATTAGAACAAAGTATGGACTTTGGTTGACTTGCCCGATGATCGGCAAGCCATCGAAAATAAATGGATCTTCAAGAGGAAGACCGACGCAAACGGTAATGTTACTGTTTACAAAGCTCGACTTGTTGCGAAAGGGTTTCGACAAGTTCAAGGAGTTGACTACGATGAGACTTTCTCACCCGTAGCGATGCTTAAGTCTGTCCGAATCATGTTAGTAATTGCCGCATTTTATGAAATCTGGCAAATGGATAACAAAACTGCATTCTTTAATGGATTTATTAAAGAAGACTTGTATATGATGCAACCAGAAGGTTTTGTCAATCCTAAAGGTGCTAACAAAATGTGCAAGCTTCAGCGATCCATCTATGGACTGGTGCAAGCATCTCGGAGTTGGAATATACGCTTTGATAAGTTGATCAAAGCATATAGATTTATACAGACTTGCGGTGAAGCCTGTATTTACAAGAAGTGAGTGGGAGCACTACAACCTTTCTGATAAGTATATGTGAATGACATATTGTCGATCGGAAATGATGTAGAAATTTCTGGAAAGCATAAAGGAGTGTTTGAAAGGAGTTTTTCAAAGAAAGACCTTGGTAAAGCTGCTTACATATTGGGCATCAAGATCTATAGAGATAGATCAAGACGCTTGATAAGACTTTCGATGAGTACATACCTTGATAAGATTTTGAAGTAGTTCAAAATGGATCAGTCAAAGAAGAAGTTCTTGCCTGACTTGTAAGGTGTGAAGTTGAGTAAGACTCAAAGCCAGACCATGGCAGAAAAATATAGAGAGAATGAAAGTCATTCCCTATGCCTCAGCCATAGGTTCTATAAAGTATGCCATGCTGTGTACCTTGCCATGATTTTGTCAAGGGGGTACAATAGTGATCCAGGAGTAGATCACTGTACAGCGGTCAAAATTATCCTTAGTAAACTGGATGACTAAGGAAATGTTTCTCGATTATGGAGGTGATAAAGAGTTCGTCGTAAAGGGTTACGCCGATGCAAGCTTTGACACTAAATCCAGATGACTCTAAGTATCAATCTGGATGCATATTGAAAGTGGGAGCAATTAGCTAGAGTAGCTCTATGCAGAGCATTGTAGACATAGAAATTCGTGAAATACATACGGATCTGAATGTGACAGACCCGTTGACTAAACTTCTCTCACAAGCAAAACATGATCACACCTTATTACTCTTGGGTATTAATCACATAGCGATGTGAACTAGATTATTGACTCTAGTAAACCCTTTGGGTGTTGGTCACATGGCGATGTGAACTATGGGTGTTATTCACATAACGATGTGAACTATCGGTATTAAATCACATGGTGATGTGAGCTAGATTATTGACTCTAGTGCAAGTGGGAGACTGAAGGAAATATGCCCTAGAGGCAATAATAAAGTTGTTATTTATATTTCCTTATATCATGATAAATGTTTATTATTCATGCTAGAATTGTATTAACCGGAAACTTAGTACATGTGTGAATACATAGACAAAACAATATGTCCCTAGTATGCCTCTACTAGACTAGCTCATTGATCAAAGATGGTTATGATTCCTAGCCATAGACATGAGTTGTCATTTGATCAACGGGATCACATCATTAGGAGAATGATGTGATGGACAAGACCCATCCGTTAGCATAGCACTTTGATCGTTTAGTTTTACTGCTATTGCTTTCTTCATGACTTATACATGTTCCTATGACTATGAGATTATGTAACTCCCGAATACCGTAGGAACACCTTGTGTGCTATCAAACGTCACAACGTAACTGGGTGATCATAAAGATGCTCTACAGGTGTCTCCGAAAGTATTCGTGGTGTTGGCATAGATCAAGATTAGGATTTGTCACTCCGAGTGTCGGAGAGGTATCTCTGGGCCCTCTCGGTAACACACATCACAATAAGCCTTGCAAGCAAAAGACTAATGAGTTAGTCACGAGATGATGTGTTAAGGAACGAGTAAAGAGACTTGCCGGTAACGAGATTGAACTAGGTATGGAGATACCGACGATCGAATCTCGGGCAAGTAACATACCGATGACAAAAGGAACAACGTATGTTGTTATGCGGTTTGACCGATAAAGATCTTCGTAGAATATGTAGGAGCCAATATGAGCATCCAGGTTCCGCTATTGGTTATTGACCGGAGATGTGTCTCGGTCATGTCTACATAGTTCTCGAACCCGTAGGGTCCGCACGCTTAACGTTTGATGACGATCGGTATTATGAGTTTATGAGTTTTGATGTACCGAAGGTAGTTCGGAGTCCCGGATGAGATCACGGACATTACGAGGAGTCTCGGAATGTCCGAGACATAAAGATTGATATATTGGACGACTATATTCGGACACCAGAAGTGTTCCGGAAAAGTTTCGGATTTAACTGGATTGCCGGAGGGGGTTACCGGAACCCCCTACGAGGGGGGATGGTCCATAGTGGGCCTTGAGGAAAGGAGAGAGGCAGCCCATAGAGGCTGGCCGGCGCCCCACCTAGGGATCCTAGTTGGACTAGGATTGGGGGGGGGGGGCGCCACCTCTCCCTCTTTTCCTTTCCCTCTCTTCCTTCTTGGTGGACTCCTACTAGGAATAGGATTGCAATCCTATTCCTAGTAGGATTGCCCTAACCGGCCCTCCTCCCTTGCTCCTTTATATACGGGGGCAGGGGGGCACCCAAAGACACACAAGTTGAATTGTTCCAGCCGTGTGCGGTGCCCCCCTCCACAGAAACACACCTTGGTCATACCGTTGCAGTGCTTAGGCGAAGCCCTGCGCCGGTAAATACATCATATCCGTCACCACGCCGTCGTGCTGACGAAACTCTCCTGTGAAGCTCAACTGGATCAAGAGCTCGTGGGACGTCATCAAGCTGAACGTGTGCTGAACATGGAGGTGCCGTACGTTCGGTGCTTGATCAGTTGAATCGCGAAGAAGTTCGACTACATCAACCGCGTCACTTGACGCTTCCGCTTCCGGTCTACGAGGGTACGTAGACACACTCTTCCCTCTTGTTGCTATGTATCTGGTAGATAGATCTTGCGTGATCGTAGGAAAATTTTTAAATACTACGTTCCCCAACACCTTGAAGAACTTGACGGCTGACAGAGCTGTGACCTTCCTCACTGCCTCCACCTCCGGCCACTTTGTGAACTTGTCGATTGCAACGTACAAGTACTCAAAGCCCCCGACAGCGCGGGGAAAGGGCCCAGTATGTTGAGCCCCCAGATCGAGAAGGGCCAGGAGAGAGGAATGGTTTGAAGGGCTTGAGCTGGTTGATGAAGTTTCTTTGAATGAAACTGGCACGCTTCACATCTGGTGACCAGTGCCGTCGCATCCTGGAGGGCAGTGGGCCAGAAGAAGCCTTGCCGGAATGCCTTGCCGGCAAGGGCTCTTGGCCCTATGTGGGATCCACATATGCCTCCATGTATCTCCGCCAATAGCTCCAGTCCTTCCTCTCGAGGGATGCACTTCAATTTCACGCCGTTCGGTCTCTTCCTGTACAGGATGTCATCAACGAACTGGTACATAGCAGACCGACGGGCTACTTTCTCCGCTTCTTCCTGCTCCTCAGGAAGTTCCCGATTCTGGAGGAATCAGACGGTATGCTGTGCCCACGCTGGATCTTGGGGCTCGACGGCGAGGACTAAAGGCATTTCCTCCGCCATGGGAGTGGCTGTCTTGGCGGCAAGAGCTTGACGCTCCGTCGGAGCCAGCCGTCCAGTGGTGGGCTTAGTGTCTCCGGCAACATCCTTGCCGGCGGCTACGGGGAGCTCGGCGGGAAAGTACTTGCCGGGCCCTAATTTCCTCCTCTTGTTCTGCTCTGTTGATGGATCAACGGATGGCTGAGAAAGCTGAAGCACAAAGGTACCTGGTTCCACAGGTAACTTGAGGGCCGCTCGCTTTGACAGGTTGTCGGCGATGTCGTTCCCCGCTCGGGGAACGTGCTCCGCCTGTATACCATCAAAGCGCTCTTCCAACTTTCTCACTTCATCGACGTAGGCCTTCATCAACGGGCTCTGGTAATCCTTGTTGACTTGTTTGACGACAAGCTGCGAGTCGCCCCTGACAATGTGTTTCTTGATTCCGAGGTCTGCCGCGATCCTAAGACCGGCAAGCAGCCCCTCATACTCAGCAGTATTGTTCGTTGATACTTCCCTGGGGAAGTGCATCTGGACCACGTACTTGAGGTGCTCTCCAGTGGGCGCGACTAGTAGTACGCCGGCCCCGGTGCCCTGTTAGGAGAAAGCTCCATCAAAGTACATGATCCAGTTGCAACTCGCCTCTTTGCCGGGGAGAGCAGTTTCCTGGACTTCCTTGTCAGGCGTCACGGTCCATTCTGAAACGAACTCCGCTAGGACTCGGCTTTGAATCGTCGAGGTACTTTCAAACTTGAGGCCAAAGCTGGACAGCTCCAATGCCCACTCTACAATTCTTCCCGTTGCATCTGGATTGTGCAATATCCGTTGTAGAGGGAGGCGAGTGACGACAGTGATCTCGTGCGCCTAGAAGTAGTGACGCAGCTTCCTCGAGGCCATAGGAAGGCCGAAGAGCAATTTCTGCACACCGGAGTACCTTGATCTAGCCCCCTGCAAGAGGGAGCTAACGAAGTAGACCGGGTGCTGCATCAGTTTCTTCCTTGGCTGCACTCCAACCGGCCGTGTCGTCTCTGCGCCAGTGGCATCAGGCTCTGTCGCTGCTATCACCTCATCATCAATTTCTCTCTGTGCCACTAGTGCGGCGCTGACCACCTGGTTTGTTGCCGCCAAGTATAGCAGCAACGGTTCTTGTGGCCTTAGCGCAACTAGTATTGGCGTGGAGGAAAGATACCTCTTCAAATCTTGTAGTGCTGCTTCAGCTTCTCCTGTCGACTCCATCGGGCCTGCCTTTTTCAAAATCTTGAAGAAGGGAAGGGCGCGCTCGGAAGACTTGGAAATGAATCTGCTCATGGCGGCAACGCAGCCGGCAAGCCGACGCACATCCTTGACTCGCTTGGGTGCTTCGATCTGTTCTATAGCTTTGATCTTATCTGGGTTGGCCTCTATCCCCCGTTGTGACACAAAGAACCCGAGAAGCTTGCCGGACGGGATGCCGAAGACACACTTCTCAGGGTTCAGCTTGAGGTTGATCTTGTGTAGGTTTACAAATGTTTCTTGTAATTCCAGTATAAGGGTTGCCCTGTCCTTGGTTTTGACCACTATATCATCCATGTAAGCCTCCATATTTCTATGGAGCTGGGGTTCAAAACCAATCTGGACTGCCCTTGCAAACGTCGAGCCAGCACTCTTCAACCCGAAAGGCATTCGTACGAAACTGTACGTACCACATGGGGTGATGAATGTTGTCCTCTCTTCGTATTCTCTTGCCATGAAGATCTGATGGTAGCCGTAGTAGGCATCGAGGAATGACAACAAGTCACACCCAGCCGTGGAGTCAACAATCTGGTCGATGCGCGGCAACGGGAAGGGGTCCTTGGGACAAGCTTTATTGATATCTGTGTAATCAATACACAACCTCCACTTCCCATTTGCCTTGCGCACTACCACTGGATTGGCCAACCACGTTGGATGGAGCACTCCTCTTACCAAACCCGCTGCTTCCAATTTCCGGATCTCCTCTGTGATGAACTCTTGTCGTTCCAAAGCTTGCTTCCTGACCTTCTGCTTGATGGGCCGCGCATGAGGACAGACAGCAAGGTGGTGCTCAATCACCTCTCTGGGAACGCCGGGGATGTCGGATGTTTGCCATGCAAACACGTCGACATTTGCCCGCAGGAAGGTGACGAGCGCGTCTTCCTATTTGTCGTCAAGGGTGGAGCTTATGGTGAAAGCTCCTCCCGTGCCGTCCTCCTTGACGGAAACCTTCTTGGTTCCCGGTGGTGTGGCCCTAGACCTCTTGTTTCCGCCGGTGGAGCTCTCTGGCACGTCCTCGACGGGAGCGCGACACTCCAAAGAGGTGCGCTTGCCGGAGTGGGTGTCCGAGGTCTCACCGGTCTCCTTCTTTCCGATGGAGCTCTCTGGCACATCCTCGACGGGAGCACATCACTCCGAAGAGGTGCGCTTGCCGGAGTGGGTGCCCGAGGTCTCACCGGTCTTCTTCTTCTTCCCTCCCAGGGCTCCAGCGGCAGGAGCAAGTGCCCTTGTGGCGGCAGCTGCTGCGACCGATTGCTGGTATAGTTGGTCAGCGCAAATCAGCGCATCTTTCTTATCGGAGGGGATGGTGATGATCGTCACAGGTCCTGGCATCTTCAGGGTGTTGTACGCGTAGTGTGACGCTGCCATGAACTTGGCCAGCTCTGGGCGGCCAAGGATCCCGTTGTAAGGCAAGGGGATCTTGGCAACATCAAACACGATCCTCTCCGTCCTATTGTTCAGATCACTTCCAAAAGTCACGGGCAGCGTGACCTTCCCCTTTGGTTGGCTTCTCCCCGGGTTGACCCCTTGAAACATGCCCGTCTCTTCGAGGTCTCTGTCAGGAATCTGTAGCTTTTGAACCACGGTGGGCGAGAGCAAATTCAGATCGGCCCCGCCATCGACTAGCATCTTCGTCACCTTGAGGTTGCGTATTGTCGGTGAAACCAACAATGGCAAGCACCCGACTGCAGTGGTGCGATCAGGGTGATCCTCAGTGTCAAAAATGATGGGCGTGTTGGACCATTTCAGCGGCCTTTAGGCGCCGTACGACGGCTCTGCCGCTGTAATCTCACGCGCCCACTGTTTAAGCTGGCGGTGAGAAGTATGCAGCGAGGCACCGCCATCGACGCACATGGCTTCCGTGGCTTTCTGAAACTCTTGGTCGCCGGACTCGTCATCCTCTTCGTGATCGTCGTCTTCGGGCCTTCTGTCACGGCCCCGGGCGGGCCTCTCCTGCTGTTTATCCTTGCCGCGACGGCCTGCTTGGCCGTCACGCTTCTTGCCGGACCCCTCAACACCGTCCTGTCCCTTCTCCTTGTCCCGCCTCTCGTATTCAGCCCTCTGCTTCTCAGCAAGGAGCTCAACCCGTCGGCAGTCCTGGAGATCATGGCCCTTGGTGCGATGGATCTTTCAGTATCGCTTGCCGGAGTTTCCTGGCTTCTCGGCAGCTGCCAAGGCCCGGCAGGCGACACACCCGACAATTTCCTTGCCGGGGTCACCCGCCCTGGTCTTCTTGGCGGAGCCGGCGTCATCAGATCCCTCGACGGCAAGCACGGCTTTACCCTTGCGCTTCCTGTTGTGATGCCGACCCTTCTTCGCTGGGGCGGCAGTATCTTCATCTGAAGAGTCGGTTTTTGCACCGGCGTCTTCGCCGGGGTACTTCCTGCCCTCTTCAGCCCGGGCACATCTGTCAGCAAGAACATAGAGTTCCGCCACATCTTTCACCTTGGTCATCGCCAATTCTTCATGCATCTTGCGATTATGCATGTTCTGATGGAACGCGCTGATGATGGCGGCAGGGTGGACGTCAGGGATGTTGTACTGCACCCGGCTGAACCTCTGTATGTACTTGCACAGACTCTCGCCTTCCTTCTGGGGTATGACGTGCAGGTCGCTCGCTTGGCCATGGGCTTGGTGACCTCCAGTAAAGGCGCCAACAAACTCATGGCACAAGTCGGACCAGGAGGAAATATAGTCTACCGGCAAGTGCATCAACCACGACATGGCGTTGGGCTTAAGAGCCAACGGAAAGTAATTCGCAAGCACCTTATCGTCGCGGGCTCCGGCAGCCTGCATCGCGATGGTGTAGATGCTGAGGAACTCTGACGGGTGGGTCTTGCCGTTGTACTTCTCGCCAACGTCGGGCTTGAAGGTGCGGTGAGAGGGCCACCGGAACTGCCGCAGCTCACGGGTAAAAGCCGGACAGCCTACCTCGTAAGGTAGACCTCCTGGGCTCTCCGGTGTTGGGCGGTCCACAGCAGGCCCCGCTTGTCTGTATGACTGGTGGCGCGCTCCGCGCCGGCGCTCGATGGTGGTTCGAGCGTCTTCATGAGCTCGCTCCTGAAGAACTTGACGCTGGTCGCCGTGGGTCCGTGGGTCGGATGACGCTATGGAGATGGCGTCGCCCGCGACGCCCCGATGAGTCGACACACGCGGTACCGGGCGAGGAGGAGGCGAATGCACCGTAGCCACGGCGCTGTCGGTCCTCCTGCCACCGGTGCGTGGGACTCCATCGGAGCGTCGACCTGGGAGCTTCGCTGGATTTGGGTCATCCTTGTTGGCGACTGCGACAAGGCTTCGGATGGTGGCTCTCCATTCGTCGAGTTTCCCCGTAACGGGAGGAAAGTCGAGGAGCAACTGTGCGCGCGCCAGGGCTTCGGCTGGGGTTAACGGTAGCGAAACCTGCACGAACCGCGACGCGCTTCGACCCCTGACCATGTCAGCAGGAGCTCCATCACGATCCCGCGGTCGCATACCATCTCCACCAGTGCTTCGGCGGGCTGGCAGGTCTTCTACGTCCCGGGAGTGGCGCTCGGGGCTCTTCCCATGGCGACGCCGTTCGTCGCGCGCTACTTGAGAGGAGCGCGCTGTTGGCGCTCGCGTGGGAGTCCTGGAGGCCCTTGTGTCGCCTTCGGGTGATGCGGCAGCGACCTTGGAAGGCCCTACGCCACTCATGGAGGGCCTGGCCCCATCTTTGGAACTGGCGGTGTGTGGCCCGTTACCAGGCGCACAAACATCGCCACCTCCCAAACTCCGGCTGCTGGGACGACGTTGGTGTTCGCGAGCAGCGCCCCGGGTCCTTTCCGCGACCGGTCCGCTGCTCTCCCACGTCGGGATGGGCTGTCCAACTTCCAACTGGCCAACCGTGATCGTCGTCTTCTTCTTGGGCGCCATGATGATGAAGGAGCGTCGAACTAACTACTAAAGCCGATTCTCACAACTGTGCCCCCTACCTGGCGCGCCAAAGATGTCGGTGTATTTGGAACGACACCTATGGGATCACAAGAATCCCTACTACGGTTGCGGGGCGCGGGGTTGAGAGAAGAGCGGATCCAACAGTTAGCACATGGTTCCTTTACCCAGGTTCGGGCCGCAAAGATGCTTAAAACCCTACTCCTGCTTTGGTGGATTATATGTTTGTGTTCTTCAGCTAGCTATGGGGCGTGAGGAGCTCCAAAAGGCCGAATGGTGAGGAGTTCTAAAGAGCCGAATCCTTCTCCTGGTAGCCTCGGGCCTCCTTTTATAGGGAAAAGGGGTTGCCACAGTGGCACACAGGAGGTGGAAAGGGTACAGTGATGCGATATTATCCCTTGCATTACATGACAAGGCGCATTTAATGCATCTTGCTTAGGTGTCCTCGCTTTATCGGGGACGAGGGAGACATCCATCTTGTCCGTCGCCGCTCCTTCTTGTGTCGACACGCGCCCTGGTCAGCGATGCCTGGGATGCCATGTAGGCAGGCAGGCAGCTGAGGTGGCGCAATGGCGGGTCTCCACGAAGATCTGCATGTCGCCACGCAGGTGCCTGCCTAGCTGGTTGGGTCGGCAGCTGCATGGGGTGGAAGCTTAGTTGGTGCGGGCCTGATGGTGGCCCTGCGGGTGTCCCCGGCAAGGGTCTTGCCGCGGCGCCTACTGTCATCCCCGGCAAGGTGCTTGCCGGAGGTCTTGTGGTCCTCCTTGGCTGGGATTCCACCAAGGGTCATCGTCTTCTCAGTGTGTACCTGATCTAGAATGTCTTCACAAAGATCTGCATGCCACTACGGGGATATCTCCCGAATCCTTGCCCTATGGGGGCAATGGACTCAAGGGTGATCCGCTCCGTAGGCGTGGGGCGAGCTTCCGCGGCAAGGGTCTTGTCGGGGCTGCCAGAGCCAGCCCCGGCAAAGATCTTGCCAGGGCTGCTGAAACTGGCTCCCGGCAAGGATCTTGCTGGGGGAAGCCGCTTCGTCCCTTTCCTCTTTGTGGTCTTGTTCTTGGTGTTGCTCCAGTTCCATCGAGCTTCGGTCTTACCCTGGCTCACCTCCCTTGCCATGCTTGGTGTGGTGGTGCCCGTGGCTCAGACTGCCCGTGCACAGTCATAGGGGTACAAAAAATGTACCCCTCTTTTTGTACACCGACAATGTCCTAGATAGATCTTGTGTGAGCGTAGGAATTTTTTTAGTTGCATGCTATGTTCCCCAATAGTGGTATCAGAGCCAGGTCTATGCGTAGATGATATGCACGAGTAGAACACAAAGAGTTGTGGGCGATAATAGTCATACTGCTTACCACCGACGTCTTACTTTGATTCAGCGGTATTGTTGGATGAAGCGGCCCGGACCAACATTACATGACCGCATTCATGAGACTGGTTCTACCGACGTGCTTTGCACACAGGTGGCCCGTGGGTGTCTGTTTCTCCAACTTTAGTTGAATCGAGTTTGACTACGACCGGTCCTTGTTAAAGGTTAAAACAACACACTTGATGAAAAATCATTGTGGTTTTGATGCGTAGGTAAGAACGATTCTTGCTAGAAGCCCGTAGCAGCCACATAAAACTTGCAACAACAAAGTAGAGGATGTCTAACTTGTTTTTGCAGGGCATGTTGTGATGTGATATGGTCAAGGCGTGATGATTTATACGTTATTGTATCAGATGATCATGTTTTGTAAATTATCGGCAACCGATAGGAGCCTAATCGTTGTCTCTTTATCGTATGAATTGTGAACGACATGTAATTGCTTTACTTTATCACTATGAGTTAGCAATAGTAGTAGAAGCAATAGTTGGCGAGATGACCACGACGCTACGATGAAGATCATGGTGTCAAGCCGGTGGCGATGGATATCATGATGATGCTTTGGAGATGGATATCAAAAGCACAAGATGATGATGGCCATATCATGTCACATATTTTGATTGCATGTGATGTTTATCTTTTTATGCATCTTATTTTGCTTAGAACGACGATAGCATTATAAGATGATCCCTTACTAAAATTTAAAGGTATATGTGTTCTCCCCGAGTATGCACCATTGCGACAGTTCTTCGTGCCGAGACACCACATGATGATCGGGTGTAATAAGCTCTACGTTCACATACAACGGGTGCAAGACAATTTTGCACATGTGGGATACTCGGGTTAAACTTGACGAGCCTAGTATGTACATACATGGCCTCGGAACACTGGAGACCGAAAGGTCGAGCATGAATCATATAGCAGATATGATCAACATAAGATGTTCACCATTGAAAACTACTCCATCTCACGTGATGATCGGACATGGTTTAGTTGATTTGGATCACCTGATCATTTAGATAACTTGAGGGATGTCTATCTAAGTGGGAGTTCTTTAGTAATATGATTAATTGAACTTTAATTTATCATGAACTTAGTCCTGGTAGTATTTGCAAATTATGTTGTAGATCAATAGCTCGGGTTGTAGCTCCCCTATGTTTTTGATATGTTCCTATAGAAGACTAAGTTGAAAGATGTTAGTAGCAATGATGCGGACTAGCTCCGTGATCTGAGGATTATCCTCATTGCTGCACAGATGCACCGCTAGGTGACAGACCTATTGCAGGAGCAGATGCAAACGTTATGAACATTTGACAAAGCTCAATATGATGTCTACTTAATAGTTTAGTGCACCATGCTTTACGGCTTAGAATGGGGACTTCAAAAACGTTTTGAACTCCACAGAGCATATGAGATGTTCCAAGAGCTGAAATTGGCATTTCAGACTCATGCCCATGTCGAGAGGTATGAGACCTCTGACAAATACTTTCCCTACAAGATGGAAGAGAATAGCTCAGCTAGTGAGCATGTGCTCAGAATGTCTGGGGTACTATAATAACTTAAATCAAGTGCGAGTTAACATTCTAGATAAGATAGTGATTGACAAAGTTCTCTAGTCACTATCACTAAGCTACTAGAACTTCGCGATAAACTATAATATGCAAGGGATGACGAAAACGATTCCCGAGCTCTTCGGGATGCTGAAATCAGCGAAGGTAGAAATCAAGAAAGAGCATAAAGTGTTGATGGTTAAACAAGACCACTAGTTTCAAGAAAAGGGCAAGGGAAAGAAAGGGAACTTCAAGAAGAACGGCAAGTAAGTTGCCACTCCCGAGAAGAAGCCCAAAGCTAGACCGAAGCCTGAAACTGAGTGCTTCTACTGCAAAGGAAATGGTCACTGGAAGCGGAACTACCCCAAATATTTGGCGGATAAGAAGGTGTTGAGGAACGCAGTATTTCAAAAAAAATTCCAACAATCACGCAATATCTATCTAGGAGATGCATAGGAAGGAGAGGGGGAGTGTATCTTCATACCCTAGAAGATCGCAAAGCGGAAGCGTTTATCAATGCGGTTGATGTAGTCGTACACCTTCACGATCCATCCCGATCTAGTACCGAACGTACGTCACCTCCGTGTTCAGCACACGTTCAGCTCGATGACGTCCTCGCCTTGATCCAGCAAGACGAGCGAAGTAGTAGATGAGTTCCGGCAGCACGACGGTATGGTGACGGTTGGTGATGAAGAACAATCTCAGCAGGGCTTCGCCAAGCACTACAGAAACTAGACGGAGGACAAACAAGAGGGTTGGGGTTATCGTCACATGGCTTGGTGTATCTTGATGTGCCTTTGGTGCTAGCCTTGCCCCTCTATTTATATGTTGAGCCTTGGGGTCGAAACTTGGAGTAAAAGCCTCCACAAAGTCGATTTCACCCGAAAGGCAAGAGTCCTTCTCGGACTCCAAGGCCAGACGCCAGGGTTCTTGGCATCTAGACCCAGACGCCAGGGACCCTGGCGTCTGGCCCCTGGACTCCGCAAAACTTCCTTTTGTGCTTTCCAAAAACCTTGTGGGCTTTCCCCTTTGGCCCAAATAAAGTGTCCTCGTACCCAAAAATTTCGGGAAACATCCGGAACCCCTTCCGATCAATTCCGAAACCCTTTCGGAGGCCAAACACTATTATCCCATATATCAATCTTTATCTCCGAACCATTCCAGGGTTCGTTGTCATGTCCGTGATCACATCCGGGACTCCGAATAACATTCGGTCACGAACATACATAACTCATTCAATACTATATCGTCAATGAACGTTAAGCGTGTGGACCCTATGGGTTCGAGAACTATGTAGACATGACTAAGACATCTCTCCGGTAAATAACCAATAGCAGACTCTGGATGCCCATATTGGCTTCTACATATTCTACGAAGATCTTTATCAGTCGAACCGCATAACAACATACGTTCTTTCCTTTGTCATCGGTATGTTACTTGCCCGAGATTCGATCGTCGGTATCACCATACCTAGTTCAATCTCGTTACCGGCAATTCTCTTTACTCGTTCTGTAATACATCATCTCGTGACTAACTCATTAGTCATTTGCTTGCAAGGCTTATTATGATGTGTATTACCTAGAGGGCCCAGAGATACCTCTCCGACACTCGGAGTGACAAATCCTAATCTTGATCTATGCCAACACCACAAACACTTTCGGAAACACTTGTAGAACATCTTTATAATCACCTAGTTACGTTGTGACGTTTGATAGCACACAAGGTGTTCCTCCGGTATTCGGGAGTTGCATAATCACATAGTCGTAGGAACATGTATAAGTCATGCAGAAAGCAATAGCAATAAAACTAAACAATCATTGTGCTAAGCTAACGGATGGGTCTTGTCCATCACATCATTCTCCTAATGATGTGATCTCGTTGATCAAATGACAACACATGTCTATGGTTAGGAAACACAACCATCTTTGATTAACGAGCTAGTCTAGTAGAGGCATACTAGGGACACTCTGTTTTGTCTATGTATTCACACATGTATCAAGTTTCCGGTTAATACAATTCTAGCATGAATAAAAGACATTTATCATGATATATAAGGAAATATAAATAACACCTTTATTATTGCCTCTAGGGCATATTTCCTTGAATCTCCCACTTGCACTAGAGTCAATAATCTAGATTACATAGTAATGATTCTGACACCCATGGTGTGTGGGTGCTGATCATGTTTTTCTCGTGAAAGAGGGTTGGTCAACGGGTCCGCAACATTCAGATCCATATGTATCTTGCAAATTTCTATGTCTCCCTCCTTGACTTGATCGCAGATGGAGTTGAAGCGTCTCTTAATGTGCTTGGTTCTCTTGTGAAACCTGGATTCCTTCGCCAAGGCTATTGCTCCAGTGTTGTCACAAAAGATTTTCATTGGACCCGATGCACTAGGTTTTACACCTAGATCGGATATGAACTCCTTCATCCTGACTCCTTCATTTGCTGCTTCCGAAGCAGCTATGTACTCCGCTTCACATGTAGATCCCGCCACGATGCTCTACTTGGAACTGCACCAACTGACAACTCGACCGTTCAATAAAAATATGTATCCGGTCTGTGACTTCGATTCATCCGGATTAGTGTCAAAGCTTGAATCGACGTAACCATTTACGATGAGCTCTTTGTCACCTCCATAAACGAGAAACATATCCTTTGTCCTTTTCAGGTACTTCAGGATGTTCTTGACCGCTGTCCAGTGTTCCACTCCTGGATTACTTTGGTACCTCCCTGCTAAACTTATAGCAAGGCACACATCAGGTCTGGTACACAGTATTGCATACATGATAGATCCTATGGCTGAAGCATACGGAATGACTTTCATTTTCTCTCTATCTTCTGAAGTGGTCGGACATTGAGTCTTACTCAACTTCACACCTTGTATCACAGCAAGAACCCTCTCTTTGACTGATCCATTTTGAACTTCTTCAAAACTTTATCAAGGTATGTGCTTTGTGAAAGTCCAATTAAGCGTCTTGATCTATCTCTATAGATCTTGATGCCCAATATATAAGCAGCTTCACCGAGGTCTTTCATTGAAAAAATCTTATTCAAGTATCCTTTTATGCCATCCAGAAATTCTATATCATTTCCAAACAACAATATGTCATCCACATATAATATCAGATATGCTACAGAGCTCCCACTCACTTTCTTGTAAATACAGGCTTCTCCAAAAGTCTGTATAAAACCATATGCTTTGATCACCTCATCAAAGCGTATATTCCAACTCCAAGATGCTTGCACCAGTGAGTTTGCACACTTTGTTAGCACCTTTAGGATCAACAAAACCTTCTGGTTGCATCATATACAACTCTTCTTTGAGATATCCATTAAGGACTGTAGTTCTGACATCCATTTGCCAGATTTCATGATCATCAAATGCGACAATTGGTAACATGATTCAGACAGACTTAAGCATCGCTACTGGTGAGAAAGTCTCATCGTAGTCAACTCCTTGAACTTGGTGAAAAACTTTCGCAACAAGTTGAGGTTTGTAGACAGTCACATTACCACCAGCGTCAGTCTTCCTCTTAAAGATCCATTTATTTTCAATGGCTTGCCGATCATCGGGCATGTCAACCAAATCCAAACTTTGTTCTCATACATGGATCCCATTTCAGATTTCATGGCCTCAAGCCATTTTGTGGAATCTGGGCTCATCATCGCTTGCTCATAGTTACTAGATTCATCATGGTCTAGTAACATGACTTCCAGAATAGGATTACGGTACCACTATGGTGCAGAACATACTCTGGTTGACCTACGAGGTTCAGTAGTAACTTGATTTGAAGTTTCATGATCATCATGATTAGCTTCCTGACTGATTGGTGTAGGAATCACTAGAACTGATTTCTGTGATGAACTACTTTCCAATTCGGGAGGAGGTACAAATACCTCACCAAGTTCTACTTTCCTCCCACTCACTTCTTTCGAGAGAAACTCCTTCTCTAGAAAGGATCCATTCTTAGCAAAGAATATCTTGCCTTCGTATCTGTGATAGAAGGTGTACCCAACAGTTTCCTTTGGGTATCCTATGAAGACACATTTCTCCGACTTGGGTTCGAGCTTATCAGGTTGAAGCTTTTTCACATAAGCATCGCAGCCCCAAAATTTAAGAAACGACAACTTGGGTTTCTTGCCAAACCATAGTTCATAAGGCGTCGTCTCAGCAGACTTAGATGGTGCCCTATTTAACGTGAATGCAGCTGTCTCTAAAGCATAACCCCAAAATTATAGTGGTAAATCGGTAAGAGACATCATAGATCACACCATATCTAATAAAGTACGGTTACAACTTTCGGACACACCATTACGATGTGGTGTTCCAGGTGGCGTAAGCTGTGAAACTATTCGACATTGTTTCAAATGAAGACCAAACTCATGACTCAAATATTCGCCTGCGTGATCGGATCGTAGAAACTTTATTTTCTTGCTACGATGATTCTCTACTCCACTCTGAAATTCTTTGAACTTTTCAAATGTTTCAGACTTGTGTTTCATCAAGTAAATATACCCATATCTGCTCAAATCATCTATGAAGGTTAGAAAATAATGATACCCGTGGTGAGCCTCAACACTCATTGGTCCGCATACATCTGTATGTATGATTTCCAATATGTTAGTTGCTCGCTCCATTGTTCCGGAGAACGGAGTTTTAGTCATCTTGCCCATGAGGCATGGTTCACAAGCACCAAGTGATTCATAATCAAGTGATTCCAAAAGTTGCCACCAATAAAACCTAAACGACAGTGCCACAAATAAGTTGCACTATCATTATCAACTTTGCATCTTTTGGCTTCAATATTATGAATATGTGTATCAGTACGATCGAGATCCATCAAAAATAGACCATTCATCAAGGGTGCATGACCATAAAATATATTACTCATATAAATAGAACAACCATTATTCTTTGATTTAAATGAATAACCGTCTCGCAACAAACAAGATCCAGATATAATGTTCATGCTCAACACTGGCACCAAATAACAATTATTTAGGTCTAAAACTAATCCCGATGGTAGATGTAGAGGTAGCGTGGCGACGACGATCACATTGACTTTGGAACCATTTCCCACGTGCATCGTCACCTCGTCCTTAGCTAATCTTCATTTAATCCATAGCCCCTGTTTCAAGTTACAAATATTAGCAACCGAACCAGCATCAAATACCCAGGTGCTACTACGAGCATTAGTAAGGTACACATCAATAACATGTATATCAAATATACCTTTATTCATTTTGCCATCCTTCTTATCCGGCAAATACTTGGGGCAGTTCCGCTTTCAGTGTCCAGTCCCTTTGCAGTAGAAGCACTCAGTTTCAGGCTTGGCTCCAGACTTGGGTTTCTTCGCGGGAGCAACAACTGGCTTGCTATTCTTCTTGAAGTTCCCCTTGCCTTTTTTCTTGAAACTAGTGGTCTTGTTAACCATCAACACTTGATGCTCCTTTTTGATTTCTACCTCCGCAGCTTTGAGCATAGCGAAGAGCTTGGGAATAGTCTTCTGCATCCCTTGCATATTAGAGTTCATCATGAAGCCTTTATAGCTTGGTGGCAGTGATTGAAGAACTCTATCAATAACACTATCATCATCAACTTTGCATCCAAGTTGAGTCATGTGATTGTAGTACCCAGACATTCTGAGTAAGTGTTCACTAATAGAACTGTTCTCCTCCATCTTGCAGCTATAAAACTTATTGGAGACTTAATATCTCTCAATTCGGGCATTTGCTTGAAATATTAACTTCAACTCTTGGAACATCTCATATGCTCCATGACGTTCAAAATGTCTTCGAAGTCTCGATTCTAAGCTGTAAAGCATGGCACACTGAACTATCGAGTAGTCATCAAAACAAGCTTTCCAGACGTTTGCTACCTCTTGAGCATGCATTGTTTTTCTCTTGAAGAGGAAAGGGTGATGCAGCAAAGTAGCATAAGTATTTCCCTCAGTTTTTGAGAACCAAGGTATCAATCCAGTAGGCGACTACACACAAATCCCTCGTACCTGCACAAACAAATAAGAACCTTGCAACCAACGCGATAAAGGGGTTGTATAGATTGAAAAGTAAATATTGCAAAATAGAAGAGCAGTAAAGATAACTAGTTGATGGAAGATTAATATGATGGAAGATAGACCCGGGGGGCATAGGTTTCACTAGTGGCTTCTCTCAAGATAGCATATTCTACGGTGGGTGAACAAATTACGGTCGAGCAATTGATAGAAAAGCGCATAGTTATGAGAATATCTAGGCATGATCATGTATATAGGCATCACGTCCGTGACAAGTAGACCGAAATGGTTCTGCATCTACTACTATTACTCCACACATCGACCGCTATCCAGCATGCATCTAGAGTATTAAGTTCATAAGAACAGAGTAACGCATTAAGCAAGATGACATGATGTAGAGGGATAAACTCATGCAATATGATATAAACCATATCTTTTTATCCTCGATAGCAACAATATAATACGTGCCTTGCTGCCCCTGCTGTCACTAGGAAAGTACGCCGCAAGATTGAACCCAAAGCTAAGCACTTCTCCCATTGCAAGAAAGATCAATCTAGTTGGCCAAACCAAAATGATAATTCGAAGAGCTTGCAAAGATATTTAAGTCATGCATATAAGAATTCAGAGAAGAATCAAATATTGTTCATAGATAATCTTGATCATAAACCCACAATTCATCGGATTTCAAAAAACACACCACAAAAAGTATTACATCAAATAGATCTCCAAGAAAATCGAGGAGAACTTTGTATTGAGATCCAAAGAAAGAGAAGAAGCCATCTAGCTAATAACTATGGACCTGAAGGTCTGTGGTAAACTACTCACAACTCATCGGAGAGGCTATGGTGTTGATGTGGAAGCCCTCCGTGATCGATTCCCCCTCCGGTGGAGCTCCGGAAAAGGCCGCAAGATGGGATCTCACGGGTACAGAAGGTTGCGATGGTGGAAACAGGGTTTCGTGGTGCTCTCGGATGTTTTCAGGGTATATGAGTATATATAGGAGGAAGAAGTACGTCGGTGGAGGTACGAGGGTCCCACGAGGGTGGGGGTGTGCCTACCCCCTGGGTGCGCCCTCCTGCCTCGTTGCTTCCCTGACGTGTACTCCAAGTCTTCTGGATTGCGTTTGTTCCAAAAACGTTCCTCGCGAAGGTTTCATTCCGTTTGGACTCCGTTTGACATTCCTTTTCTGCGAAACACTGAAATGGCAAAAAAAACAACAATTTGCACTCGGCCTTGGGTTAGTAGGTTAGTCCCAAAAATAATATAAAAGTGCATAATAAATCCCATTAAACATCCCAAACAGATAATATAATAGCATGGAACAATCAAAAATTATAGATACATTGGAGACGTATCAAGCATCCCCAAGCTTAATTCCTCGAGTAGGTAAATGATAAAAACAAATTTTTTGATGTGGAATGCTACCCAACATAATTCTCGATGTAATTTCTTTATTGTGGCATGAATGTTGAGATCCGAAAGATTCAAGACAAAAGCTTAATATTGACATAAGAATAATAATACTTCAAGAATACTATGAAAGCAATTATGTCTTCTCAAAATAACATGGCCAAAGAAAGTTCATCCCTACAAAATCATATAGTTTGGTTATGTTCCATCTTCGTCACACAAAATATTCAAATCATGCACAACCCCGGTTCCAGCCAAGCAATTGTTTCATACTTCATTTTTTCAAAAAAAATCAACTTTCACGCAATACATGAGCGTGAGCCATGAATATAACACTATAGGTGGAATAGAGTGGTGGTTGTGGAGAAGACAAAAAGAGGAAGATGGTCTCACATCAACTAGGCGTATAAATGGGCTACGGAGATGCCCATCAATAGATATCAATGTGAATGAGTAGGGATTGCCATGCAACAGATGCACTAGAGCTGCAAATCTATGAAAGCTCAACAAAAGAAACTAAGTGGGTGTGCATCCAACTTGCTTGCTCACGAAGACCTAGGGCATTTGAGGAAGCCCATCATTGGAATATACATGCCAAGTTCTATAATGAAAATTCCCACTAGTATATGAAAGTGACATAACAAGAGAATCTCTATCATGAAGATCATGGTGCTACTTTGAAGCACAAGTGCGGAAAAAGGATAGTAGCATTGTCCCCTTCTTTTTTTTGGGCCTTCCTTTTTTTATTTGGCCTTTCTTCTTTTTTTATTTGGCCTTTTTTTTGGGACAATGCTCTAATAATGATGATCATCACACTTCTATTTATATACAACTCAAAGATTACAACTCGATACTAGAACAAAATATGACTCTATATGAATGCCTCCGGTGGTGTACCGGGATGTGCAATGAATCAAGAGTGACATGTATGAAAAATTATGCATGGTGGCCTTGGCACAAATACGATGTCAACTACATGATCATACATGGAAATATGACAATGATGAAGCATGCCATAATAAACGGAATGGTGGAAAGTTGCATGGCAATATATCTCGGAATGGCTATGGAAACGCCATAATAGGTAGGTATGGTGGCTGTTTTGAGGAAGGTATATGGTGGGTGTTTGGTATCGGTGAAAGTTGCCCGGTACAAGAGAGGCTAGCAGTGGTGGAAGGGTGAGAGTGCGTATAATCCATGGACTCAATATTAGTCATAAAGAACTCACATACTTATTGCAAAAATCTACAAGTCATCAAAACGAAGTACTACACGCATGCTCCTAGGGGAAGGGCTGGTAGGAGTTAACCATCGCGCGATCCCGACCTCCACACAAAGGATGACAATCAAAGAAATACATCATGCTTCAAATTTGTCACACAACGGTTACCATACGTGCATGCTACGGGACTTGCAAACCTCAACACAAGTATTTCTCAAATTCACAACTACTCTACTAGCATGAATCTAATATCACCATCCTCATATCTCAAAACAATCATCAAGTATCAAACTTCTCATAGTATTCAATGCACTTTATATGAAAGTTTTATTATACCCATCTTGGATGCCTATCATATTAGGACTAATTTTAGAGCCAAAGCAAATTACCATGTTGTTCTAAAGTATTCTCAAAATAATTTAAGTGAATCATGAGAGATCAATAATTTCTATAAAATAAATCCACCATTGTGCTCTAAAAAGATATAAGTGAAGCACTAGAGCAAAATTATCTAGCTCAAAAGGTATAAGTGAAGCACAAAGAGTATTCTAATAAATTCCGATTCATGTGTGTCTCTCCCAAAAGGTGTGTACAACAAGGATGATTGTGGTCAACTAAAAAGCAAAGACTCAATTCATGCAAGACGCTCCAAGCAAAACACATATCATGTGGTGAATAAAATTATAGTCTCAAGTAAAGTTACCGATAGACGAAGACAAAAGAGGGGATGCCTTCCCATGGCATCCCCAAGCTTAGGCTTTTGGTTGTCCTTGAATTTTACCTTGGGGTGCCTTGGGCATCCCCAAGCTTAGGATCTTGCCACTCTTTGTTCCATAATCCATCAAATCCTTACCCAAAAACTTGAAAACTTCACAACACAAAACTTAACAGAAAATCCTGTGAGCTCCGTTAGTATAAGAAAACAAACCACCACTTTAAGGTAATGTATTGAACTCATTCTTTATTTGTATTGGTGTTGAACCTACTGTATTCCAACTTCTCTATGCTTCATACCCTCCGATACTAGCCATAGATTCATCAAAATAAGCAAACAACACATGAAAAACAGAATCTATCAAAAATAGAACAGTCTGTAGCAATCTGTAACTTTCGAACACTTTTGTAACTCTAAAAATTCTGAAATAAATTGGTGGAAGTGGGGAATTTGTCTAATCATCGGCAAAAAGAATCAACTTAAAACCACTCTCCAGTAAAAAATGGCAGCTAATCTCGTGAGAGCAAAAGTTTCTATTTTTTACAGCAAGATCGCGAAGACTTCACCCAAGTCTTCCCAAAGGTTCTACTTGGCACAAACACTAATTAAAACACAAAAACACAATCATAGAAGTAGCATGATGAATTATTTATTACTAAATAGAAGCAAAAAGCAAAGAAAATAAAATTCGGTTGCCTCCCAACAAGCTCTTTCTTTATAGCCATTAAGATAGGCTTGAGAATTCAATGATGCTCACATGAAAGATAAGAATTGAAGCACAAAGAGAGCATCATATAGCATGTGAAAATCACATCTAAGTCTAACATACTTCCTATGCATAGGCATTTTATAGGCAAACAAATTAGCAAGACAAACAAGATCTAGCATATGCAAGGAAGAAGAAAGAAACAATAGCAATCTCAACATATCGAGAGGTAATTTAGTAACATGAAAATTTCTACAACCATATTTTCCTCTCTCATAATAATTGCATGTAGGATCATATTCAAATTCAAAAATATAGCTATCACATAAATTTATCTCTACACGATCCACATGCATGCAAAGTTGATACTCTTCCAGAATAGTGGGATTAACATTAACTAAAGTCATGACCTGTCCAAACCCACTTTTATCAAAATATTCACGAGATTGAAAATTCTCCAAATATGTGGGATATAATGTTGACACTCTTCCAAACCCACTTTCAATATTATTGCAAACATTATTATCAATCTCATATATATCATGGGGCTTAAATAAGTTCTCAAGATCGTAAGAAGCATCACCCCAATCGTGATCATTGCAACAAGTAGCGGGCATAGCAAAATAAGCATCTCCAAGCTTAGGGTTTTGCATATCATTAGCACAATTGACATTAATAGAATTTACAATAACATCATTGCAATCATGCTTTTCATCGAAGGAACTATCAAGTATGGGTGCAATAGCAACGATCTCATGTTTAACAAAAGGAACTATAGCAAATTCATCTTCACAAATATTGGCATCATGGCCAAAAGAATAGCAAGCTTCATGTTCATCAAGGGATTTTCAATCAAATCATCGGAATCATAATTATCTATAGATTCATGCATATCATTATTTTCTTCCAAAGCAGCGGTCATTCTTTCAATAAATTCTTTAACATAGACATTATGAGCATAGTTTTCATAGCAATATTTAAGTATGTCAAATTTTTCAGATTCGTAGAGAGTAATATCATACTTTTCAATCAAATAAGCAACTTCATAAGCACCCTTAAAAGCAACAAATTCTTCAATTTGTTCGATATCGTAGTAACTATAAACACCCTTTGCATAAGAAGATAAGATTTCATTATCATTAAACTCACATAGGTAGGGGAGGTGTTTTTTAGGGTTCTTAGAGCAACAAGTAAAATCATAAATTTCACAAAGATTCCAAGCATAAAATAGCAATATGTTTATTTGATCCCATAAGAGTCTCCCTTTTTCAGACAAACGGTGACGCACAAAATGAGCATGCTCATCTAAAGATTTCCCATCAACTAGGCTAGTTGGGGTTTCAGCACGAGCGCATAAGGATCGAAGATGATCCAAGTAGAACACTTTAAGTGGATCCATATCTATAGATTTTTAGCAAGCAAAGATGCAAGCAAATAGAAGGCACATGGAAACACAAACAAATATACATATGGGAAGAAGGCGAAGAAAAGGCAAAGGTTTTCGAAAATCGTTTTAGAAGTGGGGAGAGGAAAATGAGATGCGAATGGAAAATAATGTAATGCGAGGGATAAGAGTTTGTGATGGGTACTTGTTATGTCTTGACTTGTGCGTAGATCTCCCCGGCAACGGCGCCAGAAATTCTTCTTGCTACCTCTTCAGCAGGCGTTGTTTTTTCCTTGAAGAGGAAAGGGTGATGCAGCAAAGTAGCGTAAGTATTTCCCTCAGTTTTTGAGAACCAAGGTATCAATCCAGTAGGAGACTACACGCAAATCCCTCGTACCTGCACAAACAAATAAGAACCTTGCAACCAACGCAATAAAGGGGCTGTCAATCCCTTCTCGGCCACTTGCAAAAGTGAGATCTGATAGAGATAATAAGATAAATATTTTGGTATTTTTGTTGTACAGATTGAAAAGTAAAGATTGCAAAATAGAAAACAGTAAAGATAACTAGTTGATGGAAGATTAATATGATGGAAGATAGACCCGGGGGCCATAGGTTTCACTAGTGGCTTCTCTCAAGATAGCATATTCTACGGTGGGTGAACAAATTACTGTCGAGTAATTGATAGAAAAGCGCATAGTTATGAGAATATCTAGGCATGATCATGTATATAGGCATCACGCCCGTGAGAAGTAGACCGAAACGATTCTGCATCTACTACTATTACTCCACACATCGACCGCTATCCAGCATGCATCTAGAGTATTAAGTTCATAAGAACAGAGTAACACATTAAGCAAGATGACATGATGTAGAGGGATAAACTCATGCAATATGATTTATACCTCATCTTTTTATCCTCGATGGCAACAATACAATACGTGCCTTGCTGCCCCTGCTGTCACTGGGAAAGGACACCGCAAGATTGAACCCAAAGCTAAGCACTTCTCCCATTGCAAGAAAGATCAATCTAGTTGGCCAAACCAAACTGATAATTCGAAGTGACTTTCAAAGATATTTAAATCATGCATATAAGAATTCAGAGAAGAATCAAACATTGTTCATAGATAATCTTGATCATAAACCCACAATTCATCGGATCTCGACAAACACACCGCAAAAAGTATTACATCAAATAGATCTCCAAGAAGATCGAGGAGAACTTTGTATTGAGATCCAAAGAGAGAGAAGACGCCATCTAGCTAATAACTATGGACCCGAAGGTCTGTGGTAAACTATTCACAACTCTTTGGAGAGGCTATGGTGTTGATGTAGAAGCCCTCCGTGGTTGATTCCCCCTTCGGCGGAGCTTCGAAAAAGGCCCAAAGATGGGATCTCACGGGTACAGAAGGTTTCGGCGATGTAAATAGGGTTTTGTGGTGCTCTCGGAAGTTTTCAGGGTATATGAGTATATATAGGAGGAAGAAGTATGTCGGTGGAGCTACGAGGGGCCCACGAGGGTGGGGGTCGCGCCTACTCCCCTGTGCGCGTCCTCCTGCCTCGTGGTCGCCTCGTGGCTTCCCAGACATGTACTCCAAGTCTTCTGGGTTGCGTTTGTGCCAAAAACGATCCTCGCAAAGGTTTCATTATGTTTGGAATCCGTTTGATATTCCTTTTCCGCGAAACACTAAAATAGACAAAAAATAGCAATTTGCACTAGGCCTTGGGTTAGTAGGTTAGTCCCAAAAATAATATAAAAGTGCATAATAAAGCCCATTAAACATCCAAAACAGATAATATAATAGCATGGAACAATAAAAAATTATAGATACGTTGGAGATGAATCAACGTTCATAATGTTCGGAGGTGCTTCAAGGACATAATTCTTCTGTGCAGCAATGAGGATAATCCTCAAGTTACGGACCCAGTCCGTGTAGTTGCTACCATCATCTTTGAACTTATATTTCTCTAGGAACGCATTAAAATGCAAGGGAACGGTAGCACGGGCCAATGATCTACAACAACATAGATACGCAAAAACTATCAGGATTAAGTTCATGATAAACTAAAGTTCAATTAATCATATTACTAAAGAACTCTCACTTAGATAGACATCCCTCTAGTCATCTAAATGATCACGTGATCCAAATCAACTATACCATGTCCGATCATCACGTGAGATGGAGTAGTTTTCAATGGTGAACATCTTATGTTGATCATATCTACTATATGATTCACGCTCGACCTTTTGGTCTCCAGTGTTCTGAGGCCATGGCTGTACATGCTAGACTCGTCAAGTTTAACCCGAGTATTTTGCATGTGCAAAATTGTCTTACACCCGTTGTATTTGAACGTAGAGCTTATCACACCCGATCATGACGTGGTGTCTCGGCACGAAGAATTGTCGCAACAGTGCATACTCAGGGAGAACACTTGTACCTTGAAATTTTGTAAGGGATCATCTTATAATGCTACCGCCGTACTAAGTAAAATAAGAAGCATAATAAGATAAACATCACATGCAATCAAAATATGCGACATGATATGGCCATCATCATCTTGTGCTTTTGATCTCCATCTCCAAAGCATCGTCATGATCTTCATAGTCACCGGCTTGACACCATGATCTTCATCGTAGCGTCATGGTTGTCTCGCCAACTATTGCTACTACTAATATCGCTAACGCATAGTGATAAAGTGGAGCAATTACATGGCTTTCACAATTCATACAATAAAGAGACAACCATAAGGCTCCTCCAGGTTGCCGATAATTTACAAAACATGATCATCTCATACAATAGCGTATAACTCATCACGTCTTGACCATATCACATCACAATATGCCCTGCAAAAACAAGTTAGACGTCCTGTAATTTGCTGTTGCAAGTTTTACATGGCTGCTACGGGCTTAGCAATAACCATTCTTACCTACGCATTAAAACCACAACGATTTTTCGTCAAGTGTGTTGTTTTAACCTTCACAAGGACCGGACGTAGTCACACTCGATTCAATTAAAGTGAGAGAGAGAGACACCCGACGGTCATCTTTAAGCAACGAGTGCTCGTAATGGTGAAACCAATCTCGCGTAAGCGTACGCGTAATGTCGGTCCTAGCCGCTTCATCTCACAATACATCCGAATCAAAGTATGACATGCTGGTAAGCAGTATGACTATTATCACCCACAACTCATTGTGTTCTACTCGTGCAAATCATCTACCCATAGACCTGGATCATGATGCCACTGTTAAGGAACGCAGTTGATAACCCACAAGTGTAGAGGATCGCAATAGTTTTTGAGGGTAAATTATTCAACCCGAATTTATTGATTCGACACAAGGGGAGCCAAAGGATACTCTCAAGTATTAGCAGCTGAGTTGTCAATTCAACCACACTTGGAAACTTAATATCTGCAGCAAGGTAGTTTAGTAGCAAGGTAATATGGAAGTAACGGTAACGGTAGCAAAAGTAGCGATAGTGTTTTTGTAGTGATTGTAATAGTAGTAGCAGAAAAGTAAATAAGCAACAAGCAATATGTGAAAAGCTCGTAGGCATTGGATCGGTGATGGAGAATTATGTCGGATGCGATTCCTCATGTAATAGTTATAACCTAGGGTGACACAAAACTAGCTCTAGTTCATCAATGTAATGTAGGCATGTATTCTGAATATAGTCATACGTTCTTATAGAAAAGAACTTGCATGACATCTTTTGTCCTACCCTCCCGTGGCAGCGGGGTCCTAGTGGAAACTAAGGGATATTAAGGCCTCCTTTTAATGGAGTACCGGACCAAAGCATTAACACATAGTGAATACATGAACTCCTCAAACTACGATCATCACCGGGAGTGGTCCCGACTATTGTCACTTCGGGGTTGCCGGATCATAACACATAGTAGGTGACTATTGACTTGCAAGATAGGATCAAGAACACACACATATTCATGAAAACATAATAGGTTCAGATCTGAAATCATGGCACTCGGGCCCTAGTGACAAGCATTAAGCATGGCAAAGTCATAGCAACATCAGTCTTAGAACATAGTGGATACTAGGGATCAAACCCTAACAAAACTAACTCGATTACATGGTAAATCTCATCCAACCCATCATCGTCCAGCAAGCCTATGATGGGATTACTCACGCACGGCGGTGAGCATCATGGAATTGGTGATGGAGGAAGGTTGATGATGACGATGGCAATGATCTCCCCTCTCCGGAGCCCCGAACGGACTCCAGATCAGCCCTCCCAAGAGAGATTAGGGCTTGGTGGCAGCTCCGTATCGTAAAACGCGATAATTCTTCCTCTCTGATTTTTCTCTCCCCGAAAGTGAATATATGGAGTCAGGGGATACGTCGGTGGAGCAACAGGGGGCCCACGAGACAGTGGGGCGCGCCCAGGGGGGCGCCCCTCCCTCGTGGACAGGGTGTGGGTCCCCTGGCTTGGTTCTTTCCGTAGATATTTTATATATATTCCAAAATAATTCTCCGTTGAATTTCAGGTCATTCTGAGAACTTTTATTTCTGCACAAAAATAACACCATGGCAGTTCTGCTGAAAACAACGTTAGTCCGGGTTAGTTCCATTCAAATCATGCAAGTTAGAGTCCAAAAGAAGGGCTAAAGTGTTTGGAAAGGTGGATACGTTGGAGACGTATCAACTCCCCCAAGCTTAAACATTTGCTTGTCCTCAAGCAATTTAGTTGATAAACTGAAAGTGATAAAGAAAAACTTTGACAAACTTTGTTTGCTCTTGTTGTTGTAAATATGTAAAGCCAGCATTCAAGTTTTCAGCAAAGATCATGAACTAACCACATTCACAATAACTTTCAGGTCTCATGTCTACTCATATCAATGGCATAATCAACTAGCGAGCAATAATAATAAACCTCAGATGAAAACACTTTCTCAAAACAATCATAACATGATATAACAAGATGGTATCTCGCTAGCCCTTTCTGAGACCGCAAAACATAAATGCAGAGCACCCTCAAAGATCAAGGACTGACTAGACATTGTAATTCACGGTAAAAGAGATCCAGTCACAATTATACTCAATGTAAATTAATAACAATACATGCAAATGACACGGTGCTCTCCAACTGGTGCTCTTTTATAAGAGGATGATGACTCAACATAAAAAGTAAATAGATAGGCCCTTCGCAGAGGGAAGCAAGGATTTGTAGAGGTGCCAGAGCTCGATTTTTAAATAGAGATGAATAATATTTTGAGCGGTATACTCCCATTGTCAACATAACAACCAAGAATCTCGATATCTTCCATGCTACACAAATTATAGGCGGTTCCCAAATAGAATGGTAAAGTTTATACTCCCCCAATCACCAACAATCACACTCCATGGCTAGCCCGAAACAATGGGTACCGTCCAAACCAGCAACAGCCCTGGGGAGTTTGTTTAATTATTATGATTTGAGCATGGGACTTGGCATCCCGATTACCAGCCATTTTCTCATGAATGATGAGTAGGGTCCACTCATCGTGAGAATAACCCACCTAGCATGGAAGATATAGACATCCCTAGTTGATACATGAGCTGTTCGAGCATACAAAACATAATTTCATTTGAAGGTTTAGAGTTTGGCACATACAAATTTACTTGGAACGGCAGGTAGATACCGCATATAGGAAGGTATGGTGGACTCATGTGGAATAACTTTGGGGTTTATGGAAGTGGATGCACAAGCAGTATTCCTGTTTAGTACAAGTGAAGGCTAGAAAGAGACTGGGAAGCGACCAGCTGGAGAGTGAAAATAGTCATGAACATGCATTAAAATTAATCAACAATGAATGCAAGCATGAGTAGGATATAAATCACCATGAACATAAATATCGTGGAGGCTATGTTGATTTTGTCTCAACTACACGCGTGAACATGTGCCAAGTCAGACCACTTGAATCGTTCAAAGGAGGATACCACCCTATCATACCACATCACAACCATTTTAATATCATGTTGGCACGCAAGATAGACCATTATAAACTCTTAGCTAATTAAGCATGACATGAGCAGCTATGATCTCTAATTGTCATTGCAAGCATGTTTCATTCATAATAGGCCGAATCAGGAACGATGAACTATCATATTTACAAAAACAAGAGAGGTCGAGTTCACACCAGCTTTTCTCATCTCAATCAATTCATCATATATCGTCATTATTGCCTTTCACTCGCATGACCGAACGGTGTGGATAATAATAATAGTTCACGTGCATTGGACTAGGCTGGAATATGCAAGCATTTAATACAAGAGAGAATACAAAGTAATATGGCTCGAGGTTAAATCAACAATCAAGCATATGAGAGCCACTAAACATTTTCATTGTGGTCTTCTCCTCTTGACCCCCAAAGAAAAGAAAAGAAACTATTAACACGGGAAAGCTCCCAACAAGCAAAAGAAGAACGAGAAATCTTTTTGGGTTTTCTTTTAATTACTACTACTAGAGGCATGGAAAGTAAACTAGCTAAAGGCTACAACTAATTTTTTTGTTTTTTAAGGTTTTTTCTAACACACAAGAAAAAGACTAAGGAAAGAACTGAAACTAGCATGGATAGTACATTGAAAGAGTGTGAGCACCGACTACTGGAATAAGTGTGTGAACATGAATGTAATGTCGGTGAGAATTATGTACTCCCCCAAGCTTAGGCTTTTGGCCTAAGTTGGTCTATGGCCAATATTGGCCTGATGGATATCCAAAGTCATAGTTGGGGTGGTACTGAGATGCAGCGGCTACTGCCTGGCGAGCTGCATCCTGGAGACGAGCGGCTCTCATCGTCTCTTGATACTCATCTGCCTCCTCCCTGGTTATAGTATATCTCCCTTTTGCCTGAAAGTCAAAGAAGGTAGGAGCGGGGAGAGCAATATGGATAGTGTGACGCCTGCCAAAGATTAGTCGATACTGGAGGGATTGTTCATCCCTCTCTACAAACCGATGGCTAACCATAGCATTATAATCTAAATAAGCATGTGGTAATAGTGCATCATTTTCATGTATAGGCACACCAAGATGATTGGCTATGCGAGTGGCATAAATCCCACCAAATAAATCTCCATTTAAACCATTATGATGTAACCTATGTGTAACAATGACCCCCAAATTATGTTGTCTATCACCTAATACAGCACTCTTGAGAACACTAAGATCCGGGACGCACATATGGCAAGCCTCATGTTTACCGTTGATGCATCTACCAATGAAGAGAGCAAAATAATGTATTGCAGGAAAATGAATGCTCCCTATGATAGCTTGTGTGATATCTCTAGATTCCCCCACAGTGATACTAGCAAGGAAGTCCTTATATTCAGATTAGCGAGGTTCACTAATATTGCCCCACTGCGAGAGCTTACAAGCATCATTAAAATCTTCTAGGTCCATGGTGTAAGATTTATCATATAGATCAAATAGGATAGTGTGAGAGTTACATGAAGATGTAAATTTAAACCTTCTCACAAAGGAATCAGTTAAGTAACGGTACTGAGGGCACTTATCTAGCATGAAGCCCTCGAGGTCAACATTACGCACATATGCGTCAAACTCCTCCTCAATGCCTGCCCGAACCATAAACTCCTCCGACGGCCATTCGCAGGGCTGCACTTGAGCTTCCCTCGGTAATTCATCGTCCGGCTCACGCATTGCGAGCCTTGGTCCTTGCTTCCTTGAGGAACCACCTTGGAAGATTTTCCTATGCATTTTTCTGAAATTTTTAGTAACTCAAAATAAAAGTGAACCAAACTCAACAAGATTGATAGCAACAACTCCTACAAGTGACTAGAGACTATATCATGCATTAGAACTACTTGGGACCAAAGAAATTTAACATGCAAGCTCAAGAACAAGGTCACCACAGCAGCAAAAATGTGCAAAATAAAGCACTAGAACAAAAACTAATTGGAACAATGGAGGAGTCACATACCAAGGAACAATCTCCCTAAACAGTTTTGTGAATGGAGCTTTGAGCAAGGAGATCGAAAATGGCAGCAAGATGAGCTAGAACTCGTGCTTGAGCTGGATAGTGATTTTTTTGGAGGAAGAAGGAGTGTGTGGGTGCAGGAATAAGTGGAGGGGGGCCACGTGGGGCCCACGAGGCAGGGGGCGCGCCCAGTGAGGGTGGGCGCGCCCTGGACCCTCGTGGCCAGGTGCTGGCTCCCCCTGCTGTGTTCTCTGCGCCAAATATTCTCAAATATTCTAGAAAAAATCATATACCATTTCCAGGGCATTTGGAGAATTTTTTATTTTCGGGGTATTTTTTATTGCACGGATAAGTCTGGAAACATATAGAAAATATTAATTTTGCTTTATTTAATCTAATTAATAGAAAGTAAAAGGAGGATACAGAAGGTTGTGCTATCTAGATTCACCCATCTCATGCTCATCAAAAGGAATCCATTAACAAGGTTGATCAAGTCTTGTTAATAAAATATTTCCGAATAACATGAAACCGGAGAATTTTTGTATAACACTAGGTTACCTCAATGGGGATATGTATGTCCCCAACAATAAGAATATCATATGTCTTCTTGACAGTAGGAAGAGGAAATTCAAAACCTCCAATAGTAACAGTTGAAAATTTTCCAATAGAATTGATACTATGGACCTGAGGTTGTTTCCTCGGAAAGTGTTCCGTATGCTCATTACTATTGACATGAAAAGTGACATTGCCTTTGTTGCAATCAATAACAGCCCTTGCAGTATTCAAAAAGGGTCTACCAACGATAATAGACATACTATCGTCCTCGGGAATATCAAGTGTAACAAAGTCCGTTAGAATAGTAACATTTGCAACTACAACAGGTACATTCTCACAAATACCGACAAGTATAACAGTTAATTTATTGGCCATTTGCAAAGATATATCAGTAGGTGTCAACTTAATCAAGTCAAGTCTATGATATAAAGAGAGAGGCATAACACTAACACCGGCTCCAAGATCACTGATACGTCTCCAACGTATCTATAATTTTTTATTGTTCCATGCTATTAATTATGAAGTCTTGGATGTTTAATGGGCTTTATCATTCACTTTTATATCATTTTTGGGACTAACCTACTAACCCAAAGGCCCAGTCCAGATTGCTGTTTTTGCCTATTTTAGGGTTTTGCAGAAAAGGAATATCAAACGGAGTCCAAACGGAATAAAACCTTCGCAGGAGATATTTTTGGAGGAAATCACACTCGGGAATCTTTGGGGCCAAGTCAGGGGACGTAGGGCCAGCCCTCGAGGGTGGGGGGAGCGCCCCCCTTCCCAGGGCGCGCCCCCTGCCTCGAGGCTGGCCCACACGGCCCCCGATGCCCTCCTTCTTCCTATATATACCTACGTACCCCAGAAACTCCATACGCAGAGAGAAAACCATAATTCCACCGCCGTAGCAGCTGTTCCCGTGGAGATCCCATCTTGGAGCCTGTTCCGGGAGGGGGATCCATCACGGAGGCCTTCTTCATCATCATCATCGCCCTCACCATGAGTTGGGAGTAGTTTACCACAGACCTTCGGGTCCATAGCTAGTATCTAGATGGCTTCTTCTCTCTCTCTGGATCTCAATACAAAGTTCTCCTCGGTCTTCGAGGAGATCTATTCGATGTAATCTCTTTTTGCAGTGTGTTTGTCGAGATCCGATGAATTGTGAGTTTATGATAGAGGTTATCTATGGAAGTTATTTGTTTCTTCTCTGAGCTTTTTATGTGTTCTCATAATATCCTTGCAAGTCTCTTTGAATTATTGTTTTGGTTTGGCCTACTAGATCTATAGTTCTTGCAATGGGAGAAGTGCTTGGCTTTGGGTTCAATCTTGCGGTGTCCTTTCCCAGTGATAGTAGGGGGCAGCAAGGCACGTATTGTATTGTTACCATCGAGGATAAAAGGATGGGTTTTCATCATATTGCTTGAGTTTATCCCTCTACATCATGTCATATTGCTTAAGGCGTTACTCTATTTCGTATGAACTCAATACACTATATGCATGCTGGATAGCGGTCTATGTGTGGAGTAATAGTAGTAGATGCAGAATCGTTTTGGTCTACTTGTCTCGGACGTGATGCCTATATACAATGATCATGCCTAGATAGTATCATAATTATTCGCTTTTCTATCAATTGCTCGACAGTAATTTGTTTACCCGTCGTAGAATATCGCTATCATGAGAGAAGCCACTAGAGAAAACTATGGCCCCCGGGTCTATTCTCAACATATCAATCTACATCTACTTTACTTTTCTTGCTTTTATTTGTTGTTTTATTAAACCAAAAATACCAAAAATATTATCTTATCATCTCTATCGGATCTCACTCTCGTAAGTGACCGTAAAGGGATTGACAACCCCTTATCGCGTTGGCTGTGAAGTTCTTATTTGTTTGTGCAGGTGCGAGGGACTGGCGCGTGGTCTCCTACTGGATTGATACCTTGGTTCTCAAAAACTGAGGGAAATACTTACGCTACTGTGCTGCATCTCCCTTTCCTCTTCGAGGGAATACAACGCAAGCTCAAGAGGTAGCAAGAAGAATTTCTGGCGCCCTTGCCGGGGAGACTTATGCAAAAGTCATATACCAAGTACCTATCACAAACCCTTATCCTTTGCATTACATTTATTTGCCTCTCATTTTCCTCTCCCCACTTCACCTTTGCCGTTTTATTCGCCCTCCTTCCACCGTGTGTTTTTCGTTCGCTTGCTTCTTGTTTGCTTGTGTGTGTTGGATTGCTTGCTTGTCACTATGGCTCAGAACAATACTAAATTGTGTGACTTCTCCAATACCAACAACAATGATTTTATTAGCACTCTGATTGCTCCTATTGCCGATGCTGAATCTTGTGAGATCAATGCTGATTTGTTGAATCTTGTCCTGAAAGATCAATTCTCCGGCCTTCCTAGTGAAGATGCCGCTACCCATCTAAACAACTTTGTTGTTTTGTGTGATATGCTAAAGAAAAGGGATACAGATAACAATATTGTTAAATTAAAGTTATTTCCGTTTTCACTTAGAGATCATGCTAAAACTTGGTTTTCCTCTTTGCCTAGAAATAGTATTGATTCGTGGAATAAGTGCAAAGATACTTTTATCTCTAAGTATTTCTTTCCTGCCAAGATCATCTTTCTTAGAAACGATATTATGAATTTTAAGCAACTAGATCATGAGCATGTTGCACAAGCTTGGGAGAGAATGAAATTAATGATACGTAATTGCCCTACACATGGTTTGAATCTATGGATGATTATCCGGAACTTTTATGCTGGCTTGAATTTTGCTTCTAGAAATCTTTTAGATTCGGCCGCCGGAGGCACTTTCATGGAAACTACCTTAGGAGAAGCTACCAAACTCCTAGATAATATTATGGTTAATTATTCTCAATGGCACACCGAAAGATCTACTAGTAAAAAAGTGCATGCTATCGAAGAAATTAGTGTTTTGAGTGGAAAGATGGATGAACTTATGAAATTATTTGCTGCTAGAGTGCTTCTACTGATCCTAATGATATGCCTTTGTCCACTTTGATTGAGAATAAAAATGAATCTTTGGATGTGAATTTTGTGGGTAGGAATAATTTTGGTAACAATGCTTATAGAGGTAATTTTAATCCTAGGCCTTTTCCTAGTAATTCCTCTAATAATTATGGTAATTCCTACAACAAATCTTATGGAAAAATGCCTTCTGAATTTGAAACTAGTGTTAAGGAGTTTATGATCTCGCAAAAGAATTTCAATGCTATGCTTGAAGAGAAATTGCTTAAAGTTGATGAATTGGCTAGAAGTGTGGATAGAATTACTCTTGATGTTGATTCTTTGAAACTTAGATCTATCCCACCTAAGCATGATATCAATGAGTCTCTCAAAGCCATGAGAATTTCCATTGATGAATGCAAAGAAAGAACCGCTAGAATGCGTGCTAAAAGAGAAGATTATATTAAATCATGTTCTTCTAGTTATCTTGAAAATAAAGATGAAGACCTGGAAGTTATTGATGTGTCTCCTATTAGATCCTTGTTTTCTAGTATTAATCTTGATGAGAATAGGATTGGAGATGATTCTGCTTTAAGGTGTCCCAATAATTCGGAGTTTTTAGATCTTGATGCTAAAATTGCTAAAAGTGGGATTGAAGAGATTAAAACTTTGCATAGTGATGAACCCACTACTTTGGATTTCAAGGGATTCAATTATGATAATTGCTCTTTGATTGATTGTATTTCATTGTTGCAATCCGTGCTAAATTCTCCGCATGCTTATAGTCAAAATAAAGCTTTCACTAAACATATAGTTGATGCTTTGATACAATCTTATGAAGAAAAACTTGAGTTGGAAGTTTCTATACCTAGAAAGCTTTATGATGAATGGGAACCTGCTATCAAAATAAAAATAAAAGATCATGAATGCTATGCTTTGTGTGATTTGGGTGCTAGTGTCTCCACTATCCCAAAAACTTTGTGTGATTTGCTAGGGTTCCATGAGCTTGATGATTGTTCTTTAAATTTGCATCTTGCGGATTCCACTATTAAGAAACCTATGGGAAGGATTAATGACGTTCTTATTGTTTCCAATAGGAATTATGTGCCCGTAGATTTCATTGTTCTTGACATAGATTGCAATCCCTCATGTCCTATTATTCTTGGTAGACCTTTCCTTAGAACGATTGGTGCAATTATTGATATGAAGGAAGGAAATATTAGATTCCAATTTCCGTTAAGGAAAGGCAGGGAACACTTTCCTAGAAAGAAAATCAAATTACCATATGAATCTATCATGAGAGCCACTTATGGATTGCCTTCCAAAGATGGCAATACCTAGATTTATCTTGTATCGTGCCTAGCTAGGGGCGTAAAACAATAGCGCTTGTTGGGAGGCAACCCAATTTTATGTTTTTTTCTTTTGTTGCTGTTAGGGAATAAATATTGCATCTAGCCTCTGATTAGATGTGTTTTCATGTTTTGTTTAGTGTTTGTGCCAAGTAGAACCTTTGGTAGAACTTGTGTGAAGTTTATACAATCTTGCTGTGAAAAACAGAATCGTTAGCGCTCGCTAGTCTCCAGATTTTACTGGAGCGTGATTTTTAGTTGATTATTTTTGCTGATGATTCGTAGACAAATTGTGCAAATTTACCAATTTAGTTTGAAATTTTTGGAGTTCCAGAAGTAGGCGAACCCAGCAGATTACTAGACACTGTTCTGTTTTTGACAGATTCTGTTTTTCGCGTGTTGTTTGCTTATTCCGATGCATCTATGAGTAATATTGGAGGATATGAACCATAGAGAAGTTGGAGTACAGTAGGTTTAACACCAATATAAACAAAGAATGAATTCCTTGTTGTACCTTTGAGTAGAGGTTTGCTTTCTCTTACTAACGGAGCTCACGAGAATTTTTGTCTAAGTTTTGTGTTGTGAAGTTTTCAAGTTTTTGAGTATTGCTTTGATGGACTATGGGACAAGGAGTAGAAAAGGCCCAAGCTTGGGGATGCCCATGGAAACCCAATTAAATTCAAGATAATCAAAAGCCTAAGCTTGGGGATGCCCCGGGAAGGCGTCCTCTCTTTCGTCTTCATCCATCGGTAACTATACTTGGAGCTATATTTTTATTCACAACATGCTATGTGTTTTGCTTGGAGCGTCTTGTATAATTTGAGTCTTTCCTTGTTAGTTTGCCACAATCATCCTTGCTGGACACACCTATTTGAGAGAGTTAAATATGCCCTAGAACTTATTAGAACACTCTAAGTGCTTCACTTATATCTTTTGAGTTGAATAGTTTTGCTCTAGTGCTTCACTTATATCTTTTAGAGCACGGTGGTGGTAATATTTTGTAGAAATTGTGGAACTCTCATTCTTCACTTAGATCTATTTGAGAGTCTATTAAAACAGCATGGTAAAGTGTTTAGGCTAAATAAACTAGTCTTCACATGATAAACATCCAATGTCAATGTAGTAAAAAATTCACATCAAGTGCATTGAATAGAAAGAGATGTTGGATGCTTGATAATTGTTTTGAGACATGAGGATAGTGATATTAAAGTCATGCTAGTGGAGTGATTATGAAATTGATAAATATTTGTGTTAAGGTTAGTGATTCTTGTAGCATGCATGTATGGTGAACCATTGTGTGACTAAGTTAAAGCATGAGGTATGTGTAGAGTGTCAAACTTTGTGTGGAGGTCGGGGGCACGCGATGGTTAACTCCTATCAATCTCCCCCTAGGGGCATGCGTTGATTGCTTTCTTTTGATGACTCGTAAATTTTTGCAATAAGTATATGAGTTCTTATGACCAATGTTGAGTCCATGGATTATACGCACTCTCACCCTTCCACCATTGCTAGCCTCTCTTGTACCGCGCAACTTGCGCCGGTACCATAAACCCACTATATATCCTTCCTCAAAACAACCACCATATTGTTCCTCAAAACAGTCACCATACCTACCTATCATGGCATTTCCATAGCCATTCCGAGATATATTGTCATGCAACTTTCCACCGTTCCGTTTATATGACACGCATCATATTGTCATATTAGCATGCATGATCATGTAGTTGACATCGTATTCGTGGCAAGGCCACCATGCATAATCTTTTCATACATGTCACTCTTGTTTCATTGCACATACTGGTACACCGCCGGAGGCATTCACATAGAGTCATACTTTGTTGTTGTAGTATCGAGTTGTAATTTCGTGTTGTAATGAAAGTGTGATGATCATCATTATTAGAGCATTGTCCCATGGGAGGAAAGGCTAAATATATAAAGCCCCTCCGCAAAAAAAAGGAAAAAGAAAAAAGGAAAGGCCAAAGAAAAAAAGAAAGGCCCAAAAAAAGAAAAAAAGAAAGGAAAAAAAGACAGAAAAAAGAAAAAAAGGGGATAATTGCTACTATCTTTTTCCATACTCGTGCTTCAAAGTAGCACCATGTTCTTCATTGTAGAGAGTCTCATGCTTAGTCACTTTCATATACTAGTGGGAATTTTCGTTATAGAACTTGACTAGTATATTCCAACGATGGGCTTCCTCAAATGCCCTAGGTCTTCGTGAGCAAGCAAGTTGGATGCACACCCACTAGTTTCTTTTGTTGAGCTTTCATTCATATTTAGCTCTAGTGCATCCGTTGCATGGCAATCCCTACTCACTCACATTGATATCTATTGATGGGCATCTCCATAGCCCGTTGATACGCCAAGTCGATGTGAGACTATCTCCCTCTTTTTGTCTTCTCCACAACCACCTCTATTCCACCCATAGTGCTATATCCATGGCTCACGCTCATGTATTGCGTGAAAGTTGAAAGGTTTGAAAAGATAGAGCATGAAAACAAATGCTTGGTTGAAATCGGGGTTGTGCATGACATGAATATTTTGTGTGATAATAAGGTAGCATAGCCAACACTATATGATTTTGTAGGGATAACTTTCTTTAGCCATAGTATTTTGAGAAGACATGATTGCTTTGTTAGTATTGCTTGAAGTATTGTTATTTCTTGTGTCAACATAGACTTTTATCTTGAATCCTTCAGATCTGAACATTCATGCCACAATTAAGAGGATTACATTGAAAAACTATATTGGTTAGCATTCCACATAAAAAAAATCTTTATTTTTCATTTACCTACTCGAGGACGAGCAGGAATTAAGCTTGGGGATGCTTGATACGTCTCCAACGTATCTATAATTTTTGATTGTTCCATGCTATTATTTATGAAGTCTTGGATGTTTAATGGGCTTTATCATTCACTTTTATATCATTTTTGGGACTAACCTACTAACCCAAAGGCCCAGTCCACATTGTTGTTTTTTGCCTATTTCAGGATTTTGCAGAAAAGGAATATCAAACGGAGTCCAAACGGAATGAAACCTTCGCGAGCGATATTTTTGGAGGAAATCACGCTCGGGAATCTTTGGGGCCAAGTCAAGGGACGTAGGGCCAACCTCGAGGGTGGGGGCGCTCCCCCTGCCTCGAGGATGGCCCACACACCCCCCCGGTGCCCTCCTTCTTCCTATATATACCTACGTACCCCAGAAACTCCATACGCAGAGAGAAAACCCTAATTCCTCCGCCATAGCTGCTGTTCCCGTGGAGATCCCATCTTGGAGCCTGTTCTGGGAGGGGGATCCATCACGGAGGCCTGCATCATCATCATTTCCCTCACCATGAGTTGGGAGTAGTTTACCACAGACCTTCGGGTCCATAGCTAGTATCTAGATGGCTTCTTCTCTCTCTCTGTATCTCAATACAAAGTTCTCCTCGATCTTCGAGGAGATCTATTCGATGTAATCTCTTTTTGCGGTGTGTTTGTCGAGATCCGATGAATTGTGAGTTTATGATCAAGGTTATCTATGAAAGATATTTGGTTCTTCTCTGAACTTTTTATGTGTGCTCATAATATCCTTGCAAGTCTCTTTGAATTATTGGTTTGGTTTGGCCTACTCGATCTATAGTTCTTGCAATGGGAGAAGTGCTTGGCTTTGGGTTCAATCTTGCGGTGTCCTTTCCCAGTGACAGTAGGGGCGGCAAGGAACGTATTGTATTGTTGCCATCGAGGATAAAAATATCGGGTTTTCATCATATTGCTTGAGTTTATCCCTCTACATCATGTCATCTTGCTTAAGGCGTTACTCTGTTCGTATGAACTCAATACACTAGATGCATGCTGGATAGCGGTCGATGTGTGGAGTAATAGTAGTAGATGCAGAATCGTTTCGGTGTACTTGTCTTGGACGTGATGCCTATATACAATGATCATGCCTAGATAGTCTCATAATTATTCGCTTTTCTATCAATTGATCGACAGTAATTTGTTTACCCGTCGTAGAATATCGCTATCATGAGAGAAGCCACTAGAGAAAACTATGACCCCCGGGTCTATTCTCAACATATCAATCTACATCTACTTTACTTTTCTTGCTTTTATTTGCTGTTTTATTAAACCAAAAATACCAAAAATATTATCTTATCATCTCTGTCAGATCTCACTCTCGTACGTGACCGTAAAGGGATTGACAACCCCTTATCGCGTTGGCTGCGAAGTTCTTATTTGTTTGTGTAGGTGCGAGGGACTGGCGCGTGGTCTCCTACTGGATTGATACCTTGGTTCTCAAAAACTGAGGGAAATACTTACGCTACTGTGCTGCATCTCCCTTTCCTCTTCGAGGGAATACAACGCAAGCTCAAGAGGTCTTGATAACCCACACGTGTAGGGGATCGCAACAGTTTTCGAGGGTAAAGTATTCAACCCAAATTTATTGATTCGACACAAGTGGAGCCAAAGGATACTCTCAAGTATTAGCAGCTGAGTTTTCAATTCAACCACACCTGGGAACTTAATATCTGTAGCAAAGTAGTTTAGTAGCAAGGTAATATGGAACTAACGGTAATGGTAGCAAAAGTAGCGATAGTGTTTTTGTAGTGATTGTAACAGTAGCAGCGGAAAAGTAAGTAAACAACAAGCAATATGTGATAATCTTGTAGGCATTGGATCGGTGATGGAGAATAATGTCGGATGCGATTCCTCATGTAATAGTTATAACCTAGGGTGACACAAAACTAGCTCCAATTCATCAATGTAATGTAGGCATGTATTCCGAATATAGTCATACGTGCTTATGGAAAAGAACTTGCATGACATCCTTTGTCCTACCGTCCTGTAGCAGTGGGGTCCTAGTGGAAACTAAGGGATATTAAGGCCTCCTTTTAATAGAGTACCGGACCAAAGCATTAACACATAGTGAATACATGAACTCCTCAAACTACGGTCATCACCGGGAGTGGTCCCGACTATTGTCACTTCGGGGTTGCCGGATCATAACACATAGTAGGTGACTATTGACTTGCAAGATAGGATGAAGAACACACATATATTCATGAAAACATAATAGGTTCAGATCTGAAATCATGGCACTCGGGCCCTAGTGACAAGCATTAAGCATGGCAAAGTCATAGCAACATCTATCTTAGAACATAGTAGATACTAGGGATCAAACCCTAACAAAACTAACTCGATTACATGGTAAATCTCATCCAACCCATCACCGTCCAGCAAGCCTACGATAGGATTACTCACGCACGATGGTGATCATCATGGAATTGGTGATGGAAGAAGGTTTATGATGACGATGGCGACGATCTCCCCTTTCCGGAGCCCCGAACGAACTCCAGATCAGCCCTCCCGAGAGATATTAGGGCTTGGTGGCGGCTCCGTACCGTAAAACGCGATAATTCTTCCTCTTTGATTTTTTTTCTCCCCGAAAGTGAATATATGGAGTCAGGGGATATGTTGGTGGAGCAACAGGGGGCCCACGAGGTAGGGGGCGCGCCTCGGGGGGCGCCCCCCACCCTCATGGACAGGGTGTGGGCCCCCTGGCTTGGTTCTTTCCATAGATATTTTTATATATTCCAAAATAATTCTCTGTTGAATTTCAGGTCATTCTGAGGACTTTTATTTCTGCACAAAAATAACACCATGGCAGTTCTGCTGAAAACAGCGTCAGTCCGGTTTAGTTCCATTCAAATCATGCAAGTTAGAGTTCAAAACAAGGGCAAAAGTGTTTGGAAAAGTAACGTATCAGCAATATTTCAAAAAAATTCCTACGATCACGCAAGATCTATCTAGGAGATGCATAGCAACGAGAGGGGGAGTGTATCTTCATGCCCTAGAAGATGCAAAGCTGAAGCGTTTATCAACGCGGTTGATGGAGTCGTACACCTTCATGATCCGACCCGATCTAGTACCGAACGTACGACACCTCTGCATTCAGCACACGTTCAACTCGATGACGTCATCGCCTTCTTGATCCGGCAAGACGGCGAAGTAGTAGACGAGTTCTGGCAGCACGACGGTGTGGTGATGGTTGGTGATGAAGAACAATCTCTGTAGGGCTTCGCCAAGCACTACAGAACCTAGACGGAGGATAAACTAGAGGGCCGGGGTTGCCGGCACATGGTTTGGTGTATCTTGGTGTATCTTGGGTGCTAGCCTTGGCCCTATATTTAAATGTTGAACCTTGGGGTCGAAACTTGGAGTACAAGCCTCCACAAAGTCGGCTTCACCCGAAAGGCAAGAGTCCTTCTCGGACTCCAGGGCCAGACGCCAGGGTTCCCGGAGTCTAGCCCCAGATGCCAGGGACCCTGGCGTCTGGCCCCTGGACTCCGCAAAACTTCCTTTTGCGCTTTCCGAAAACCTTGTGGGCTTTCCCTTTGGCCCAAATAAAGTGTCCTCGTACCCAAACATTTCGGGAAACATATGGAACCCCTTCCGGAGGCCAAACACTATTATCCCATATATCAATCTTTATCTCCGGACCATTCCAGAGTTCATCGTCATGTCCGTGATCACATCCGGGACTCTGAATAACATTCGGTCACCAACATACATAACTCATTCAATACTATATCGTCAAAGAACGTTAAGCGTGCGGACCCTACGGGTTCGAGAACTATGTAGACATGACCGAGACATTTCTCCAGTCAATAACCAATAGCGGAACCTAGATGCCCATATTGGCTCCTACATATTCTACAAAGATCTTTATCGGTCGAACCGCACAACAACATACACTGTTACCTTTGTCATCGGTATGTTACTTTCCCGAGATTCGATCGTCGGTATCATCATACCAAGTTCAATCTCGTTACTGGCAAGTCTCTTTACTTGTTCCATAATACATCTTCTCGTGACTAACTCATTACTCATTTGCTTGCAAGGCTTATTATGATGTGTATTACCGAGAGGGCCCAGAGATACCTATCCGACGCTCGGAGTGACAAATCCTAATCTTGATCTATGCCAACACCACAAACACTTTCAAAAACACCTATAGAGAATCTTTATAATCACCCAGTTACGTTGTGACGTTTGATAGCACACAAGGTGTTCCTCCGGTATTCGGGAGTTGCATAATCTCATAGTCAGAGGAACATGTATACATCATGAAGAAAGCAATAGCAATAAAACTTCATTGTGCTAAGCTAACGGATGGGTCTTGTCCATCACATCATTCTCCTAATAATGTGATCTCGTTGATCAAATGACAACACATGTCTATGGTTAGGAAACACAACCATCTTTGATTAACGAGCTAGTCTAGTAGAGGCATACTAGGGACACTCTGTTTTGTCTATGTATTCACACATGTATCAAGTTTCCGGTTAATACAATTCTAGCATGAATAAAAGACATTTATCATGATATATAAGGAAATATAAAGAACAACTTTATTATTGCCTCTAGGGCATATTTCCTTCAGAAGGATGGCAAAGTAAACAAAGGTATATTTGATATACATGTTATTGATGCGTACCTCACTAGTGCTTGAAGTAACCCCCGGGTATCTGATACATGTTCGATTGCTAAGATTAGTAACTCGAAACATGAGTTGTAGAATAAATAGAGACTAGTTGAGGGTGAGGTGACAATGTGTGTTGGAAATAGTTTCAATATTGAGATGACCATCATCGCACACTCTCTGTACTTTCGGGATTAGTGTTAAACCTAAATAAATATTATTTGGTGTTTGCATTGAGCATGAACAAGATTGGATCGTGTTTATTGCTATATGATTATTCATTTAAGTCAAAGAATAATTGTTATTCTGTTTACATGAATAAAACCTTCTATGGTCATACACCCAAGGTGAATGGTTTATTGTCTCGATCGTAGTGATACACATATCCATAATATTGAAGCCAAAAGATGCAGAGTTGATAATGATAGTGCAACATACTTGTGGCACTGCCATTTAGGTCATATTGGTGTAAACTGCATGAAGAAACTCCATGCTGATGGACTTTTGGAATCATTTGATTATGAATCATTTGATGCTTGCGAACAATGCCTCATGGGCAAGATGACTAAAACTTCGTTCTCTGGAACAATGGATGAGCCAATAACTTATTGGAAATAATACATGCAGATGTATGCGGTCCGATGAGTGTTGAGGCTCATGGCGGGTATCGTTATTTTCTGACCTTCACACACGATTTGAGCATATATGGGTATATCTACTTGATGAAACACAAGTCTGAAACATTTGAAAAGTTCAAAGAATTTCAGAGTGAAGTAGAGAATCATCATAACAAGAAAATAAAGTTTCTATGATCTGATCGCGGAGGCGAATATTTGAGTTACGAGTTTGGTCTTCATTTATTACAATGTGGAATAGTTTCGCAACTCACGCCACCTGGAACACCATAGCATAATGGTGTGTCCGAACGTCATAACTGTACTTTATTAGATATGGTGCGATGTATGATGTCTCTTACCGATTTACCACTATCGTTTTGGGGTTATGCACTAGAGGCAGTTGCATTCACGTTAAATAGGGCACCATCTAAATCCGTTGAGACGACACCGTATGAACGTGGTTTGGCAAGAAACCTAAGCTGTCGTTTATTATAGTTTGGGGGTTGCGATGCTTATGCAAAAAAGCTTCAGCCTGATAAGCTCGAACCCAAATCGGGGAAATGCGTCTTCATAGGATACCCAAAAGAAATAGTTGGGTACACCATATATCACAGATCCAAAGGCAAGATCTTTGTTGCTAAGAATGGATCCTTTCTAGAGAAGGAGATTCTCTCGAAAGAAGTGTGTGAGAGGAAAGTAGAACTTGAGAACTTGATGAGGTAATTGTACCTTCTCTTGAATTGGAAAGTAGCTCATCACAAAAAATCGTTCCCGTGATGCCTACACCAATTAGTGAGGAAGCTAATGATGATGATCATGAAACTTCAGATCAAGTTACTACTGAACCTCATAGGTCAACCAGAGTATGTTCCGCACCAGAGTGGTACGGTAATCCTGTTCTGGAAATCATGTTAATAGACCATGACGAACCTACGAACTATGAGGAAGCAATGATGAACCCAGATTCCGCGAAATGGCTTGAGGCCATGAAATCTGAGATGGGATCCATGTATGAGAACAAAGTGTGGACTTTGGTTGACTTGCCCGATGATCGGCAAGCCATAGAGAATAAATGGATCTTCGAGAGGAAGACAGACGCTGATGGTAATGTCACTGTCTACAAGGATCGACTTGTCGCAAAAGGTTTTCGACAAGTTGAAGGAGTTGACTACGATGAGACTTTCTCACCCGTAGCGATACTTAAGTCTATTCGAATCATGTTAGCAATTGTCGCATTTTATGAAATCTGGCAAATGGATGTCAAAACTACACTCCTTAATGGATTTCTGAAAGAAGAGTTGTATATGATGCAATCATATGGTTTTGTCAATCCTAAAGGTGGTAACAAAGTGTGCAAGCTCCAACGATCCATGTATGGACTAGTGCAAGCATCTTGGAGCTGGGATATACGATTTGATAAGGTGATCAAAGCATATGGTTTTATACAGACTTATAGTGAAGCCTGTATTTACAAGAAAGTGAGTGGGAGCACTATAACATTTATGATAAGTATATGTGAATGACATATTGTAGATCGGAAATGATGTAGAATTTTCTGGAAAGCATTAAGGATTGTTTAAAATGAGTTTTTCAATAAAAAGACCTCGGTGAAGCTGCTTACATATTGGGCACCAAGATCTATAGAGATAGATCATGATGCTTGATAATACTTTTGATTAGTACATACCTTGATAAGATTTTGAAGTAGTTCAAAATGGATCAGTCAAAGAAGGAGTTCTTGCCTGATTTGTAAGGTGTGAAGTTGAGTAAGACTCAAAACCCGACCACGACAGAAACATATAGAGAGAATGAAAGTCATTCTTTATGCCTCAGCCATAGGTTCTATAAACTATGTCATGCTGTGTACCAAACCTATTATGTACCTTGCCATGAGTTTGGCAAGGAGGTACAATAGTGATCCAGGAGTAGATCACTGGACATCGGTCAAAATTATCCTTAGTAAATAGAGGACTAAGGAAATTTTTCTTGATTATGGAGGTGATAATGAGTTTGTCCTAAACGTTTACGCCGATGCAAGCTTTGACTCTAATCGAGATGAATCTAAGTATCAATCTGGATGCGTATTGAAAGTGGGAGCAATTAGCTAGAGTAGCTCCATGCAGAGCATTGTAGACATAGAAATTTGCGAAATGCATACGGATCTGAATGTGACAGACCCGTTGACTAAACTTCTCTCACAAAGCAAAACACGACCACACCTTAGTACTCTTTGGGTGTTAATCACATGGCGATGTGAACTAGATTATTGATTCTAGTAAACCCTTTGGGTGTTGGTCACATGGCGATGTGAACTATCGGTGTTAAATCACATGGCGATGTGAACTAGATTATTGACTCTAGTGCAAGTGGGAGAGTGAAGGAAATATGCCCTAGAGGCAATAATAAAGTTGTTATTTTATATTTCCTTATATCATGATAATTTTTTATTATTCATGCTAGAATTGTATTAATCAGAAACTTGATACATGTGTGGATACATAGACAAAACATCATGTCCCTAGTAAGCCTCTACTAGACTAGCTCGTTAATCAAAGATGGTTAAGTTTCCTAACCATAGACATGTGTTGTCATTTGATGAATGGGATCACATCATTAAGAGAATGATGTGATGGACAAGACACATCCGTTAGCTTAACATAATGATCATTAAGTTTTATTGTTATTGCTTTCTTCATGACTTATACATATTCCTCTAACTATGAAATTATGCAACTCCAAATACCGGAGGAACACCTTGTGTGCTATAAAACGTCACAACGTAACTAGGTGATTATAAAGATGCTCTACAGGTGTCTCCGAAGGTATTTGTTGGGTTGGCATAGATCAAGATTAGGATTTGTCACTCCGAGTATCGGAGAGGTATCTCTGGGCCCTCTCGGTAATACACATCATAATAAGCCTTGCAAGCAAATGACTAATGAGTTAGTCACGGGATGATGTATTACAGAACAAGTAAAGAGACTTGCAGGTAACAAGATTGAACTAGGTATGAAGATATCGACGATCGAATCTCGGGCAAGTAACATACCGATGGACAAAGGGAATTACGCATCTTGTCATAACGGTTCAATGGATAAAGATCTTCGTGGAATATGTAGGAATCAATATGGGAATCCAGGTTCTGCTATTAGTTATTAATCGGAGAGGTGTCTCGGTCATGACTACATAATTCTTGAACCCACATGGTCTGACGCTTAACGTTCATTGACGCTAGAGTAGTATTGGGATATTTGATGAGTGGTAAACAAATGTTGTTCAGAGTCCCAGATGACATCTCAAACGTCACGAGGAGTCTCGGAATGGTCGAAAGGTAAATATTTATATATGGGAAGTCATATTTTGGGTTCCGAAAAAGTGCAGTTTTTTCAGTATTGTACTGGAAAGCTTCCAGAAGGTTCCGGAGGATTCTAAAGGGGTACAGAAGTCCACAAGTGGGTTCACCACGTCCCAAGGGCTGGCATAGGCTAAGGGGAGGTGCCCTGGACTTATTGGGCCAGGCGCACCAAGTCCTCAAAAGCCCATGTGGCTAGGGAAGGCAAAAAGGGATGGAATCCTAATAGGAATAGGATTGGACTTGGAGTCCAAGTCCTCTCCCCTATTGCTGCGCCCTAGGCCTTGGAGGGGCTATTTTCCACGCCCTCCACATATATATATAGAGGGGAGGGGTGCCCCAAGAGGACACACCAAGTCCTTGGCGCCCCTCTCTCTCCCGTTACTCTGTAGTTCCATCGCCTCGTCCCGGCGACGCTTGGCGAAGCGCTGTTGGTGCTCCACCACCACCATCACCACCACGCCGTCATGTTGGTTGTGATCCCATCTACTTCTCCTCTCCCGCTTGCTAGATCAAGAAGGAGGAGAGGTCATCGAGCCGCACGTGTGCTAAACTCATAGGTGTCGTACGTTCGGTACTTAATTGGTTGAATCGTGCAGTTGGATCGTGCAGTTGTTCCACTACATCAACCGCGTTGATATAACGCTTCCGCTTACGGTCTACGAGGGTACGTAGACACACTCTCGCCCTCTCGTTGCTATGCATCTCCTAGACAGATCTTGCGTGAGCGTAGGAAATTTTTGAAATTGCATGCTACGTTCCCCAAAATACATCAATATGTATGATTTCCAATAAGTGAGTTGCTCGCTCCATTGTTCCGGAGAATGGAGTTTTAGTCATCTTTCCCATTAAGCATGTTTTGCAAGCACCAAGTGATTCATAATCAAGTTATTCCAAAAGTCCATCAGTATGGAGTTTCTTCATGCTCTTTACACCAATATGACCTAACGGCAGTGCCACAAATAAGTTGCACTATCATTATCAACTTTGCATCTTTTGGCTTCAATATTATGAATATGTGTATCACTACAATCGAGATCCAACAAAAATAGACCATTCATCAAGGGTGCATGACCATAAAAGATATTACTCATATAAATAGAACAACCATTATTCTCTGATTTAAATGAATAACCGTCTCGCAACAAACAAGATCCAGATATAATGTTCATGCTCAATGCTGGCACCAAATAACAGTTATTTAGGTCTAAAACTAATCCCGATGGTAGATGTAGAGGTAGCGTGCCGACGGCGATCACATCGACTTTGGAACCATTTCCCACGCGCATCGTCACCTCGTCCTTAGCTAATCTTCATTTAATCTGTAGCCCCTGTTTCGAGTTACAAATATTAGCAACGGAACCAGTATCAAATACCCAGGTGCTACTACGAGCATTAGTAATATCAAATATACCTTTGTTCACTTTGCCATCCTTCTTATCTGCCAAATACTTAGGGTAGTTCCGCTTTCAGTGTCGAGTCCCTTTGCAGTAGAAGCACTCAGTTTCAGGCTTGGCTCCAGACTTGGGTTTCTTCGCGGGAGCAGTGTCAGGCCCATTTCTGAGAACTAAATCACAGAATAGCCTTAAGTCACACTGGCTCCCAAGCACAACCAGTGGACAACCTTGATATAGATAACCAGTACAATAATATTACACAGGGTTGAGTCAGGGTGACTCAATAATTTATTACAACAACTCAGCGTACTAGGATGGCGGAATATGACAGTGGGTAGTGGAACTCAACACTGATATACTAGCATAGAGTCAAGCGTCAGTGTGAGGCTTGACTATTTTATTGGTGTGGCGGAAGCTTGACGGATGGTACACGTGATAGACTCCAAGGCACAGGTGTGCTGACTGGGAACCTTCTAAGCGTCGGCCTCGCTAGCGCAATTCTCCTCCAAAAGCTCGTCCTCCTCCAAGTCTGGCCAAGTAAATAGCCAGGGACAAGCCAGTGAGTACTTTGAATGTACTCGCAAACATTAAGAACATAAGATATACTGAAAGCATATGCCATGGAGGATAAACTACATGCATGCAACAATTATCAAGACTTGGCATGGTGAAACATGGTTAATACAAAAATAAATATTAGTCATAATAATATAAAAAGATAAAAAAAGAATGCCGGTCGGATGCCAAGTGACATCACGGTAGGACTTGAAGAGAAATGCCAGTCGGGTGTCCACAAGAGTAGTGGCGTGATAAACCGCCTGACACTCGAGGGACGCCACAAAAAGGACTTTAAGAGAAATGCCAGTCGGGTGTCCACAAGAGTAGTGGCGTGATAAACCGCCTGACACTCGAGGGACGCCACAAAAAGGACTTTAAGAGAAATGCCAGTTGGGTATCCACAAGAGTAGTGGCGTGATAAACCGCCTGACACTCGAGGGACGCCACAAAAGGACTTTAAAATAAAAACGAGCGTCCGGGGTAGTCTAGCCAGCCCCTGAGACACTCTTGAAGGTAACAATAAAATCATAGGGTTAGTCCATAAGCATAATATTCATCATAAATAAATTCATGATAAATACTGACTGTGACAAAAGCATCATGCAAACATAACATGCTCAAGTATATTATTTTCCTCCAGAGACTGACACCGGGACCGAATACTTGACCCACCCAACTAAGTCCTTGACCGTGGACGCGGCTATTCGAATAGATATAACTCTGCAGAGGGTGTACTCTTTACCCACGCGTATGGGCTTTCCTTAGACAGTACCGTGCACTGACTAATACCCAATACGGACTTTGGGTTGAAAACACGCCTGACGCATACGCACCGACCGGATGCCAGGACTCACCCAGAGCATCGCTCCAGAAACCTTAAGTCAGGGAGGCTACAACCTCCGAAAAGCATGGGATCACTATTAAACGCGCGGATTACAAGGGGTGCCCCCCTCTCGGCTACAACCGGAAACACCCATGCCCCTGACCCGATGACAGGCTACAACCTTCATCGTAGTATCTGTGTGGCGTGCACCCGTACAGGGGTTATCAACCTACTAGGCCGTGCCCTCCTTTCGGAAGGACCCGTGGCAGCACGGTGTACAGCTAGGTGTATAGAGCAAGACTCGATCTAGGCAGACTCAGGAGGTATTGTCAAAATAACACCAGTGTTCTTTATCAGTACCACACGACACCACTGTGTCAACAAAGGACCATGCCTACTAGCAAGTCCCAACCAGCAGCAGCATCTCTGCCCTCGCGTAACCACTTGTATGCCAGACAAGCTAGTGTGACATGCAAGCCAAGGTAAAACAAACATGACATGACCATGCGTGCACATGTGATATAACATGCAACGTATGTGATGCACTACCATACTATGTAACCATGCAAGGAAGCAACATCATATCTCAAGTTCAATCATGCTTGCCTTGTCCAAAGTAATCAGGAGAAAACCCTTCAGAAATCCCAGCAAAAGTTCCTTCTTCTTTTTCTGAAAAATTCAAATTTGAATTCGAATAAGAAAATCAACACAGAACAGAAAAAGTTCTCAAAATATTTTTAAATAAATCTTAAAATAAACTAGAGCAGAAAAGAAAATTTTAGCAAAAAGAATCAACTCATTTGGATTTATATTTTAAAATTTATTAGCTTTTCAAAACCAGGGGTTTTTCTGTAAAACAGAAGTCCCTGAGTTGTTTTAAAAGAAAACGTTTCGGATACGAGTGCGTCTTCCAGTGCAGAAGACGTAAAGCGCAGAGTGCGCTTCCACTTAAAACGGAAACAGAGAGAGAGAGAGAGAGCTGACGGGTGGGGGCCACCCGTCAGGTTTAAAATTTGAACGCGCTCGCGCGCGAGTACAGAGAAGCGGCGGCGATCGCCGGCGACGATCGCCGGGGTCTCAGGGCCCGGCGCTGGTCGCAACATGACCAGCGTGGCCTTCCGCATCCAGGGGTGGTGGAGGTGGCCACCGGCGGTCACCTGAACGGCGGTGAGCTCGTCGCCGGCGGACGGTGATTCGGGTGAAGTGGTGGCTCGTCGGAGAGGGCTCGGGAAGGGAAATTGACCTAGGGATTCGGCATGGTGGTGGAAAAGGGGAGGATCGACGGAGTTTGGGCTGCTCTGGTGGTGTAGGTGCTCGGTTCGGTTCGAGGACAGAGGCGGCGGAGCGGTGGCCGGAGAGGGAGAAGATGACCCCCTCGGGGCCTGGTGGGTGGTGGTGGAGGCGAGTGCTCGCGCTAGAGGGGCTCGGGGACCCTTTTTATAGGCGGTTCGAAGATAGCCGAAGCGGGTGAAGATCGCCGGAGTTAATATGGCCGCCGGGGTTGGTTCTGGCCGGTGGTCTGGGCGATGGGGCATTCAAGAGGCCCGTGGTGCTCGTCCGAAGCTTCCGCGTGGACGAGCTCGTGCCTGCTTGACACGTTTGCGATGTGCTGTCCGCACGGGCGCGGCGGAGCGGCCGGCTCCGGCGACTGCCAAACGGGCCCCGTGCGGCGTGGCCGGTGTGTCCTTTGCGCGGAGGTGTGAGGGAGAGTGACGCGTGGGCGGAGAGGTAGGTAGGGGCGCTGCTGGGCAGTGAATGGCGGCCTATGGCCGTGGCGTTCCGCTCGGCCCGGCCGTGGACGAGCTCGGGGAGGCTGCACCGGCCCGGTGCCATCTCACCGGAGTGGAGTGGCTGGCGCTGGGCCAGGGGGAGCTACGGCATTGAACACAGGCGACATCGCCGTGCGGGGGAGGAAGATGATGGATGCACGGCATCGCTGTCCCTGTCGGCCGAAAGAAATTCAGTTAACTGAATTTCAATACAGTTGTGAACAGTGCATGCCAACTGTTTGATGAATTGCTTTGGGGTTTTAAGCAACTTGTTTGATCATGGGGTTTTGTGTGGTGGTGTGTAGTTACTCAAAAATGAGTTTGCCAGGAGGCCAAGAATTTTGGTGAAGTTTGGAAATGGTTTGGGGCAGAAATATGATTTCTGGACCAAATTTGAATTGAATTTGATTTGAAATTTTTGAACTGTGGGACCAACTGTTTTTGGAGAAATGGGTTGAGGGTACCATATATATGTAGGGATAATGTTGGTGGAGGCAGAAGAGTCATAGAAAATATAGTTCCTTTGTAAATGTCAAGAAACTATGATTAATTCAAATTCCACTTTTGGAATTCAAAATATATAGAAAGAATATTTTTGTGGAGTGGGGAGGAGTTGAATAATATCACAGAAGGTGTGCATGACTTGAGAGGTAAATCTTGGAGTGGCAGAAAAATATTTGGAGGGGTTTTATGGTGCTAGAAGAGGTGGAAAGGACCTTTGCCTTTGAAAATAAATAGCTAAAAACCAAAGATTCTTTAGAGAGAAAAAGTTTTGAAAACCTCCAAGACAATTAAATCAAATAAGTCCACCCTTCAAACAGAACCCTCCAAGAAAATTTTTAAATCTTAGCTAAAATTTTGAAAAGTTTTCAAAATTCCAAATAAATATTTTTGGGGTGTGACAGCACCTACCCCCTTAAGAAAAATCTCGTCCCCGAGATTCCAGCTGTCCCTCAAACAGGTACGGATACTCAGTCCTTAAATGATCCTCTCTTTCCCAGGTTGCCTCTTCCTCGGTGTGGTTGCTCCATTGGACTTTGCAAAATTTTATTACGTTCTGTCGGGTCCTCCGTTCAGACTCCTCCAAAATCTTTATGGGACGTTCCCGATAGGTAAGATCTGGTTGAAGATCCACTTCTTGGTGCTGCACTTGTTTTTCCGTGTTGCTAATACACTTCCTCAGTTGAGACACATGGAACACGTCGTGAACATCTGATAACTCTGCTGGTAATTCTAGTTGATAGGCGACCTTGCCCCTTCTTGCGGTTACTTTGAATGGTCCGATAAATCTGGGTGCTAACTTCCCCTTAACCTTAAACCTCTGTAGCCCCCTTGTCGGAGATACTCTAAGATAAACGTAGTCATTGGGCTCAAAGTGGACCTGGCGGTGTTTTTGATCGAAATAACTCTTCTGTCGGCTTTGAGCTGCCCTTAGTCGGTCCTGAATAAGCTTTACTTTGGTTTCTGCCTCTATTAGCATTTCTGGTCCAAAAATTCGGCTGTCTCCGGTTTCAGACCAATTTAATGGGGTCCGGCATCGTCGTCCGTATAATGCTTCGAACGGTGCCATTTTTAGGCTAGCTTGATAACTGTTGTTATAGGAGAATTCTGCATAAGGCAAGCTATCCTCCCAACTGACTCCGTAGGTAAGCACACAGGCTCTCAACATGTCCTCTAATATTTGGTTTACCCGTTCTGTCTGTCCTCCGGTCTGCGGGTGATATGCTGTGCTGAAAGCCAGTTGCGTGCCTAAGGCTTGCTGTAGATGTTCCCAAAATCTAGAGACAAATTGGGTGCCTCTGTCAGAGACAATTATTTTGGGTACCCCGTGTAGACAAACAATCCTGGACAAGTACAGCCTGGCTAGCCTCTGTGTTGAGTAGGTGGCTTTTACCGGAATGAAATGTGCTACCTTGGTTAGCGAATCTGTTATTACCCAGATAGCATCATTCCCATGGCGTGATCTTGGCAAACCAACAACAAAATCCATTCCAATTCTATCCCATTTCCATTCAGGCACCTTAATTGGTTGCAACAACCCTGCTGGCTTCTGGTGTTCCGCCTTCACACGTTGGCAGGTATCGCAACATGCCACATATATGGCTATATCCCTTTTCATTCCGTGCCACCAGAATCTTTCCTGTAGATCCTTATACATTTTGGTCCCTCCGGGATGAATGGAATATGGAGTGGTGTGCGCTTCTGCCATTATTTGTTGTTTTAAATCTTCAATGTTTGGTACGCATAATCTCTGTCCAAACCAAATAACTCTTTGGTCGTCTTCAATAAATTCGGGCGCCCGGCCCAGTTTCATCTTTCTTCTGATCCCTTCAATACTTGGGTGCCCCTTCTGGGCTTCTCTGATCTGGTCCTCTAATGTTGGTTTTATTTCCAACTGGGAGATGGTCCCCTCCGTGACTAGGGTCATGTTGAGCTTGGCAAATTCCTGGCTGAGCACATGTTGCGAGAGTTGTACACTGCCATTTCCGGCGTATGGATTCCTGCTGAGAGCATCTGCCACAACATTGGCTTTACCAGGGTGATAGTGAATTCCTATGTCATAATCCTTAATTAGTTCAAGCCAACGTCGTTGTCTCAAATTTAATTCTGGCTGAGTGAAAATATACTTAAGACTTTTGTGGTCCGTGTATATTTCACATCGGTTCCCCAGCAGATAGTGTCGCCACTCTTTGAGTGCGTGTATTACTGCAGCAAGTTCCAGATCATGTGTGGGGTAATTTTCTTCATGTCGCCGTAGCTGTCTTGAGGTGTAAGCCACCACTTTTCCTTCCTGCATTAACACACATCCAAGGCCTTTCCCGGATGCGTCACAATATATATCAAAATTTTTGTGCACATCGGGCATAACCAGAACTGGTGATGTTGTTAACCTCTTTTTCAACTCCTGAAAACTCTTTTCACAAGCTTCAGTCCATTCAAACTTCTTGTCTTTCTTGAGTAACTGGGTCATGGGTCTGGCTATAGTGGAGAATCCTTCAATAAACCTTCGATAATAGCCCGCTAAACCGAGAAAACTTCTGACTTCCGTCACGTTTGTGGGCTGCTTCCATTCCAACACATCCTTTACTTTTCCTGGGTCCACAGCGATTCCATCTTGGGTCAATACGTGCCCAAGGAAACCAACTTCTCTCAACCAAAATTCACATTTGCTGAATTTGGCGTATAGTTGATGTTTCCTTAACTCTTCCAGTACTATCCGAAGATGTTGCTCATGTTCTTCGGGTGTCTTGGAGTAAATTAGTATATCATCGATAAATACCACCACAAATTTATCCAAATATTTCATAAAAACCTTGTTCATGAGATGCACAAAATATGCCGGGGCATTAGTTAAACCGAACGGCATCATGGTGAACTCATATAATCCATATCTGGTAGTAAATGCCGTCTTAGGTATGTCCGTCGTCCGAATTTTTAACTGGTGATAACCTGATCTCAGGTCTATCTTCGAGAAGACTTTAGCTTCTGCTAGCTGCTCAAACAAATCGTTGATTCTGGGCGGTGGATATTTATTCTTGATAGTGACCATATTAAGTGCCCTGTAATCAATACATAGCCGTAGGGTACCATCCCTCTTTTTGGCGAATAGAACTGGCGACCCCCATGGTGACGAGCTGGGTCGTACGTAACCTTTCTCCATCAACTCCTTAATTTGCTTCTTTAATTCTGCCAATTCCGTTGGAGCCATATGGTACGGCTTCTTGTATATGGGTGTCGTTCCGGGTGCGAGTTCAATAACAAACTCAATTTCGCGGTCCGGAGGCATTCCTGGTAACTCTTCAGGAAATACGTCAGGATACTCACAGACTACAGGAACCTTACTTAATTCCACCGTATCCACTTGATTTAATTTCCCTTGGGATGTGGCAATCTTCCTTGTACCCACTTTTATTGTCTTTCCTTGGCAATTGGTAAGGGTTACCGTACGGTTATAGCAGTCTATGAAACCTTTGTTTGTGGTTAACCAATCCATTCCCAGAATAATGTCCAAATCAACTGCGTCCAGTATGATAAGGTTGGCTAGGAATCCCATTCCTTCAATTTCGATGTTCACATCCTTGCAGTACCATTGAGTATTTTGCTTTGATCCCGGGGACTGAATAACCATGGAATTTTGTAACGGCAAAAAGGGAAACTGATTCTTCGAGGCAAATCTTTTAGAAATGCAAGAGTGGGAAGCTCCGGAATCAAATAAAATTGTAGCATCTACTGAGTTGGCGGGGAACGTACCAAACACGATATCCGGTGCGTTCTGAGCTTCCTCAAAAGTCACGTGGTTGATATGCCCTTGCTTGTGGTTGTTATTGGGGTTGAAGTTGTTGCGTCGCGGAGCGTTGGTCGCACCACGGCCATTGTTGTTGTTGTTGGCTTTGGGAGGGTTGTTTCCTTGTTTTGGGCACTGTTTAGCATAATGCCCCGCTTCTCCACAAGAGTAACAGGTGACTCCAGGATAAAAATTTGTATCCTTGGTCCTATTGTGGAATGCACTGCGGTTCTGTGGTGGAGCTGTATTTGTTGGTCGGGTGAATACTGGTTTTTGAACATCATTTCTGGGCCTGTTGTTGCGGACCTGTCCTGACTGGTTCATGCGACGCTTGCGAGCCTCATCCATATTGCGATGTTCATTTTCCAGAATAATAGCCTTATCCACAAGTGTCTTAAAGTCTGGAAAGGTATGAACCATCAGCTGGCATTTTAGCGACGAAATAAGTCCGTCGAGAAATTTCTCCATCTTTTTATTCTCTGTCATATACTCGTCGTTGGCGTACCGGGCCAACTGAGTAAACTGATCCAGGTATTGGGATACTGTGGAGCCCCGCTGCTTGAGATCCTCAAATTCCCTCTTCTTTAATTTCATAATGCTATTTGGGATATGCGCTCCTCGGAAATTCTCCTTGAATTGTGCCCATGTCATATTTGCTCCGTCAGGGTGGGTGTGACATAAGTTTTCCCACCATGAAGCAGCTGTTCCAGAAAAATAGTGTGGTGTGTATAGCACCTTTTCCTGGTCAGTACACTGGGCAATGACCAGTTTTCTTTCCATGTCTCGAAGCCAGTCGTCTGCCTCTAGTGGCTTGTCAGTGTGCGTAAAGACCGTTGGGCGGGTCTTTTGTAACTCAGACAGTTTGGACCTGGGTTGCTGTTGTTCATGGTGATTTCCCATGTTAATCAAATGCTGCATCATTTCCTGATGCTGTTGCTGACTCTGCTCATACAGGCGACACATTTGCGAGAAGGCTGAATCACTGCTTTGCTGGCTAGTCTGCCCTTGAGTGAAATTATTTCCCATCTGTCCAGAGTTGTTCTCAGTTGGAGTTGGCATAGAACGGGTCCAGGGACGATGCATTTTCTTTCTGGGGTAATTGCATAACACCAAAGAAACTAATCAAATAGCAGAAATTAGATTTCCAAATAAGTTTTTCCCCCGGACAAGGTAAGACAAGGCAGCCAGTTATATTACATAAGTGATTTAATTATACAAGCAGGATTTAATTATACAGGATACATGCGGAAACTGTATCATACAAGATCATTTATTCTACTGGCGCACTCTCCGCGCTCTCATCGACCAGCGGTCCTAACATCGCTATTTTACAAAGGCGAGGCAGAACAGGAAATAAATATATTACACCCGTGTTCTCAAGCAGTCATCTGGCGAAGAAAACTGCGTTCGTCCACACAGCTCATCCTAGGTCCTGCTGAGAGTGAGACTCAGGCAAGGCACCCAGGATGTGACATCGCCCTCGTCTTCCTCTTCCTCGAGGATCGCCTCTAGTCGTGTGGTCGTTGATGCCGTGCCTGCTGGAGGTGGCACCGTGCTCGTCAGTGGAGAAGCTCTGGTTGGAGTGGGTGCAGCCAGACGGCTAGCATCGCCAGTTGAGGTCGAGCGCTGAGCCGCGGGACTAGCCAGAGAAGTATTTGATGGGGTGGAAGTGCGGGGAGCACGAGGCGAAGGAGAGCGGTACTCGCTCCTGCGAATGATTCTCGCACGAGACAAGTCCATCCGCGCAGTGAGGTAGTCATCCACCAGGGAGGTGAAAGCTGACTCCAAGGCCATGATATACTGGACAAGTGGCTCAATAGCCAGATCCTTTTCCCCTATGGTGCAGGAAAAAGCATAGTGGCTGGTGTATGGAACGTGGCAAGGCAGGTAGTAGTAGGGATGGTCCTGCATAACGGTCAGGATGTCCCGGAGACGTGCGATAGCCTCACGTGCGGCCATCTGGATAGCATGCCTCTCAGTGGGCATGGCTCTCCCCATGAAGCGATAGTTGCGGAAAGACATGGACGCACCACCCCGAATATATACCGAAGCCTGGTACATAGTCAGGGTCTCTGAGATCTTGTCCGGGTAAACGACGTACTCCGGACGCCCGAGGGACCCCATCGCGTCCCTCGCGATGCTCGCGAGAAGGCGGGAAAATCCCGCAGGCTCGTTGGCGAAAACCTGCGATGGGCAGCTGCCACCAGCCATCTACAACAGTAGACACAAATCCAAGTAGCCATGTCATAAGTGTGTGATGACTAAGGAAAAAAAAATTGCTACGATGCATGAGATGCATGCTGGGAAAATGTCAGTACTGACTCGGTAACTAGCGATCGTGCCTAGGGCTCCTACAGTCAGCCTGGCTCTGATACCAAGGTCTGTCAGGCCCATTTCTGAGAACTAAATCACAGAATAGCCTTAAGTCACACTGGCTCCCAAGCACAACCAGTGGACAACCTTGATATAGATAACCAGTACAATAATATTACACAGGGTTGAGTCAGGGTGACTCAATAATTTATTACAACAACTCAGCGTACTAGGATGGCGGAATATGACAGTGGGTAGTGGAACTCAACACTGATATACTAGCATAGAGTCAAGCGTCAGTGTGAGGCTTGACTATTTTATTGGTGTGGCGGAAGCTTGACGGATGGTACACGTGATAGACTCCAAGGCACAGGTGTGCTGACTGGGAACCTTCTAAGCGTCGGCCTCGCTAGCGCAATTCTCCTCCAAAAGCTCGTCCTCCTCCAAGTCTGGCCAAGTAAATAGCCAGGGACAAGCCAGTGAGTACTTTGAATGTACTCGCAAACATTAAGAACATAAGATATACTGAAAGCATATGCCATGGAGGATAAACTACATGCATGCAACAATTATCAAGACTTGGCATGGTGAAACATGGTTAATACAAAAATAAATATTAGTCATAATAATATAAAAAGATAAAAAAAGAATGCCGGTCGGATGCCAAGTGACATCACGGTAGGACTTGAAGAGAAATGCCAGTCGGGTGTCCACAAGAGTAGTGGCGTGATAAACCGCCTGACACTCGAGGGACGCCACAAAAAGGACTTTAAGAGAAATGCCAGTCGGGTGTCCACAAGAGTAGTGGCGTGATAAACCGCCTGACACTCGAGGGACGCCACAAAAAGGACTTTAAGAGAAATGCCAGTTGGGTATCCACAAGAGTAGTGGCGTGATAAACCGCCTGACACTCGAGGGACGCCACAAAAGGACTTTAAAATAAAAACGAGCGTCCGGGGTAGTCTAGCCAGCCCCTGAGACACTCTTGAAGGTAACAATAAAATCATAGGGTTAGTCCATAAGCATAATATTCATCATAAATAAATTCATGATAAATACTGACTGTGACAAAAGCATCATGCAAACATAACATGCTCAAGTATATTATTTTCCTCCAGAGACTGACACCGGGACCGAATACTTGACCCACCCAACTAAGTCCTTGACCGTGGACGCGGCTATTCGAATAGATATAACTCTGCAGAGGGTGTACTCTTTACCCACGCGTATGGGCTTTCCTTAGACAGTACCGTGCACTGACTAATACCCAATACGGACTTTGGGTTGAAAACACGTCTGACGCATACGCACCGACCGGATGCCAGGACTCACCCAGAGCATCGCTCCAGAAACCTTAAGTCAGGGAGGCTACAACCTCCGAAAAGCATGGGATCACTATTAAACGCGCGGATTACAAGGGGTGCCCCCCTCTCGGCTACAACCGGAAACACCCATGCCCCTGACCCGATGACAGGCTACAACCTTCATCGTAGTATCTGTGTGGCGTGCACCCGTACAGGGGTTATCAACCTACTAGGCCGTGCCCTCCTTTCGGAAGGACCCGTGGCAGCACGGTGTACAGCTAGGTGTATAGAGCAAGACTCGATCTAGGCAGACTCAGGAGGTATTGTCAAAATAACACCAGTGTTCTTTATCAGTACCACACGACACCACTGTGTCAACAAAGGACCATGCCTACTAGCATGTCCCAACCAGCAGCAGCATCTCTGCCCTCGCGTAACCAATTGCATGCCAGACAAGCTAGTGTGACATGCAAGCCAAGGTAAAACAAACATGACATGACCATGCGTGCACATGTGATATAACATGCAACGTATGTGATGCACTACCATACTATGTAACCATGCAAGGAAGCAACATCATATCTCAAGTTCAATCATGCTTGCCTTGTCCAAAGTAATCAGGAGAAAACCCTTCAGAAATCCCAGCAAAAGTTCCTTCTTCTTTTTCTGAAAAATTCAAATTTGAATTCGAATAAGAAAATCAACACAGAACAGAAAAAGTTCTCAAAATATTTTTAAATAAATCTTAAAATAAACTAGAGCAGAAAAGAAAATTTTAGCAAAAAGAATCAACTCATTTGGATTTATATTTTAAAAGTTATTAGCTTTTCAAAACCAGGGGTTTTTCTGTAAAACAGAAGTCCCTGAGTTGTTTTAAAAGAAAACGTTTCGGATACGAGTGCGTCTTCCAGTGCAGAAGACGTAAAGCGCAGAGTGCGCTTCCACTTAAAACGGAAACAGAGAGAGAGAGCTGACGGGTGGGGGCCACCCGTCAGGTTTAAAATTTGAACGCGCTCGCGCGCGAGTACAGAGAAGCGGCGGCGATCGCCGGCGACGATCGCCGGGGTCTCAGGGCCCGGCGCTGGTCGCAACATGACCAGCGTGGCCTTCCGCATCCAGGGGTGGTGGAGGTGGCCACCGGCAGTCACCTGAACGGCGGTGAGCTCGTCGCCGGCGGACGGTGATTCGGGTGAAGTGGTGGCTCGTCGGAGAGGGCTCGGGAAGGGAAATTGACCTAGGGATTCGGCATGGTGGTGGAAAAGGGGAGGATCGACGGAGTTTGGGCTGCTCTGGTGGTGTAGGTGCTCGGTTCGGTTCGAGGACAGAGGCGGCGGAGCGGTGGCCGGAGAGGGAGAAGATGACCCCCTCGGGGCCTGGTGGGTGGTCAGGAGGGAGTGTGGGTGGTGGAGGCGAGTGCTCGCGCTAGAGGGGCTCGGGGACCCTTTTTATAGGCGGTTCGAAGATAGCCGAAGCGGGTGAAGATCGCCGGAGTTAATATGGCCGCCGGGGTTGGTTCTGGCCGGTGGTCTGGGCGATGGGGCATTCAAGAGGCCCGTGGTGCTCGTCCGAAGCTTCCGCGTGGACGAGCTCGTGCCTGCTTGACACGTTTGCGATGTGCTGTCCGCACGGGCGCGGCGGAGCGGCCGGCTCCGGCGACTGCCAAACGGGCCCCGTGCGGCGTGGCCGGTGTGTCCTTTGCGCGGAGGTGTGAGGGAGAGTGACGCGTGGGCGGAGAGGTAGGTAGGGGCGCTGCTGGGCAGTGAATGGCGGCCTATGGCCGTGGCGTTCCGCTCGGCCCGGCCGTGGACGAGCTCGGGGAGGCTGCACCGGCCCGGTGCCATCTCACCGGAGTGGAGTGGCTGGGCGCTGGGCCAGGGGGAGCTACGGCATTGAACACAGGCGACATCGCCGTGCGGGGGAGGAAGATGATGGATGCACGGCATCGCTGTCCCTGTCGGCCGAAAGAAATTCAGTTAACTGAATTTCAATACAGTTGTGAACAGTGCATGCCAACTGTTTGATGAATTGCTTTGGGGTTTTAAGCAACTTGTTTGATCATGGGGTTTTGTGTGGTGGTGTGTAGTTACTCAAAAATGAGTTTGCCAGGAGGCCAAGAATTTTGGTGAAGTTTGGAAATGGTTTGGGGCAGAAATATGATTTCTGTACCAAATTTGAATTGAATTTGATTTGAAATTTTTGAACTGTGGGACCAACTGTTTTTGGAGAAATGGGTTGAGGGTACCATATATATGTAGGGATAATGTTGGTGGAGGCAGAAGAGTCATAGAAAATATAGTTCCTTTGTAAATGTCAAGAAACTATGATTAATTCAAATTCCACTTTTGGAATTCAAAATATATAGAAAGAATATTTTTGTGGAGTGGGGAGGAGTTGAATAATATCACAGAAGGTGTGCATGACTTGAGAGGTAAATCTTGGAGTGGCAGAAAAATATTTGGAGGGGTTTTATGGTGCTAGAAGAGGTGGAAAGGACCTTTGCCTTTGAAAATAAATAGCTAAAAACCAAAGATTCTTTAGAGAGAAAAAGTTTTGAAAACCTCCAAGACAATTAAATCAAATAAGTCCACCCTTCAAACAGAACCCTCCAAGAAAATTTTTAAATCTTAGCTAAAATTTTGAAAAGTTTTCAAAATTCCAAATAAATATTTTTGGGGTGTGACAAGCAGCAACTGGTTGCTATTCTTCTTGAAGTTCCCCTTCTTTCCCTTGCCCTTTTTCTTGAAACTAGTGGTCTTGTTAACCATCAACACTTGATGCTCCTTTTTGATTTCTACCTCCGCAACTTTGAGAATAGCGAAGAGCTTGGGAATAGTCTTCTGCATACCTTGCGTATTATAGTTCATCACGAAGCCTTTATAGCTTGGTGGCAGTGATTGAAGAACTCTATCAATAACACTATCATCATCAACTTTGCATCCAAGTTGAGTCATGTGATTGTAGTACCCAGACATTCTGAGTAAGTGTTCACTAATAGAACTGTTCTCCTCCATCTTGCAGCTATAGAACTTATTGGAGACTTCATATCTCTCAATTCGGGCATTTGCTTGAAATATTAACTTCAACTCTTGGAACATCTCATATGCTCCATGAAATTCAAAACGTCTTTGAAGTCCCGATTCTAAGCCGTAAAGCATGGCACACTAAACTATCGAGTAGTCATCAGAACAAGCTTATGAGACGTTCATAACGTCAGGAGGTTCTCCTGCAGCAGACCTGTCACCTAGCGGTGCTTCAATGTAATGCCCAGGATGCGACTATATCTCCTACGTGTCGAGGCACGACTTAGAGACATAAGCGCATTCTGCAATGATCGCAAGCGTGGTATCTTTGCACAACTCATGTAAAATACAGGGATAAAAGAGTAAAATAGTTGGCTTACACTCGCCATGTCACACAATGATTAGAAAAGCATACATTCATCCAAATAACACAGGGTCCGACTACGGACGAAATCAAACGAGAAAATATACCACAACCACAAGCCCTGATCGCCCCTAGTAGGAACCACTACTGATCGTCGGAATACGCCACATACATACGGCCAAGCTCTTCATCGAACTCCCAATGAATTTCTCGTCCATCTCCTGCATGGTTCTCGGCTGTACCTGCATCTGGTGTGTGTAGTAATCTGTGAGCCACAAGGACTCAGCAATCCTATTCCCGGGTATCGAAACTAACAAAGCCTTTTAGGTGTGGAGAGGTAATAAAGTGGCTGCAACAAGCACTAAGCAACTAGCTTACGAATTCAGAGCGAGATGAGGAAATGTTCCAACGGTCGCCAAAGATGATTAATAAGTGATCCTAGCTACTCACGATCAAGCATAATCCCACCATGTTCACTTCCCAAAGCCCTTCAAAAAGATACCATCACGGTTACTCACACATGTAGTGTATTCTTAAGGATATGGTGTCAAGTTATCGACAACCGGATATTAACAAATTCCCATCTGCCACACAACCGCTGGCTTTCGAAAGTTCAAAACCCCGCAGGGGTGTCCCAACTTAGCCCATCACAAGCTCATGATCTGCGGAGTCGCAACTCCGAATTGGGAAGACCTGAGTATTCTTGGAATCCCGTACTCAAGATATTTCGACAAAGGGAAAACTAATCCAGCAAGACCTCCCGGTGTGCTGACACCCTGATAGTAGCCGCGTGTATCTCGTCTTAGGCCACGACTGGATGGGCGATGCTACAGGTAATACCAATCCTCAAGTTTCCTCGTGGTGGCCCCGCGGGATCCCCAGTTTGGACCAACACTCATGAGGAGCACTGGCCCGGGTTGTTGATTAAGAACTCGGGTTAATTCCCTATGCAAGTTTTTAGTTGTTAGGCAAATGCAGAACCAAAGTTGGGTCTTGCTGGAAAAGCTTTAAGCAGTGCAAATTATCAAGGGGGGCCCATAAACCCCAACCGTGTTAGGAACGCAAAATCAAGGAACATAACACCGGTTTATCGGGTCCTAAGGTGGCACGAGTGGAACAAAACACCAAGCAGAAGGCCAAGCCTTCCACCCATTACCAATATATATGTGCATTAATTAATTAAGATATATATTGTGTTATCCCAATAAACAAGTCCAAACATGGAGCAATCTTCAAACTTCACCTGCAACTAACAACGCTATAAGAGGGGCTGAGCAAAAGCGTACTTAGCCAATCAACGGTTTGCTAGGAAGGCGGTTAGAGTGTTTCATGGCAACATAGGAGGCTGACAAGACAAGAATGGGCATCGAGGCATAACTATAGAGCGAGACAACTAGCAAGGCAAAGATAGAGATGATATCGGGGAACGATCATCTTGCCTGGGATCCCCGCAAGGAAGAAGAACGAGTCCATGAAGTACTCGAACAACTCCTCACAACTCTGGAACGAAACCGAAGCTAACGAGAGAAGCATACCGGAAAGAAGCAAACAACACGGTAAACACACAAGCATAAACATGGCATATGATGCACATCCAAGTATGATGCATGTCCGGTTTAAATATGCATGGCATGTCAAAGTGCTCAAACAATACTACAAATTAAGTGGAGCTCCATATGCAATGAGTTGCATATTGATGAAACACCACATTTTATTTATTTAGTTGACTCTCGTTTATTTACAAGACAAGATTAAATGTTTGTTAACATGGCAAGAGGTGAAGCATAAGTAAACTATCTATTTAGGCATTTTAATGAGGCTGGAAATAACAACACAATTCCGAAAAAAACCCATGTGCATAATTAGCAATTTTAAAGCAAACAACAATTTTAAGCATTTAAAGGTTGTTTTCATGATGCGGATGACAAATGCAAGTTTTATGCGATTTTTAGTTAAAAGTTAACATGAGCAAGATATGGAGTATCTCGTCACCATGGTGGAAAGAAAGGGTGCCACGGCGATGACAATGGAAATGGTGCCACGACAACATTCCGATGATCCGACAACTCGCGGAGATGTCGAGCAAAAGAAGGACGGCGTGAGCAAGTCATGCAAGATGGTGGGTGCTCCCGGTTACCCGGTTCCCACGGGCCGGTGGCAAGGCAAACGAGGGGCAAACACGCGACGATTCGGGCATGGTGCAAACACTAGATTCAACTCATACATCACATAACATTCGTCCACTGGGTCATCGGCTCGGCGGTTATACCTTCGTAGCGTGCATTTTCGGGGCGGAACGAGTTCTACGGAAGAGGTACACGTTTTGAAGAGGAAGTAGTCGTTCATGTTGCGGCAGTAGTTGTACATGCACGTAGACGTTCGGGTTTTTCTTTAGATGTTCATGTCGTCGTGTCGTGGTACTTGGGGTCTTGGCGACGGTAGTTGTACATGGGCGTCGGGGTCGTCATTGACGTAAGGGTATGATACGTCTCCAATGTATCTATAATTTTTGATTGCTCCATGCTATTATTTATGAAGTCTTGGATGTTTAATGGGCTTTATCATACACTTTTATATCATTTTTGGGACTAACCTACTAACCCAAAGGCCCAGTCCAGATTGCTGTTTTTTGCCTGTTTCAGGGTTTTGCAAAAAAAGAATATCAAACGGAGTCCAAAAGGAATGAAACCTTCGCGAGAGATATTTTTGGAGAAAATCACGCACAGGGAACTTGAGAACCACGTCAGGGGAGCATCGAGGCGCCCACGAGGGTGGGGGGCGCGCCCCCTGCCCAGGGCGCACCCCCTACCTCGTGGGCCCCTCGAGCGTCCCCCAGTGTCCTCCTTCCTCCTATATAAGTCTACGTACCCCGAAACCTTCGATAACAGAGATAAAACCCTAATTCCACTGCCGTAACCTTCTGTTCCCGTGAGATCCCATCTTGGAGCCTGTTCCAAAGCTCCACCGAAGGGGGATCCACCACGGAGTTCTTCATCATCATCATCATCACCCTCACCATGAGTTGTGAGTAGTTTACCACAGACCTTTGGGTCCATAGCTAGTATCTAGATGGCTTCTTCTCTCTCTCTGGATCTCAATACGAAGTTCTCATCGGTCTTCGAGGAGATCTATTCGATGTAATCTCTTTTTGTGGTGTGTTTGTCAAGATCCGATGAATTGTGGGTTTATGATCATGATTATCTATGAAAGATATTTGGTTCTTCTTTAAACTTTTTATGTGTGCTCGTAATATCCTTGCAACTCTCTTCGAATTATTGGTTTGGTTTGGCCTACTAGATCTATAGTTCTTGCAATGGGAGAAGTGCTTGGCTTTGGGTTCAATCTTGCGGTGTCCTTTCCCAGTGATATTAGGGGCAACAAGGCACATATTGTATTGTTGCCATTGAGGATAAAAAGATGGGGTTTATATCATATTGCTTGAGTTTATCCCTCTACATCATGTGCTCTTGCTTAAGGCGTTACTCTGTTCGTATGAACTCAATACACTAGATGCATGCTGGATAGCGGTCGATGTGTCGAGTAATAGTAGTAGATGCAGACATGAGTCGGTCTACTTGTCTCGGACGTGATGCCTATATACAATGATCATGCCTAGATAGTCTGATAATTATTCGCTTTTCTATCAATTGCTTGATAGTAATTTGTTTACCCGCCGTAGAATATCGCTATCATGAGAGAAGCCACTAGAGAACACTATGGCCCCCCGGGTCTATTCTCAACATATCAATCTACATCTACTTTACTTTTATCGCTTTTATTTGCTGTTCTTATAAATCAAAAATACCAAAAATATAAACTATCATCTCTAACAGATCTCACTTTCGTAAGTGATCGTAAAGGGATTGACAACCCCTTATCGCGTTGGCTGCGAAGTTCTTATTTGTTTGTGCAGGTGCGAGGGACTCGCGCGTGGTCTCCTACTGGATTGATACCTTGGTTCTCGAAAACTGAGGGAAATACTTACGCTACTGTGCTGCATCTCCCTTTCCTCTTCGAGGGAATACAACACAAGCTCGAGAAGTAGCAGGGTACATGTTTTGTAGTCGAACTTGCCGATCCGAAGGGTACTTGGCGTCGTGGTACTTGGTGCTTGCGTTACACGGGTCTTGTGTAGAGGTACTTGGCTCGGTCGATGAACTTGACGAAATATTCAACGATGGAACTTGGTGAAGACCTCGGAGGTGCTGCTCGTTGGACTTGGCGATCCGGAGACGCGTGGAGGCAGCACGAGCTGTTGGTTGTGGGTGCATGGCCGAGCAGCGGCTGGAAGAAGTGGACGGAGTCGGCCATCGCATGAAGCAGGGAAGCGATTGCGATGTCTGGGCGTGCAGGAGGTCAAGGGAGCCGATGGGCTTGAGGGTCGGCGGTGCAGAGACGAGCCGGCGAAGGGATCGGGTGCAGGGAGCTCCTCTCCCTGGCTCGATGCGTGCGCGCGGGTGTGTGCGGCGACGGCGGAGTGGGAGGACGAGAGGAGAGAGTGAGGAGAGCGTCGGGGCTAGGGTTAACAGGGGCCTAGGGACGCCGTGGGCCGGCTCACTGGGAGGCCTAGATGGCAAGGGAGGCCTGCGGGTGGCATGGGCCTTGGGCCGGCCTGAGGCTGCAGCCAGGCTTACTCTTCCATCCTCAAAAAACATAAAGAAGCAAAAGAAAAGGCAGAAAAGAAAAGAGTGGACGAGAATTTTTAGAATGGCAGATTAATTTCCCAGACTCACAAAAATGTGTATGATCCCAGAAAAATAGAGTGGCAAGATTGCAATATTAAATTCAAATTCCTTTGAATTTAAATCAAATGGTTTGAAGAAAGACTCGAGATTGATCTTCAACAAGACTTGTCTTATTGTGAGCACCCCGTTGCTATTCTTGAAGAAACCGAGTGCAAGACCCGCAACAAGTCAAGCAAGTTCTTGAAAGTTAAGTGGTCACACCATACCGACCGAGAAGCTACGTGGGAACGAGAAGATCACCTTCGTTCCGAGTATCCTTCCTTCTTCCAGTCCTAGATCTCGGGACGAGATCTTTTTGTAGTAGAGAAGAGTTTGTAATGCCCCAGATGTAACACTTTCCCAATATGGCAATATATAAACTTTGGCTTCATCAATTCCTTTCCGGGCTCTTCTTTCTTTTCGGGTTCTTCGTTTTGTCGTGTGCGTGTGTGCATTTCATCCATGTCATGTTATCATGTGCATTGCATTGCATTTGTGTTGTCACTTGCATCCGGTCCCACTCGTCTCTTCCCGTTGTCCGTTTCGAGTTCCGACGCTCACACACGTGCCCGTGGCATCCCCGACTCCTTCTTTCGTGTGTGGTCGTGTAACGTTTCCGGAATGGCGCGAGACTTGTCGTACGATGTTGTTTTGGTACGTGTAGGCCACCTGTCAAGTTTCGTCGTGTTTGGAGTTCGTTTGGTAGTCCAACGGTTAACCTAGTGGGCTAAAAGAACCTCTTCTTTGAGGCCCAAGACCCCCCTCCACAACAGCCCACCAACCCAGCACAACCCTTCCCATCATCTCGGTCGTCAAATTGTGATCGCGTGGCCGAAAACCGCTCCCCATTTGGAGTCTCCTAGCTCCTTGTGCCTATAAAAACGTCCCCCCATGTCCATTTTTTCGTCCAAAAACCCTAGTTCCACCGCAACCGCCGCCGCCGGACACGTCCGGACGGACCGGACACGTCCGCCCGGACGCGCCGGACCAACCCGAGCCAGCCACGTGGCCTCCCGCCGGTCTCCCTCACCGCACCGGCCCGTAGGCCCAGCCGGGGCCCCCCGCGGCCCGTCTTCCTCCGCGCCCGCGCCGCAGCGCCTTCCTCCATCCGCCGCCGCCGCGCCTCGGCGAGGCTCGTCGTCGGCCGCCGCCCCCGCCACCCGGGTTCCAGCCGCCGCCGTCCGCCTCCGCCGTCGGCCGATGCCTGCACCGCCGCAGCTTCTCCGGCCGTCGCTGCCTCCCCGCGGCCGGATCCGCCGCCGGCCCCCGCATCAGATCCGCTCCCCGCCGCCGGGAAGAACGCCGCCGCCGGATCGAGAGCTCCCGATCGACCGTGCCCGATCCAGCCGAGGAACCCTATCGGGTCCGGGCACCCGATCCGCGTTGACTCGACCCGCTTCGCCCGTTTGACCCGATCCAGATCTGGAGGTTGACCTTTTTTTTCATCTAAGTCATTTGTTAATTTTGTTGTCTGATGGAATTTTATAATGGCTGTATCTTTTAGTGTGCTAGTCCGATTTGTGCATATGATATGTCAAAATGATCGTGGTGATGTGTACTACGTTTTGTTCCATTGTGTCATGCTTGTTTGAGTCCATCTAGATGTATTAATCTTCGTGACAAGAGTGCTACTTGATATAAACTGTTGCTACTAGTTATTTTCATGCCATGTTTGAGATGTGATAACTTGGTGCATGTTTATCCAAATGAAGCAAATGAGATGTCAAAATGTTCATCATGAGATGCTCTACATGTTGGGTGTTGTAGCATGCATGTTAGGGTTCTTATTGCCATGTTAATCTCTGTTGCAAAAGTGCATGTGGCTGTTAAGTTTTGTAACATGTTATGAGATGCTGATTTGAAGAGCTCGTTGCTATTGTTGTGTTTGTCCCCTTGTCACATGCCTAGATGTTTTAGAATCTCCTTAATGTGGTCTTTGCTGTGGTGCAAACCATTTTCCATGACATACCTTGAGGTGACTTAAACATGCTTGCAAACATGCCATGCCAACATAACTATTTTAACACTTTGTGAAATTTTGGCTGAGTCTGGAATCTGTCATATCCTGATGCTATGTTTGCTTGATGCCCTAGGCAAATCCATGTTAGTTTTGGGGTGGACATTGATCAATCCTTGTTGTATATGTTGTTGTCTATCCATTCATGTCCCCACTTGCTCATATGGGTTGCCGTACCTTATTTATTTCTTGCTCCCAAGTTGCTATAAAATATTGCTGTCAGGTTTTTAATGTCATGATCAAAATGTTGTAGCTTGTTGCTATTGATCCATGCCTCCTATAGAGTTGCTCCAATGGAGTTGCTTGCTGTAGGATATGTCTAATTCATGTCCATGCTTCTTGCCACCATGTTTGAGTGCTGTAGAGTATATATTTCTTGCTCCAATGTTGCTATGTGGCTGCTAATTTCAGCTTTGCTTTGAATCTTGTTTCGTGTGTATGTGTTGAACCGTTGCTCCGTTCTGAGCAAGTCCTATATGAAACTTGTGTGATTTTGCATGTAGAATCATAATATCATCTTGTTTACATGTTTGGAGTATGTTTTCTTGATGTTTGGGTGCATCTTGCACCGTTGCCATGCTTAACTTGTTTTGCTCATATCTTCTAGACCGTAGCTCCGTTTTAAACAAACTTTATATGAAACTTGACTAGAATTTCGTGTAGATCATCTTGATGCATGTTAAATTGCTGGTTAACAACTTTAACTTAAGGTTTGCTCATATCTGGACCATTTTCAACATATGCATATGAGGACCTACCGGATTTGCTTATGTTGATTCCGGCCTCATTTAATCTTGTTGTCTTGTGTTGTTTCTCTGTGCTTCCTACCTTGCCATGTTTTGCATCATATATAGACTTGTCTTGCATCATAGTTGCTTGAGCACATTGTCATGTTCTTGTGTTGTTTCTCTGTGCTTCCTACCTTGCCTTGTATTGCATCATATATAGACTTGTCATGCATCATAAGTGCATCAGACCTGCATCATGTTGATTGCGCATTGCACCTTGTTTGATTTCGTGCCTCGTTGTGTTCTTGTGTTGAGTAGAGCCGGAAGCCGAGATCGAGTACGAGAACGAGGTTACTACCGAGGTTGAGAACGAGGAGCCGTCTTACGATCCCATCGACGACTCGACAGGCAAGATGACCTGACCCAGATATCATTACTATCTTTGCTTATTGCTAGAAGTTTCGCTCTTTAGCTCATTGCCTCGATGCCCATGTTTGTTTGTCAGCCTCCTATTGTAACCATGAATCTGTCTAACCCCCCAACCTAGCAAACCATTGTTTGGCTACGTAAGCTTCGCTCAGCCCCTCTTATAGCATTGCTAGTTGCAGGAGAAGATTTGAAGATTCTTGCTTCATGTTGAAGTATTTGTTGGGATATCACACTATATAATATGTCAACTAAATCATCTATATATTTGGTAATGGGTGGAAGGCTGAGCCTCTTGCTTGGTGATTTGTTCCACTCATGCCGCCCTAGGAACCGTATAAACCGGTGTTATGTTCCTTGATTATGCGTCCCTAACACGGTTGGGGTTTATGGGCTAGCGCTAAAACTCTTCCAGCAAGTCCCAGCATTGGTTTTGTATTTGCCTTATGACTAAAACTTGCATAGGGAGTTATAAACCCTCTTCTTAATCAACAACCCCGGGCCAGTGCTCCACATGAGTGTTGGTCCGAAATGGGGAGCCTGCGGGGCCACCTTGGGGAAACCCGAGGGCTGGTAAAAACTCGTAGCTTCACCCATCCGGTCGTGGCCTGAGACTAGATACACGCGGCTACTGTCAGGGTGTCGGCACGCCGGGAGGATTTGCTGGATTAGTTTTACCTATGTCGGTATATCTTGAGCACGGGATTCCGAGAATACTCGGGTCTTCCCACCTTGGAGTTGCGACTCCGCAGATCGTGAGCTTGTCATGGGCTAAGTTGGGACACCCCTGCAGGGTTTTGAACTTTCGAAAGCCGTGCCCGCGGTTATGTGGCAGATGGGAATTTGTTAATATCCGGTTGTAGAAAACTTGACACCATGTTCAGAACACACTACCAGCGTGAGTAACCATGATGGTCATTTTCCGAAAGGGGTTCGGGAAGTGAACACGGTGGGGTTATGATTGACGTGTTTAGTTAGGATCATTTCGTGATCACTTTGTCGCTCGTGGCACTTCTCTTCTTGCTCTTAACACGTAAGCTAGTGCTAGTGCAGCTGCAACCTTTATTCTTTCTTCAACATTGTTCCACACCCAAGGCTAAGATAGTTTTGCTACCCGGGAACGGGATTGCTGAGTCCTCCGTGGCTCACAGATCCTACACCACACCAGATGGAGGTACTATGGTGGACTACTCAGGTGACGGCACAGAGCTGTACTAGGAGTACAATGAAGAACGTAGTCGATACTATGTGCACTATCCCGATGATCAGTAGTGGTTTCTACTAGGGGCGATTCGGACCTGTGGCTTTATGTATTTGGTATCTTTCATCTGGATCTTCACCCGTAGTCGGGTTGTGATGTTATTTGGATGATGATTTGCTTATGTAATGTATTGTGTGACATGGTGAGTGTAAGCCAACTATCCTTTTGCAATTTCATCCCTATTTTTACATGAGTCGTGCAAAGATATCAAACTTGAGATCATTCCAGAATGGGCTTATACCTTTAAGTCGTGCCTCGACATGTAGGAGGTATAGCCCCATCCTAGGCATTACAAGTTGGTATTCAGAGCCTTCTCCAACCTAGAAGCCCCCACTGATTGATCGAATCGTTGACGGTTGAGTCTAGGCACACACTTAAAAATGTTTTGAGTCCTATATATATCGGAGAGTAGGATTTCTTTTGCTCCTCATCTCTTTTCACTCTGGTGAGGACTCCTGACGATTACTCTTGTCTCTTCTACTCTCAAAATTCACCAATTTTTTTTAGGATCACGCGGGTATTGTTGGGATTGTTCCGATGTCTTTGTGACGAGAACATTGTTCTCGATGCCTCCTGTCATTTAGGGGTTGTGGCAGTGTCCCGGGGAGTTGAGCTCCGAGGTGTTGTCGTCACAAACATATCGCAGCAGTTCTGGAATACTTAAGATGGCCGACATCGAAAACTCTCCTATGCGGTTAGTGGCAAGATAACCCCGACATCACCCAGTACTGGGGAGGTAGTTCGGGAGTATTGCCATAGCTTGTATAGTAGATGCGTTTCGAAGGTCCGAGGTAAACGGATTCCGGAAATAACTGGTTATGTGTTGCAGGATGGATACAGCTGGATGTAGGATTAGAGTTGAGTGCGCGATGCTTCCCCTGTATCCCCAACACCTGATTGCATAACTGGAAACTTTCGAAAATTAATAGGTGGGTTCATCTAGTAGCTCATAGGCATTCTTCCAACGAATGCATGATATGGAGTTTGGGGTTCTACATTGAGTGAAGTAGTTTTATGGGCGTTGTTCCGATCGGGAGTTGCATCTTAAAGGGTCCTTGGCTATTGTCAGGGATATTACTAGCAGGTATAAACCGGCTAGGGAGATCCAGATTACGATAATGTAGTTGTGTTGCTATAAGCTCAGTAAAGGTTACGGCCCATGAAAGCTTAGGGCCCATGTGTAAAGTTTACGATTTATAAACCGTCCTATCATGTAACTTGAGGTACAAATAAGAAAGAGTAGAGACCGAGGCGGACACGATTATGAGCCGGCCTCGGGACTCTGTAAACCGGACCGGGCGTTGCCTCCTATATAAAGGAACGGCCCGGCAATGGTTCAAGGAGAGGCAACAACCCGTCGAGAGGCAGGCAAGCAATCTGCTCCCTATTCATCGACGCCCAAGCAATACCAAACCAAACTAGACGTAGGCTTTTACCTTCATAGAAGGGGCCGAACTAGTATAAACCCTCTGTGTCCTTTGTGTGCTTTTAACCTCTTCAAGCTAACCCGCGCGATGGCCTCACACCTAAGTCCTCTAAACCGGACATCTGTCGTGCCAATTCCACGACAGTTGGCGCCCACCGTGGGGCTATCGCACGATGGTTTCGAGTTCTTGAAGGGCAGCTTTGAAGGACTCAAGGGTTACGTGGTCGGCCGGATGACCAAGAGTCGCCACGGCCGGATCTACATCGACGACGCAGGCTGGATCCCTGAGGCCGATTCAATCGAATACGGGTACCGGGTCCCCTTCGGCAGCATCCACGTCTTCATCGGCGAGATTGGTGAACCAGGACCTGAGCCGGACATCTTCCCCAACATCGTCGAGCTGGCTCAGCGTGCGAGATCGGCCCGGATTCAGCCTGCCATGAAGCACGTTTTTGTTGGAGCAATACATGGAGTCCAAGCCGAGGACGTATCGGATTCTGGTGGTGAGACAGTTTTCTATTCCGACGATGAATCTTCATCCGAAGAGACTGAATCCTTGTATCTGTTGTGGGACGGTCGATCCGAGGGCGTATCCGATGGTGATAGCATTCCGGACCCCTTTGATCCGCCAAACCGGGTGGTTGTCTTTATGGCCGGATCACAATCTGCGCAGCAGCCCACGGTGACCTAGGCGTTCACAGCAGAGGTACCTGGTACAGGGGGGAGTAGCCAAGCCCCCTCACCCTCTGACGCTCTATCCGCCTTAGTGGAGGAGTTGACAGCCCGTGCAGTAGCAGCGGTGGCTCCTGCTGACAAGGCGCAACATGATGCAGAAATCCTTCAGTTGAAGGGCCGGATCGAACAAGCCAGACGGGATCTGGATGCAGAGAAGGCCGCAATGGTGACAAGGCAAGCAGAGTTGGATTCCCAAGCTTTTCGGCTCAGGATGGATCAGGTCTCTGCGCAGGAAGTAAGGAACAGAAGGTATCAGACTCGTCTACCTCTGGTCTATGAGGCGACGAATCTCTTTGGCACGCCAGGAGCGGGAGCCAGCAATAATCTAGAAGTAAACCGGAGGGGAGCCCCAGCAACAGGCGCACCGGTTCAACAACCAACCGCGGAGCAAAACCGTCGGGTTGTGCCCACACCGCACGTCCCCACTCCTCCTGGCCATTACTCAAATCCCTTAGATAACATTGTCGCTGCCACTTCACGGCTGGCCGCTTTACCCATTGAGGGAACATCTCTCGTGGCAGCAGAAGCGCGCAGGGTCAAGGAATTGCTAGACACAGTGTTGACACAGCAGCAGGCGTACTCTTACAGCAGGGAGAGACTTCATTCAACACCCCGTCACAGCAGGAGTTATACTAGGCATTGGGATGAACCGGAGGTGTCATCGTCACAGGCAAGATAATCCGGCGGGGGCAGAGGCGCACGCCCAGGAGGCAGTAAATCGGGTCAGACCTACTGCCCGCGAGGATACCCGTCAAACGACGCCGGTTCACCCAACCACGCAGAGACGGGGGTCACGACGAGTTCTTTTGGAGTACAGTGCCTCGTTCCCGCTTTACGAAGCGTAAGGTTACCCAAGGACTTCAAAGGACCGCGCAAGGTGCCTAACTATACAGCAAATCTGGCTCCAGAGGCTTGGGTTGAGAGCTATGAGATGGCCATGGAGATGTTAGAGGTGGATGAAGCGGCGTGCGCGAAGTATTTTACCATGATGCTCGAGGGTACAGCCCGGACGTGGTTAAAGGGCTTACCCCCTAACTCCATCGGATCATGGGGTGAGCTGCGTCGTCAGTTTATCAAAAATTTCAAAGACACGTGCAAGCAACCGATGTCAATAGTGGACTTGGCGGCGTGTGTTCAAGGAGAACAGGAGCCTACGAGCACCTGGGTCCGGCGAGTGTCAGAAATCCTACACTCTTCCAATAGCGTCAATCCTAGCACGGCGATAGTGACACTGGAAAACAATTGCCGGTTTGAGTCTCTTAAGCTGAAGTTGGGACGGCTCAAGCGGGATTGTAATGACATGGGGACACTCATGAGCGCTCTGGTGAAGTATGGGGACTCTGACAACACTAAATACCCAGAGGCGGATGGAGATAAGTCCGGGAAAGCAAACAAGCCTGGTAAACCGGCCCCGGTTAATACGGCCGGAACAAACTTCAATGGTAAGCGAAAGGCAGAAGGTAGCTCTGATTTTGTGGCCAATACCAACGTTCAAGGAAACTTTCAACACAACAAGGGTAGGCCACCTCCACGGAGCGGCGGAGGATTCATTAATCTGGATCAACAGTTGAACGAGCCTTGCCCGAAGCACAACACAGAGGAACGCCCAGCTAAACACACATGGGGGCAATGCCGGGTCATGATGGAGGCCATAAGCCGGGCCAAATTCAACAATGGACCACCGGGCGGCGGTTCAGGTCCCGGATTTCATGGTCCGAGTCACAAGGGTAATGGCTCCGGATCAGGATATCATGGTGGCAACAATGGCTACAACCAAGGCAACCATCAGCATGGTCAGGGCGGTTACAATAACCAAGGCAACCAACAACATGGCCAGGGTAATCACAATAACCAAGGCAATCAGCAGCGTCAGGAGCAGTAGCAATCCGGATATCAGAGTAATCCGAAGGAGCTGAGTAGTGGACAGTATCATGTGTTCACTACGAGTTTGTGCAAACGAGATCAAAAAATCCTAAAGCGGGCGGTACACACGGTTGAACCGGCAACACCACGATTCCTGCGCTGGTCGAAACAACCTATTGTGTGGAGCAGAGAGGATCACCCGCCGCGGGTTGATAATCCGGGCCAGTTGACCTTAGTAGTGGCACCACAGGTGGGTGGCTACAAATTCACTAAGGTACTCATGGACGGCGGCAGCAGCATCAACATCTTATATTATGAGACTTTCCGTCGCATGGGGTTAACGGACAAGAAGCTAAGGCAGTCAAATACGGTGTTTCATGGAGTGGTGCAAGGTAAATCAGCTTACCCAGTTGGGAAAATTGATCTAGAAGTTACCTTTGGAGATGAACAGGATTCCAGGTCAGAGACGATAACCTTTGAAGTGGTAAAAATCCGGAGCCCATATCATGCGCTATTTGGACGGCCGGTTTACGCCAAGTTTATGGCTAGACTGTGTTATGTTTATCTACAGCTCAAGATGCCGGGTCACAAAGGAACCATCACAGTTCATGGAAGTCGCAAGATCGCATTGGAGTGCGAGGAAGGAGACGCTGCTTATGCAGAGGCAGTATATGCTACGGAGGAGTTGAAGTTCTATAAAGATAACGTTGATCCGGCAGATATGTCCCCGTTGAAGAAGCCAACTACAGAGCATGATCCGGCGTTGAAGTTTAAATCGGCAGAGGAAACCAAGCAAGTCGACTTTGTACCGGGCGACTCATCCAAGCAGTTCACTGTCAGCGCTAACCTTGACCCCAAATAGGAAAGCGCGCTCATCGAGTTCATCTGTGAGAACCGGGATATCTTTGCATGGAAACCTTCTGACATGCCAGGTATACCGAGGGAACTCGCTGAGCACAGTCTTAATATTGATCCGAAGTTCAAACCAGTCAAGCAGTATCTGCGCCGCTTCAATGAAGAAAGGCGCAAGGCTATAGGTGAAGAAGTGGCCAGGCTTTTGGCAGCAGGGTTCATAGTTGAGGTGTTCCACCCGGAGTGGTTGGCTAATCCGGTTCTAGTGTTAAAGAAAAATGGAAAGTGGAGAATGTGTGTGGATTACACAGACTTAAACAAAGCTTGTCCAACCGATCCTTTTGCTCTCCCCCGTATTGATCAGATCATTGATGCTACGGCGGGATGTGAGCGGCTAAGTTTTTTGGATGCATATTCAGGGTATCACCAGATCAAGATGACAGTTAAGGACCAGGAGAAGACAGTCTTCATAACTCCTTTTGGTGCCTTTTGTTACGTATCTATGCCTTTTGGGCTCAAGAGTGCCCAGGCAACTTACCAGCGTTGCGTACAGAACTGTCTTAAGGGGCAGATAGGGAAAATGTCCATGCCTATGTGGATGACATTGTGGTAAAGTCAAGGAAGGAGGAGACGCTGATAGAGGACCTCAAGGAAAACTTTGATAACCTCCGGGTTTATAAGATGATGCTTAATCCAGAGAAGTGCGTTTTTGGTGTTCCAGCTAGCAAGCTCCTTGGATTCTTGGTGTCAAACAGAGGAATAGAAGCCAATCCGGAGAAGATCAAGGCGATCACATCCCTGACTAAACCAGCTTGCATCAATGATGTCCAGCGTATCGCTGGTCGGATTACATCGTTAAGCCGATTCATCAGTCGTCTGGGAGAGAAGGCAATTCCGCTTTATCAGATGCTGAAGAAGACAGACCGGTTTATATGGAGTGATGATGCAAACGCCGCGTTTGAGGACTTAAAGCGGCAACTAACAGAACCACCGGTCCTAGCTGCCCCTGTTGATAAGGAGCCGCTGATGTTATACGTGGCCGCCAATGCCCGGGCAGTTAGCGTGGCAATTGTGGTCGAGCGCAAAGAAGCAGGCAAGGAATATCCGGTTCAGCGCCCGGTTTATTATGTCAGTGAGGTTCTAATTGAGTCAAAACAAAGGTACCCACATTGGCAGAAGCTGGTATATGGCGTGTTTATGGCAAACCGGAAACTGAAGTACTACTTCCAAGGCCACCCAATAACTGTTGTCAGTTCAGCTCCGTTGGGGGATATAATCCAGAACAGAGAAGCCACTGGCAGAGTAGCAAAGTGGGCCATTGAGCTTAGCCCACACAGATTGAAGTATGTGCCACGCACCGCTATCAAATCCCAAGCATTGGTAGATTTTATCAATGATTGGACAGAATTGCAAGCACCAGAGGAGAAGCCGGATCATACATACTAGACTATTCACTTTGACGGTTCAAGGCAATTAGAAGGATCGGGGGCTGGAGTTGTGTTAACTTCCCCGCGAGGTGACAAATTTTGTTATGTCCTCCGCCTAATGTTTCCTTGTACTAATAATGCATCTGAATATGAAGCATTGCTTCATGGACTGCGGATGGCTAAGGAGATGACTTGATCCGGGTCAAGTGCTTTGGTGATTCAGATTTAGTGGCACAACAAGTATCCGGCAAGTGGGATTCTAAAGACCCTCTCATGGCGGCTTACAGACGAGAAGTTGAAGCAGTCGCTGGATATTTCAAAGGATACCAGGTGGATCACATAGATCGACGAAAAAATGAAGCGGACGATGCTCTAAGCCGGCTGGGTTCTCAGCGTAAACCGGTGCCACCGAATACTTTTTTGGATGAGCTACACAGTCCATCAGTTCAGGTACCATCGGAGGAAGATTTGGCTGTTCCTGATCCGGAAGCGCAGCTGGTCGCGGCACTTCACGTTATTCCGGATTGGACGCTCCCTTACTTGGCATACCTAAGCCGAGGAGAGTTGCCAGATGATGAAATTGAAGCAAGGCAGATAATCCGGCGGTCCAAATCCATGACAATTGTAAACGGGGAACTTCACCATCGCAGTGTTTCTGGAGCGTTTCAGCGGTGTGTATCATCCGAGGAAGGCTGTGACATCCTTCGAGAGATTCATGAAGGGGATTGTGGTCATCACGCCGGTTCAAAATCTTTGGTAGCTAAAGCTTTCTGTCATGGATTCTATTGGTTCACAGCCCATGCTGATGCGGAGGATCTAGTCCGAAAGTGCGATGCTTGTCAGAAATTTTCACGGCGTGCTCTTGTTCCGGCACAGGAGCTGCGGATGATTCCAATTACTTGGCCGTTTGCGACTTGGGGGCTTGATATGGTTGGGCCTTTTAAACGATCCCAAGATCAAAAAACTCATATGTTGGTCGCAGTGGATAAGTTTACAAAGTGGATTGAGGCAGAGCCTGTGAGCAAGTGTGATGCTGCAATAGCGGTTAAATTCATCAAGAAGGTAATTTTCCGGTTTGGCTTTCCACACAGCATCATCACTGACAATGGCACCAATTTATCTAAAGGAGAGATGGAAGAGTTTTGTCAAAGGGAGCATATTCGCCTAGATGTGTCTTCTGTAGCTCATCCTCAATCCAATGGTCAAGCTGAAAGGGCCAATCAAGGGATTTTGCGAGGTATCAAGCCCCGGCTTATGACTCCCTTACAAAGAACGCCAGGGTGCTGGGTTGAGGAATTGCCCTCTGTCCTCTAGAGCATCAATACTACATCGAACAGGTCCACAGGTTACACACCTTTCTTCATGGTGTACGGTGCTGAAGCGGTTCTTCCAAGTGATATCCGCCATGACTCACCACGGGTGGCGGCTTATGTTGAAGCAGCCAATGAGCAAGCAAGACAGGACAGTTTGGACCGGCTGGATGAAGAGCGGGACATAGCAGCAGCAAGATCTGCAATTTATCAGCCGGACCTGCGCAGATATCATAGCCGCTGGGTTAAAACCAGGACGTTCCAGGAGCGGGACTTAGTACTCCGGCTCATCCAGGACCAGACTAATATGCACAAGCTATCCCCAATTTGGGAAGGACCCTTTGTGGTCAGCAAGAACCTACACAACGGTTCGTACTACCTGGTGGACGTTCGAGAGCACAAAGACTCACGGACATCAGAAGAAGAGACGAAGAGGCCGTGGAACATTGCCCTCCTGCGGCCTTACTACACCTGAGCCATGAGCTCCGCCTTATGTATCCTATATATATTATGATTAATAAATAAACCGGCACCCTTGGTAAACCGGGGGATCAGCCTTTTTTCTTCTAAATATATGTCTTATGAAAGTTATTACAGATATTTCGAACAGTCTATTTTGTTATGCAGGAGGGACCAAACAGGACTTGCCTTTCAAGTACAAACTCCTTCATAGGAACCCTACCTCCAGGATCACTAGGGGGCTATGGATCACATGTGAATCCTCGCTAAAATCTCTTCTGGTCCGGTTTACATGATTGTCTTCACATCAGCGCCCTTTGGATAACATCCATCGATTGGCAAAAACTGTTCTTGTCCCTAGGGGTACTTCCTTTGATGGCAAATGCAAAAATTCTTGCCCCTTGGTTGATACTTCCTTTGATGGCAAAATAAAAAACTGTTCTTGTCCCTAGGGGTACTTCCTTTGATGGCAAATGCAAAAATCCTTGCCCCTTGGTTGATACTTCCTTTGATGGCAAAAGAAAAAACTGTTCTTCTCCCTAGGGGTACTTCCTTTGATGGCAAATGCAAAAATTCTTGCCCCATGGTTGATACTTCCTTTGATGGCAAAAGAAAAAACTGTTCTTGTCC
>LR738715.1:132629206-132660562 GCA_902687465.1 Secale cereale
CTGTTCTTGTCCCTAGGGGTACTTCCTTTGATGGAAAATTCAAAAATTCTTGCCCCTTGGTTGATACTTACTTTGATGGAAAAATAAAAAACTGTTCTTGTCCCTAGGGGCACTTCCTTTGATGGCAAATACAAAAATTCTTGCCCCTTGGTTGATACTTCCTTTGATGGCAAAAGAAAAAACCGTTCTTGTCCCTAGGGGTACTTCCTTTGATGGCAAATGCAAAAATTCTTGCCCCTTGGTCGATACATCCTTTGATGGCAAAAGAAAAAGTTCTTATCCCTTGGAATACATCCTTTGATGGCAAAAGAAACAGTTCTTGCCCCTTGGAGTACATCCTTTGATGGCAAAAGAAAAGAATCATAGCCCTTTGGGTCGCACCCATTGATTGGCACATATGGAGCCTGGCAGCTCGTAAAAAGCCTCGACTACATGGTCTTATTTGCAAACTGTGTTTTGTGTTTTGTGATTTTTCAATGTTTTCCATGGTTTTTTGACCCGTAGCTGGGCAGCTTCAAATTTGACCACATAAGTATAAAAAGTCTAGTCATAGAGCACCAGCATGATTTAAACCGGTAGTTATTATAACCCGGAATAATCATTGGGCAAATACCAACAGAGCCAAGAGCTTCCTCAGAATTTACAATGTCCACCGGATTAAGGATGTCAAGCATACTTAATTAAAGGTATGAAAGTATTTCTAAGGTATAAAGCACATACTCGTTCGATATATATATGCCTATGAGAGCACTTTAATCGGTCCGGCAGTAAACCGCCAGGACATTTTTTCAGTGTTATCTATGCAGATACATGTAATATAAAGGATCAACCATAACAGACAAGGGATTAAAATTGGCAGATGCCAAATCAAAACTCTGACATCCGGATTAAGGCAGAAAATGTTTCGAGCTATCCTATTACAAGGCATTTGAAGGCCTGGACGGATTAAAGTTTTTCGGCAACGGATTACAGCAGATAAAAATAAAGCGAAGCGACTTATGCTTCTTCCTGCTGCGAAGGCTGAGGATTGACTTGTTCCGGAACTTCTTCGTCCTCTTGAAGCGGCTGAAAATCAGGAACGCACCAGTCGATCTTGGATAATGCACAGAAGTACATCTCTTCAGTAATGAGATCGGACGGATCAACATCTGGGGCGAAAGTATGGGCGCGCACTGGTGGGATTAGATTCTCGGTGTCATAAACCGGCCTGTCCACCCGCTCATTCTTTAAGTCATATGCCGGATGATACCTGGTCAGGTCCGCTTCGTCAGCAAGCTTGCTGGCAAGAGGACGCATTTCTTTCGTCAAAGCATGAAGGTCTTTGTGAGAGAAGACAGATCCATCCTCCTTGTTGCTGGGGTACCCGTTCATAGCTTCCTCCGGATCAAAGTCCGGAACCCACGCCTTGGCTCTAGTCAGCGCTACAAGAGAACCGGCCCATGCAGTAGATTTCTTCACTTCTTCCAAGCGTACATGCAGTATAGAAAGCTTCTCCAAAGTACCTTGGATAGTAGCGGGGGCCGCTTTATAATGGGACATCGCACTTATAATCCTTTGAGCGCCGGAATACAGCTTCTCAACCAGAGTATAAGAGGCCTTGAGTTTCTTCCGGAGGTCATCCCCAAGATGGGTGACGCGTCGCCCTGCATATGGTTGTTACAGTTAAACCGGAGCAAAATAAAGATTGCAGAGATGAAAGCATATAAGTACTTACCAAAGATAGCAGAGGTCATAAGCTCTATTTGCTGCCTTAAACTGGTCAGCTCTTGCGTCACCGGGTTAAGGGCCTCTTCAGCATCCTTGGCTCTTTTTTTCAAGAGCGTTCCTCTGCACTTCCCAGACTGATCGCTCCGCTTCAAAATCTTTTTTCAATTGTTCAGCATTGGTTAAGCTCAGCGCCAGATCATCTTTGGCCTTGGAAGAAGTAGTTTCAGTGACAGCAAGTCTATTCCGGAGCTCAGTTATTTCTGCAGCCCTCCGGGTCAAGTCAGCCTACAAGAAAATCAAATGGAGTAGATAACAACTTAGACAAGTCTCAAGCACATAAGCAAGTTATCCACTTGACACTTGGGGGCTAATGGGCAGTTAAAGTGTCAAAAAAGAAACTCGGACAAGTCTCAAGCACCTAACCAAGTTATCTACTTGACACTTGGGGGCTAATGGGCAGTTGAGGTATCAACAGAGAGATTCAGACAAGTCCCAGGCACGTAAAACAAGTTATGCCCCTGGCACTTGGGGGCTAATGTAAGATCATTTTTTCATACATTTGGAAGTATCGGTTCACCTACAACGAAGCTAAACCGGAACTTGGGGGCTACTATGACATAGACAGAAATATAAAGAAGGCAAAGCAAAAACAAGTGAAGGAAGGTACCTCGTATTTATCCTTCATCATATTCACCAAGCCCAGTTCATAGTCGCGGCTGGTATGAAGCCGGTTCAAATACCCGGAATAAAGTTCCTGGGCACTCAATTCGGCATAGTTGGACAAATCCGTGCTCCACTTGCTCTTCTCTTGTTGAAGCTTCTCCGCTTTAGCAGTGTGCTTGGCCAAGATGATAGGCTCAGCAGGAGCGGTAAAACCTGTCCCGGTTACCTGAACATCCGGAGAAGAAGCAGTGGTGGGCTGTGAAGGGGCAGCAGTACGAGCCGGACTAGCAGGAGCCGGGCTAGTCCGAGGAGGGCTAACCCGGACAGGGCTCGCCGGTTCAAGGATCAACTCATACATCAGAATCCGGATCATCCTCCTCAAGACGTGAACCGGAGCCAGCGGCAGCCTTCTTCTTCTTGACAGCGCACGTCTTCCGGCGTGGCTGTTTACCTGACTTGATATGAACGGATCGTTGGCCTATGCAGAAGAGGAAAAATAAATACAAAGGTAATTGATATGAACGGATTAAGAACCAACCGAAGAGATTAACTTACGGCTGGCAGTTTGTTCTTCTCATAGTATGGAGCCAATCCGGTTTGGCTGCATTCTTCCAGAGAGATGTTGAGCAGTTTCTTGGCGGATTCTGTAACTTCCTTCTCAGGAAGCATTATGTCGATGTGGCGTTGAGGGTCATCTGTCTTTCCGGTATACTGATACATCAGACCGGAGTGCCGGCTCAGAGGAAGGATACTCCAGGCAAGCCAACAACGAACGAAATCGACTCCAGTCAAACCATTGGCCATAAAGGCCTTGAGTTTGGCAAGCCGAGGGGCAAACCGGGCTCGCTCTGAGGAACTAAGACGCTGCGGAAGGGGATGATCTTCCGGAAGACGATGTTCGCGGTAACCCGGCAGTGGGTTTTCTCCTTCAGGTGAGGTATCCTTGCAATAAAACCAGGATTGATTCCAGTCCTTGGGGTGTGTATGGAGAGCAGCATGAGGAAAGACCACATCTCTTCTCTTCTGAATACTGACACCGCCCAGCTCTTGATGTGGTCCGGCAGTAAACACTGTCCGCCGGTTTAAGTGGAAAAAGTCCCGGAACAAGTCCACTGACGGCTCTTCTTGAAGGTACACTTCGGAGAAGACTTGGAAATTGCAGATGTTTGATATGGAGTTGGGACCTATGTCCTGAGGGTGAAGTTGAAAGGCGGCCAGCACATCACGGAAAAACTTTGAACGGGGCGGGCTAAAACCCCGGGCCAGATGATCAAAGAAAACGATAACTTGTCCTTCTTTAGGGGTAGGAGGACACTCATCCCCTAGGGCCCGCCATTTCAGAACTACTTGGGGGCCCAGAACACCAATTGAAACAGCGTTGATTAAGTCCTCTTCCGTACTGTGGGAAGGAAACTAGTTGCAAGAAACGAACTGCTTGGCAGCCATATGAGCAAAAGGAAAACGCTGAAAAGGTAAAGTGCAAAATCCGGATTATTCAAGTGTTGAAGCATAAACTGGTGTGTGTTATCAAATTACATCGACGGTTTAGACAGGGGACTAATGGCATTGACAACCCGGAAGTAGATGGGAGACGAACTGCTACCGGTTTATGATAACAAAAAAGAGGAGGCTAAACCGTCGGGCTAATGGTTAATGTTTTGCAAGAGTAACATATGATTGGTTAAGCCGGCGAGTAACTTGCAGATCTATCAAGACAAAGAAACAAATTTCTACAGAAGGCTAAAGCAAAAATGGATCTGAGCCGTAAGAAAAAGATGAAATATACGCAAGTTTGACACAGGAAGGACTACGAAGGATTTCTACAGAGTAAATGAATCTAAGGGACGAATCTAAAAGTCTGAATCTAAGTTTAAACTACGGAGCAGGGGCGCGTTCGAAACAAATTCAGGGTTCGAATCTACTGCAGATATAACCTATAGGATGAACAGCAGAGCTTTGAGGTCTCATGGCGGAAGCCATGGAGGAACCCTAGATTAAAGATCTGCAGCGAGAGGAAAAGAATACTTGAGAAGGAAAGGGACGGCGACGGAGTACTCTGGACGCATTTCAGGGTGATGCAGTGGCCTGACTGGACGACAGCGACGAGCTCGAAGGCAGCGGTGGAGCTTCGGGCGACGGAGGAAGAAGAAGAGCGGAAGGAAGGAAAAGAATAAGGGCTCAGCGGTATTTACAAAGACTGGAGAGGTGAAACGGCAAGCGCGGGAATCAAGGAGGTCAGAGATTGGATAAAGGTTCCATTGTCGCCTCGATTTTCGGGATAGCCTTTAAACAAAGGTAACAAACAGCTATGAGCAATAAATGCAGAGGTGATGTCACGAAAGATGAAGATGATTTCCGGAGATGACGTCATAGCCGGTTTACAAAATAGAGAAGATACAAAGAAGAAGTTTATGCAAGATTTAGAAGACTGACATGAACAAGTTCAAATCACTCTCGGGCCTAATGTCAGGGATATTACTAGCAGGTATAAACCGGCTAGGGAGATCCGGATTACGATAATGTAGTTGTGTTGCTATAAGCTCAGTAGAGGTTACGGCCCATGAAAGCTTAGGGCCCATGTGTAAAGTTTACGGTTTATAAACCGTCCTATCTGAAGGAAATATGCCCTAGAGGCAATAATAAAGATGTTATTTGTATTTCCTTATATCATGATAAATGTCTTTTATTCATGCTAGAATTGTATTAACCGGAAACTTAGTACATGTGTGAATACATAGACAAAAGAGTATGTCCCTAGTATGCCTCTACTAGACTAGCTCATTGATCAAAGATGGTTATGTTTCCTAGCCATAGACATGTGTTGTCATTTGATCAACGAGATCACATCATTAGGAGAATGATGTGATGGACAAGACCCATCCGTTAGCATAGCACTATGATCGTTTAGTTTAACTGCTATTGCTTTCTTCATGACTTATACATGTTCCTATGACTATGAGATTATGCAACTCCCGAATACCGTAGGAACACCTTGTGTGCTATCAAACGTCACAACGTAACTGGGTGATCATAAAGATGCTCTACAGGTGTCTCCGAAAGTATTCGTGGTGTTGGCATAGATCAAGATTAGGATTTGTCACTCCGAGTGTCGGAGAGGTATCTCTGGGCCCTCTCGGTAACACACATCATAATAAGCCTTGCAAGCAAAATACTAATGAGTTAGTCACGAGATGATGTGTTACGGAACGAGTAAAGAGACTTGCCGGTAACGAGATTGAACTAGGTATAAAGATACCGACGATCGAATCTCGGGCAAGTAACATACCATTTGACAAAAGGAACAACGTATGTTGTTATGCGGTTCTGACCGATAAAAGATCTTCGTAGAATGTGTAGGAGCCAATATGAACATCCAGGTTCCGCTATTGGTTATTGACCGGAGATTAGTCTCGGTCATGTCTACATAGTTCTCGAACCCGTAGGGTCCGCACGCTTAACGTCTGATGACGATCGGTATTATGAGTTTATGTGTATTGATGTACCGAAGGTAGTTCGGAGTCCCGGATGAGATCACGGACATGACGAGGAGTCTCGGAATGTCCAAGACATAAAGATTGATATATTGGACGGCTATATTCGGACACCGGAAGTATACCGGAAAAGTTTCGGATTTATCGGGATTGCCGGAGGGGGTTACCGGAAACCCCTACGAGAGGGGATGGTCCATAGTGGGCCTAAAGGGAAAGAGAGAGGCAGCCCATAGGGCTGGCCGGCGCCCCCACCTAGGGTTCCTAGTTGGACTAGGATTGGGGGGGGGGGGGCGCCACCTCTCCTATTCCTTTCCCCCTTCTTCCTTTCGGTGAATCCTACTAGGAATAGGATTGCAATCCTATTCCTAGTAGGACTCCTTCCCTAGCTGCACCAGGAAGGGCCGGCCGGCCTCCCTCCCCTGCTCCTTTATATACGGGGGCAGGGGGCACCCAAAGACACACAAGTTGAATTGTTTTAGCCGTGTGCGGTGCCCCCCTCCACAGAATCACACTCGGTCATACCGTCGCGGAGCTTAGGCGAAGCCCTGCGCCGGTGAACACACCATATCCGTCACCACGCCGTCGTGCTGACGAAACTCTCCCGTGAAGCTCAACTGGATCAAGAGCTCGTGGGACGTCATCAAGCTGAACGTGTGCTGAACGCGGAGGTGCCGTACGTTCGGTGCTTGATCGGTTGGATCGTGAAGAAGTTCGACAACATCAACCGCGTCACTTGACGCTTCCGCTCCCGGTCTACGAGGGTACGTAGACACACTCTTCCCTCTCCTTGCTATGCATCTGGTAGATAGATCTTGCGTGATCGTAGGAAAATTTTAAAATACTACGTTCCCCAACAGTGGCATCATGAGCCAGGTCTATGTGTAGATGATATGCACGAGCAGAACACAATGAGTTGTGGGCGATACTAGTCATACTGCTTACCAGCATGTCATACTTTGCTTCGGCGGTATTGTGAGATGAAGCGGCCCGGACCGACATTACGCGTACGCTTACGCGAGACTGGTTTCACCGTTACGAGCACTCGTTGCTTAAAGGTGACTAGCGGGTGTCTGTCTCTCTCACTTTAGCTGAATCAAGTGTGGCTACGCCCGGTCCTTGTGAAGGTTAAAACATCACATACTTGACGAAACATCGTTGTGGTTTTGTATGCGTAGGTAAGAACGGTTCTTGCTAAGCCCGTAGCAGCCACGTAAAACTTGCAACAACAAAGTAGAGGACGTCTAACTTGTTTTTGCAGGGCATGTTGTGATGTGATATGGTCAAGACATGATGAGTTATACGGTTTTTGTATGAGATGATCATGTTTTGCGAGGGTGATCATGACGGTGCTTTGGAGATGGAGATCAAAAGCACAAGATGATGATGGCCATATCATGTCACATATTTTGATTGCATGTGATGTTTATCTTATTATGCTTCTTATTTTGCTTAGAACGACGGTAGCATTATAAGATGATCCCTTACTAAATTTCAAGGTATAAGTGTTCTCCCTGAGTATGCACCGTTGCGAAAGTTCGTCGTGCCGAGACACCACGTGATGATCGGGTGTGATAAGCTCTACGTTCAAATACAACGGGTGTAAGCCAGTTTTGCACACGCAGAATACTCGGGTTAAACTTGACGAGCCTAGCATATACAGATATGGCCTCGGAACACTGGAGACCGAAAGGTCGAGCGTGAATCATATAGTAGATATGATCAACTTAAGATGTTCACCATTGAAACTACTCCATCTCACATGATGATCGGACATGGTTTAGTTGATTTGGATCACGTGATCATTTAGATGACCGAAGGGATGTCTATCTAAGTGGGAGTTCTTAAGTAATATGATTAAATTGAACTTTAATTTATCATGAAGTTAGTCCTGGTAGTATTAGCATATCTATGTTGTAGATCAATAGCTCGCGATGTTGCTCCCCGTTTATTTTTCATATGTTCCTAGAGAAAACCAAGATTGAAAGATGTTAGTAGCAATGATACGGAATTGTTCCGTAATCTGAGGATTATCCTCATTGCTGCACAGAAGAATTATGTCCTTGATGCACCGCTAGGTGACAGACCTATTGCAGGAGCAGATGTAGACGTTATGAACGTTTTGACAAAAGCTCGATATGATGACTACTTGATAGTTTAAGTGCACCATGCTTTACGGCTTAGAACCGGGACTTCAAAAAAGTTTTGAACGCCATGGAGCATATAAGATGTTCCAAGAGTTGAAATTAGTATTTCATACTCATGCCCGTGTCCAGAGGTATAAGACCTCTGACAGTACTTTTCCTACAAGATGGAGGAGAATAGCTCAACCAGTGAGCATGTGCTCAGATTGTCTGGGTACTACAATTACTTTAATCAAGTGGGAGTTAATCTTCCAGATAAGATAGTAATTGACAAAGTTCTCTAGTCACTATCACCAAGTTAGTAGAACTTCGTGATGAACTATAATATGCAAGGGATGACGAAAGGAATTCCCAGCTCTTCGCGATACTGAAGTAGGCGAAGGTAGAAATCATGAAAAAGCATCAAGTGTTGATGGTTAACAAGACCACTTGTTTCAAGTAAAGGGCAAAGGGATAGAAGGGGAACTTCAAGAAGAATGACAAGCAAGTTGTCACTCCTGTGAAGAAACCCAAAGCTAAACTCAAGCCTGAAACAAGTGCTTATACTGCAAAGGAAATGGTCACTAAAAGTGGAACTGCCCTAGATACTTGGCGGATAAGGAGGATGGCAAAGTGAACAAAGGTATATTTGATATACATATTATTAATGTGTATTTTACTAGTGTTCATAGCAACCCCTCGGTATTTGATATTGGTTCAGTTGCTAAAGAGTAGTAACTCGAAGTGGGAGTTGCATAATGAACATAAACTAGTTAAAGGATGAAGTGACGATGTGTATTGGAAGCAGTTCCAAGATTGATATGATCATCATCGCACACTCCCTATACTTTCGGGATTAGTGTTGAACCTAAATAAATGTTATTTGGTGTTTGTGTTGAGCATGAATGTGATTTGATCATGTTTATCGCAATACGGTTATTCATGTAAGTTAGAGAATAATTGTTGTTCTGTTTACATGAATAAAACCTTCTATGGTCATACACCCAATTAAAATAGTTTGTTGGATCTCGATCGTGTGATACACATATTCATAATATTGAAGCCAAAAGATGCAAGGTTAATAATGATAGTGCAACTTATTTGTGGCACTGCCGTTTAAGTCATATTAGTGTAAAACGCATGAAGAAACTCCATAATGATGGACTTTTGGAATCACTTGATTATGAATCACTTGGTGCTTGCGAACCATGCCTCATGGGCAAGATGACTAAAACTCCGTTCTCCGGAACTATGGAGCGAGCAACATATTTATTGGAAATCATACATACTGATGTATGCGGACCAATGAGTGTTGAAGCTCGCGGCGGGTATCGTTATTTTCTGACCTTCACTGATGATTTAAGCAGATATGGGTATATCTACTTAATAAAGCACAAGTCTGAAACATTTGAAAAGTTCAAAGAATTTCAGAGTGAAGTAGAGAATCAACGTAACAAGAAAATAAAGTTTCTACGATCTGATCGTGGAAGAGAATATTTGAGTTACGAGTTTGGTCTCCATTTGAAACAATGTGGAATAGTTTCACAGCTCACGCCACCCGGAACACCACAGCATAATGGTGTGTCCGAACGTCGTAACCGTACTTTATTGGATATGGTGCGATCTATGATGTCTCTTACCGATTTACCACTATCGTTTTGGGTCATGCATTAGAGACAGCTGCATTCACGTTAAATAAGGGCCTCATCTGAATCCGTTGAGACAACGCCTTAAGAACTGTGGTTTGGCAAGAAACCAAAGTTGTTGTTTCTTAAAGTTTGGGACTGCGATGCTTATGTGAAAAAGTTTCAACATGATAAGCTCGAACCCAAACCGGAGAAGTAAATCTTCATAGGATACCCAAAAGAGACTGTTGGGTACACCTTCTATCACAGATCCGAAGGCAAGATATTCGTTGCTAAAATGGATCCTTTCTAGAGAAGGAGTTTCTCTCGAAAGAAGTGAGTGGGAGGAAAGTAGAACTTGATGAGGTAATTGTACCTTCTCCCGGATTGGAAAGTAGTACATCACAGGAAATTGTTCCAGTGATTCCTACACCAATTAGTGAGAAAGTTAATGATAATGATCATGAAACTTTGGATCAAGTTTCTGCTGAACGTCGTAGATCAACCAGAGTACGTTCCGCACCAGAGTGGTACGGCAACCCAGTTCTGGAAATCATGTTACTAGACCATGACGAACCTACGAACTATGAGGAAGCGATGATGAGCCCAGATTCCGCAAAATGGCTTGAAGCCATGAAATCTGAGATGGGATCCATGTATGAGAACAAAGTGTGGACTTTGGTTGACTTGCCCGATGATCGGCAAGCCATCGAAAATAAATGGATCTTCAAGAGGAAGACTGACGCAGACGGTAATATTACTGTTTACAAAGCTCGACTTGTTGCGAAAGGTTTTCGACAAGTTCAAGGAGTTGACTACGATGAGACTTTCTCACCTGTAGCGATGCTTAAGTCTGTCTAAATCATGTTAGCAATTGTCGCATTTTATGATTATGAAATCTGGCAAATGGATGTCAAAAACTACATTCCTGAATGGATATCTCAAAGAAGAGTTGTATGTGATACAACCAGAAGGTTTTGTCAATCCAAAAGGTGCTAACAAATTATGCAAGCTCCAGCGATCCATCTATGGACTGGTGCAAGCATCTCGGAGTTGGAATATACGCTTTGATGAGGTGATCAAAGCATATGGTTTTATACAGACTTTTGGAGAAGCCTGTATTTACAAGAAGTGAGTGGGAGCACTACAACCTTTCTGATAAGTATATGTGAATGACATATTGTCGATCGGAAATGATGTAGAATTTTCTGGAAAGCATAAAGGAGTGTTTGAAAGGAGTTTTTCATAGAAAGACCTCGGTGAAGCTGCTTACATATTGAGCATCAAGATCTATATAGATAGATCAAGACGCTTGATAAGACTTTCGATGAGTACATGCCTTGATAAGATTTTGAAGTAGTTCAAAATGGATCAGTCAAAGAAAAAGTTCTTGCCTGACTTGTAAGGTGTAAAGTTGAGTAAGACTCAAAGCCAGACCACGGCAGAAAAATATAGAGAGAATGAAAGTCATTCCCTATGCCTCAGCCATAGGTTCTATAAAGTATGCCATGCTGTGTACAAAACACGTTGTGTACCTTGCCAAGAGTTTGACAGGGAGGTACAATAGTGATCCAGGAGTAGATCACTGTACAGCGGTCAAAATTATCCTTAGTAATTGGATGACTAAGGAAATGTTTCTCGATTATGGAGGTGATAAAGAGTTCGTCGTAAAGGGTTACGCCGATGCAAGCTTTGACACTAAATCCAGATGACTCTAAGTATCAATCTGGATGCGTATTGAAAGTGGGAGCAATTAGCTAGAGTAGCTCCATGCAGAGCATTGTAGACATAGAAATTTGCGAAATACATAGGGATCTGTATATGACAGACCCGTTGACTAAACTTCTCTCACAAGCAAAACATGATCACACCTCATTACTCTTGGGTATTAATCACATAGTGATGTGAACTAGATTATTGACTCTAGTAAACCCTTTGGGTGTTGGTCACATGGTGATGTGAACTATGGGTGTTATTCACATAACGATGTGAACTATCGGTATTAAATCACATGGCGATGTGAGCTAGATTATTGACTCTAGTTCAAGTGGGAGACTGAAGGAAATATGCCCTAGAGGCAATAATAAAGATGTTATTTGTATTTCCTTATATCATGATAAATGTCTTTTATTCATGCTAGAATTGTATTAACCGGAAACTTAGTACATGTGTGAATACATAGACAAAACAGTATGTCCCTAGTATGCCTCTACTAGACTAGCTCATTGATAAAAGATGGTTATGTTTCCTAGCCATAGACATGTGTTGTCATTTGATCAACGAGATCACATCATTAGGAGAATGATGTGATGGACAAGACCCATCCGTTAGCATAGCACTATGATCGTTTAGTTTAACTGCTATTGCTTTCTTCATGACTTATACATGTTCCTATGACTATGAGATTATGCAACTCCCGAATACCGTAGGAACACCTTGTGTGCTATCAAACGTCACAACGTAACTGGGTGATCATAAAGATGCTCTACAGGTGTCTCCGAAAGTATTCGTGGTGTTGGCATAGATCAAGATTAGGATTTGTCACTCCGAGTGTCGGAGAGGTATCTCTGGGCCCTCTCGGTAACACACGTCATAATAAGCCTTGCAAGCAAAAGACTAATGAGTTAGTCACGAGATGATGTGTTACGGAACGAGTAAAGAGACTTGCCGGTAACGAGATTGAACTAGGTATAAAGATACCGACGATCGAATCTCGGGCAAGTAACATACCGTTTGACAAAAGGAACAACGTATGTTGTTATGCGGTTCTGACCGATAAAAGATCTTCGTAGAATGTGTAGGAGCCAATATGAACATCCAGGTTCCGCTATTGGTTATTGACCGGAGATGAGTCTCGGTCATGTCTACATAGTTCTCGAACCCGTAGGGTCCGCACGCTTAACGTTTGATGACGATCGGTATTATGAGTTTATGTGTATTGATGTACCGAAGGTAGTTCGGAGTCCCGGATGAGATCACAGACATGACGAGGAGTCTCGGAATGTCCGAGACATAAAGATTGATATATTGGACGGCTATATTCGGACACCGGAAGTATACCGGAAAAGTTTCGGATTTATCGGGATTGCCGGAGGGGGTTACCGGAAACCCCTACGAGAGGGGATGGTCCATAGTGGGCCTAAAGGGAAAGAGAGAGGCAGCCCATAGGGCTGGCCGGCGCCCCCACCTAGGGTTCCTAGTTGGACTAGGATTGGGGGGGGGGGGGCGCCACCTCTCCTATTCCTTTCCCCCTTCTTCCTTTCGGTGAATCCTACTAGGAATAGGATTGCAATCCTATTCCTAGTAGGACTCCTTCCCTAGCCGCACCAGGAAGGGCCGGCCGGCCTCCCTCCCCTGCTCCTTTATATACGGGGGCAGGGGGGCACCCAAAGACACACAAGTTGAATTGTTTTAGCCGTGTGCGGTGCCCCCCTCCACAGAATCACACCTCGGTCATACCGTCGCGGAGCTTAGGCGAAGCCCTGCGCCGGTGAACACATCATATCCGTCACCACGCCGTCGTGCTGACGAAACTCTCCCGTGAAGCTCAACTGGATCAAGAGCTCGTTGGACGTCATCAAGCTGAACGTGTGCTGAACGCGGAGGTGCCGTACGTTCGGTGCTTGATCGGTTGGATCGTGAAGAAGTTCGACAACATCAACCGCGTCACTTGACGCTTCTGCTCCCGGTCTACGAGGGTACGTAGACACACTCTTCCCTCTCGTTGCTATGCATCTGGTAGATAGATCTTGCGTGATCGTAGGAAAATTTTAAAATACTACGTTCCCCAACACTATCATGTAACTTGAGGTACAAGGAAGAAAGAGTAGAGACCGAGGCGGACACGATTATGAGCCGGCCTCGGGACTCTGTAAACCGGACCGGGCGTTGCCTCCTATATAAAGGAACGGCCCAGCGACGGTTCAAGGAGAGGCAACAACCCGTCGAGAGACAGGCAAGCAATCGGCTCCCTGTTCATCGACGCCCAAGCAATACCAAACCAAACTAGACGTAGGCTTTTACCTTCATAGAAGGGGCCGAACTAGTATAAACCCTCGGTGTCCTTTGTGTGCTTTTAACCTCTTCAAGCTAACCCGCGCGATGGCCTCACACCTAAGTCCTCTAAACCGGACATCTGTCGTGCTAATTCCACGACAGCTATGTTGATCCGGGGATTGCAAAACCCTTTTGTAACACGTTCCATAAGCTTTAAGCGTGAATATGTCGAACGAAGCTTCTATCTTGTATTTGTTCTATCTGCTCCTTGTTGTTTTTATTTACCTTTTGTTCTCCCAAGTGGCTTCTCGTGAAGATTGTTGTTACTATTAAACTATGGATTACATTCGTTCATCTTGTTCGAATGTTCTTGTGAAGACTATGTTGCAATTTCTAGCCGTTGATTCAGCTTATATATTCTTTCAATCAATGGCTAATAGTTGTCATCTCATTCAGGATGGCTCCTAAAAGGGTTCCCAACGCTAACCCAGAGGGTGAAGAGGTTCCTGATCGTCCTCCTTCCCCTCCTCCTCCGTCTGAGGCTTGGAGAGCAATTATGCAAGCGACGAACCAGAACACCCAGATGCTTTTGCAAATGATGCGGAACATTCAAGCAAATCAAGCAAATCAGGGTGCTCATGGGAACCAAGGCCAAGGCAATTTGTTCAACCAACCTCACTTTGCTACGCTCAACCAGTTCCTGGCAAACCAACCAAAGGCATTCAGTTACTGTGTGGACCCTCTAGATGCTGAAGACTGGATAACAGATATCAAGAAGCATTTCGAGTGCAGTAACGTCAGGCCCGAGGACTATGTGAAGTTTGCAGCCTTCCAACTCAAGGACCAAGCCGCTGATTGGTGGCAGCAGTACAAAGACTCCAGAGAAGGGCGTGAAATCTCCTGGGGTGACTTCTGCAAGGACTTTCACTCTCATCACATTCCAACAAGTGTCATCGAGGGTATGCGTGAGCAATTCCGCAACCTGAATCAAGGCTCAATGACTATCTACCAATATAATGTCAAGTTCCAGAACCTTGCCCGCTATGCCAAGCAAGACATCCCAGATGCCAAGAGCAAGATCTATCAGTTCCGCGGTGGTCTGAAGGATGAACTCCAACTAGCTCTCACCTTGTTTGAGCCTGATGAGTTTGATCAATTCTATGACATGGCACTTAAGCAAGAGGCAGCCCAGCTCAAGATGGAAGCTTCCAAAAAGAGGATCAGAGACGCCGTTCACTCCTCCTCTTCTTCCCAAGTGGTCGCAAAGCAACAGAAGTTTTGGCTTCCACCTCCTCCAGTGATCCGACCTCCCAACAACAACAACAAGAATTCTGGTGGCCGTGCTTTCTCCGACCCACCCAACCCAAGCAATCAGTCAAAGAACCACTTTCAAGCTTCGAAGTCAAGTGCTCCTTATTACCGTCCTCTCTCAGAAGTGGTTTGTAACAAGTGTGGAAAGAAGGGTCACTATGCCAACAAGTGTACTCAAAGGCGCCTTCCGCCTCCTCCACCTGTCAGCACTGCTATGGTCAAGCATAACCCCAAGCAAGCAAGAGTGAATTTGATGAATGCAGCTCAAGCAGAGAATTCTTCAGATGTGATACTTGGTAACCTTCCAATTAACTCTATTCCTGCAAAAGCATTGTTTGATAATGGTGCATCTCTCAGTTTCATATCAAGGCCATTCTCTACCAACCATAATTTCACTTCGGCATTTCTGGATAAGAAGTTGCAAGTTATTTCTCCGGGGAGACGTATGACTTCTAATATATTTGCTCCGGATGTATCTATTCGCATGGGTGATTACCGCTTTCTGGCTTCTCCGGTTGTTCTCGGCAACTCCGACATTGATCTTATTCTCGGGATGGATTGGCTTTCCCAGCATGATGCTCACATTGATTGTGCAAATAAGGAAGTCAAGCTTACTCATTCCGACGAAGACGTGATTACCTTCGCCTCTCGAGATAACACAATCAGGATATTCTCTCTCAATGGCAAGGGCGAGATTAATGCCATCTCTCAAATTCCAGTGGTCAATGAATATGAAGATGTTTTCCCTGAAGAGCTTCCAGGCATGCCTCCGCATCGTCAAGTTGAATTCGTCATTGAACTCGAGCCCGGTACTGAGCCAGCATGCCGGCGTCCGTACAAGCTTTCCCCTGAAGAGTTGAAGGAGTTGAAGAAACAACTCGATGAGCAAGAGCGTATGGGCCTAATCAGGCCTAGCACTTCTCCTTGGGGCTATGGTGTCTTACTTGTCAAGAAGAAGGATGGCACGGAGCGCCTTTGCGTTGATTACCGACCATTGAACAAGAAGACAATAAAGAACAAGTATCCGCTCCCCAACATGAATGAATTGTTCGAGTAGCTCAAAGAAGCAAAAGTGTTCTCAAAGCTCGATCTCCGGATGGGTTATCACCAAATCTGTATCCGTGAAGAAGATATTCACAAGACTGCATTCAGAACAAGCTACGGCTCCTATGAATACACAGTCATGTCTTTTGGCCTCACTAATGCTCCTAAGGTAGTTCGGAGTCCCGGATAAGTTTGATGACGATCGGTATTATGAGTTTATGTGTTTTGATGTACCTAAGGTAGTTCGGAGTCCCGGATAAGATCGAGGACATGACGAGTAGTCTCAAAATGATCGAGACGTAAAGATCGATATATTGGACGACTATATTCGGACATCGTAAAGGTTCCGAGTGATTCGGGTATTTTTCGGAGTACCGGAGAGTTACGGGAATTCGCCGGGGAGTATATGGGCCTTATTGGGCTTTAAGGGAAAGAGAGAAGAGGAAGGCTGCGCCCCCCAAGCCCTAGTCCGAATTGGACTAAGGGGAGGGCTGCGCCCCCTCCTTCCTTCTCTTCTCTTTTCCCTTTCCTTCTCTCCAACTCCTACTACTTGGAAGGGCTCCTAGTTCTACTAGGAAAGGGGGAATCCTACTCCCGGTGGGAGTAGGACTCCCCTAGGGCGCGCCATAGAGAGGGACGGCTCTCCCCCTCCTCCACTCCTTTATATACGGGGGTAGAGGCACCCCATAGACACACAAGTTGATCAGTTGATCTCTCCCAACCGTGTGCGGTGCTCCTCTCCACAGAAACACACCTCAGTCATATTGTTGTGGCGCTTAGGCGAAGCCCTGCGACGGTAAATTCATCATCTCCGTCACCATGCCGTCGTGCTGGCGAAACTCTCCCGCGAGGTTCTAGTGGATCAAGAGCTCATGGGACGTCATCAAGTTGAACGTGTGCTGAACGCGGAGGCTCCGTACGTTCGGTGCTTGATCGGTTGGATCACGAAGAAGTTCGACTACATCAACCGCGTCACTAGACGCTTCCGCTTTCGGTCTACGAGGGTACATAGACACACTCTCCCCCTCGTTGCTATGCATCTGATAGATAGATATTGCGTGATCGTAGGAAATTTTTGAAATACTATGTTCCCCAACAGTGGCATCATGAGCCAGGTCTATGCGTAGATGATATGCACGAGTAGAACACAATGAGTTGTGGGCGATAATAGTCATACTGCTTACCAGCATGTCATACTTTGGTTCAGCGGTATTGTGAGATGAAGCGGCCCGGACCGACATTACGCGTACGCTTACACGAGACTGGTTTCACCACTATGAGCACTCGTTGCTTAAAGGTGACTGGCGGGTGTCTGTCTCTCTCATTTTAGCTTAATCGAGTGTGGCTACGCCCGGTCCTTGTGAAGGTTAAAACAGCACATACTTAACAAAAAATCGTTGTGGTTTTTGTATGCGTAGGTAAGAACGGTTCTTGCTAAGCCCGTAGCAGCCACGTAAAACTTGCAACAACAAAGTAGAGGACGTCTAACTTGTTTTTGCAGGGCATGTTGTGATGTGATATGGTCAAGACATGATGAGTTATACGTTATTGTATGAGATGATCATGTTTTGTAAAGTTATCGGCAACTGGCAGGAGCCATATGGTTGTCACTTTATTGTAAGAAATACAGTCGCCATGTAATTGCTTTACTTTATCACTAAGCGGTAGCGATAGTCGTGGAAGCAATAGTTGGCGAGACGACAACGATGCTACGATGGAGATCAAGGTGTCGCGCCGGTGACGAAGGTGATCATGACGGTGCTTGGGAGATGGAGATCAAAAGCACAAGAAGATGATGGCCATATCATGTCACATATTTTGATTGCATGTGATATTTATCTTATTATGCTTCTTATTTTGCTTAGTACGGCGGTAGCATTATAAGATGATCTCTCACTAAATTTCAAGGTATGAGTGTTCTCCCTGAGTATGCACCGTTGCGAAAGTTCGTCGTGCCGAGACACCACGTGAGGATCGGGTGTGATAAGCTCTACGTTCAAATACAACGGGTGCAAGACAGTTTTGCACATGGAGAATACTCGGGTTAAACTTGACGAGCCTAGCATATGCAGATATGGCCTCGGAACACTGGAGACCGAAAGGTCGAGCATGAATCATATAGTAGATATGATCAACATAAGATGTTCACCATTGAAAACTACTCCATCTTACGTGATGATCGAACATGGTTTAGTTGATTTGGATCACGTGATCATTTAGATGACTAGAGGGATGTCTATCTAAGTGGGAGTTCTTTAGTAATATGATTAAATTGAACTTTAATTTATCATGAACTTAGTCTTGATAGTATTTGCAAATTATATTGTAGATCAATAGCTCGCGTTATAGCTCCCCTATGTTTTTTATATGTTCCTAGAGAAAACTAAGTTGAAAGATGTTAGTCTCAATGATGCGGACTTGTTCCATGATCTGAGGATTTTCCTCATTGCTGCACAGAAGTATTATGTCCTTGATGCACCGCTAGGTGACATATCTATTGCAGGAGCAGATGTAGACGTTATGAACGTTTGACAAACTCGGTATGATGACTACTTGATAGTTTAGTGCGCCATACTTTACGGCTTATAACCGGGACTTCAAAAACGTTTTGAACACCACGGAGCATATGAGATGTTCCAAGAGTTGAAATTAGTATTTCATACTCATGCCCGTGTCGAGAGGTATAAGACCTCTGACAGTACATTGCCTACAAGATGGAGGAGAATAGCTCAACCAGTGAGCATGTGCTCAGATTGTCTGGGTACTACAATTGCTTGAATCAAGTGGGAGTTAATCTTCCAGATAAGATAGTAATTGACAAAGTTCTCTAGTCACTATCACCAAGTTAGTAGAACTTTGTGATGAACTATAATATGCAAGGGATGATGAAAGTAATTCCCAAGCTCTTCGCGATGCTGAAATCGGCGAAGGTAGAAATCAAGAAAGAGCATCCAGTGTTGATGGTTAACAAGACACTTGTTTCAAGTAAAGGGCAAATGGATAGAAAGGGAACTTCAAAAAGAATGACAAGCAAGTTGTCACTCTCGTGAAGAAACCCAAAGCTAAACTCAAGCCTGAAACTAAGTGCTTCTACTGCAAAGGAAATGGTCACTGGAAGTGGAACTGCCCTAGATACTTGGTGGATAAGAAGGATGGCAAAGTGAATAAAGGTATATTTGATATACAGATTATTGATATGTACTTTACTAGTGTTCATAGCAACCCCTGGGTATTTGATATCGGTTCAGTTGCTAAAATTAGTAACTCGAAACGAGAGTTGCGGAATGAATAGAGACTAGTTAAAGGTGAAGTGACGATGTGTGTTGGAAGTGTTTCCAAGATTGATATGATCATCATCGCACACTCCCTATACTTTTGGGATTAGTGTAGAACCTAAATAAATGTTATTTGGCATTTGCGTTGAGCATGAATATGATTTGATCATGTTTGTTGCAATACGGTTTTTCATTTAAAGTCATAGAATAATTGTTATTTTGTTTACATGAATAAAGCCTTCGATGGTCATACACCCAATGAAAATAGTTTATTGGATCTCGATCCTAGTGATACACATATTCATAATATTGAAGCCAAAAGATGCAAAGTTAATAATGATAGTGCAACTTATTTTTGGCACTGCCGTTTAGGTCATATTGGTGTAAAGCGCATGAAGAAACTCCATATTGATGGAATTTTGGAATCACTTGATTATGAATCACTTGGTGCTTGCGAACCATGCCTCATGGGCAAGATGACTAAAACTCCGTTCTCTGGAACAATGGAGCGAGCAACTGATTTATTGGAAATCATACATACTGATGTATGTGGACCGATGAGTGTTAAGGCTCGCGGGGAGTATCGTTATTTTCTGACCTTCACTGATGGTTTGAGCAGATATGGGTATATCTACTTAATGAAACACAAGTCTGAAACATTTGAAAAGTTCAAAGAATTTCAGAGTGAAGTAGAGAATCATCGTAACAAGAAAATAAAGTTCCTACATCTGATCGTGGAGGTGAATATTTGAGTTACGAGTTTGGTCTACATTTGAAACAACGTGGAATAGTTTCACAACTCACGCCACCCGGAACACCACAGCGTAATGGTGTGTCTGAACGTCGTAACCGTGCTTTATTAGATATGGTGCGATCTATGATGTCTCTTACCGATTTACCACTATCGTTTAGGGTTGTGCATTAGAGACAACTGCATTCACGTTTAATATGGGCACCATCGAAAAATCCGATGAGACGACGCCTTATGAACTGTGGTTTGGCAAGAAACCAAAGTTGTCGTTTCTTAAAGTTTGGGGATGCGATGCTTATGTGAAAAAGCTTCAACCTGATAAGCTCGAACCCAAGTCGGAGATGTGTCTTCATAGGATACCCAAAAGAGACTGTTGGGTACACCTTCTATCACAGATCCGAAGGCAAGATATTCGTTGCTAAGAATGGATCCTTTCTAGAGAAGGAGTTTCTCTCGAAAGAAGTGAGTGGGAGGAAAGTGGAACTTGATGAGGTAATTGTACCTTCTCCCAAATTGGAAAGTAGTACATCACAGAAACTAGTTCCAATGATTCCTACACCAATTAGTGAGGAAGCTAATGATGATGATCATGAAACTTCGGATCAAGTTACTACTGAACTTCGTAGATCAACCAGAGTACGTTCCGCGCCAGAGTGGTACGGCAACCCAGTTCTGGAAATCATGTTACTAGACCATGATGAACCTACAAACTATGAGGAAGCGATGATGAGCCCAGATTCCGCAAAATGGCTTGAGGCCATGAAATCTGAGATGGGATCCATGTATGTGAACAAAGTGTGGACTTTGGTTGACTTGCCCGATGATCGGCAAGCCATCGGAAATAAATGGATCTTCAAGAGGAAGACCGACGCTGACGGTAATGTTATTGTTTACAAAGCTCAACTTGTTGCAAAAGATTTTCGACAAGTTAAAGGAGTTGACTACGATGAGACTTTCTTACCCGTAGCGATGCTTAAGTCTGTCCGAATCATGCTAGCAATTGCCGCATTTTATGATTATGAAATCTGGCAAATGGATGTCAAAACTGCATTCCTGAATGGATATCTTAAAGAAGAGTTATATATTATGCAACCAGAAGGTTTTGTCGATCCTAAGGTGCTAACAAAGTGTGCAAGCTCCAGCGATCCATCTATGGACTGGTGCAAGCATCTCAGAGTTGGAATATACACTTTGATAAGTTGATCAAAGCATATAGTTTTATACAGACTTGCGGTGAAGCCTGTATTTACAAGAAAGTGAGTGGGAGCACTACAGCCTTTCTGATAAGTATATGTGAATGACATATTGTCAATCAAAAATGATGTAGAATTTTCTGGAAAGCATAAAGGAGTGTTTGAATAGAGTTTTTTTAAGAAAAACCTCGGTAAAGCTGCTTACATATTGAGCCTCAAGATCTATAGAGATAGATCGAGATGCTTGATAAGTTTTTTCAATGAGTACATACCTTGACAAGTTTCTGAAGTAGTTCAAAATGGACCAGTCAGAGAAGGAGTTCTTGCCTGAGTTGTAAGGTATGAAGTTGAGTAAGACTCAAAGCCCGACATCGGCAGAAGATACAGAAAGAATGAAAGTCATTCCCTATGCCTCAGCCATAGGTTCTATAAAGTATGCCATGTTGTGTACCAACCTTTTGTGTACCTTACCATGAGTTTGGCAAGGAGGTACAAAAGTGATCCAGGAGTAGATCACTGGACAGCAGTCAAAATTATCCTTAATTACTGGATGACTAAGGAAATTTTTCTCGATTATGGAGGTGATAAAGAGTTTGTCGTAAGAGTTACACATATGCAAGCTTTATACTAATCCAGATGACTGTAAGTATCAATCTGGGTGCATATTGGAAGTGGGAGCATTTAGCTAGAGTAGCTCCATGCAGAGCATTGTAGACATAGAAATTTACGAAATACATACGGATCTAAATGTGTCAGACCCGTTGACTAAACTTCTCTCACAAGCAAAACATGATCACACCTTACTACTCTTGGGTGTTAATCACATAGCGATGTGAACTAGAGTATTGACTCTAGTAAACCCTTTGGGTATTGGTCACATGGCGATGTGAACTATGGGTGTTATTCACATAACGATGTGAACTATCGGTATTAAATCACATGGAGATGTGAACTAGATTATTGACTCTAGTGCAAGTGGGAGACTGAAGGAAATATGCCCTAGAGGCAATAATAAAGTTATTATTTATTTCCTTATATCATGATAAATGTTTATTATTCATGCTAGAATTGTATTAACCGGAAACTTAGTACATGTGTGAATACATAGACAAAACGAAGTGTCCCTAGTATGCCTCTACTAGACAAGCTCATTGATCAAAGATGGTTATGTTTCCTAACCATAGACATGAGTTGTCATTTGATCAACGGGGTCACATCATTAGAAGAATGATATGATGTACTAGACCCATCCGTTAGCTTAGCACTATGATCGTTTAGTTTTACTGCTATTACTTTCTTCATGACTTATACATGTTCCTATGACTATGAGATTATGCAACTCCCGTATACCGGAGGAACACCTTGTGTGCTATCAAACGTCACAACGTAACTGGGTGATTATAAAGATGCTCTACAGGTGTCTCCGAAGGTGTTCGTGGTGTTGGCATAGATCAAGAATATGATTTGTCACTCCGAGTGTCGGAGAGGTATCTCTGGGCCCTCTCGGTAATACACATCATAACAAGCCTTGCAAGCAAATGACTAATGAGTTAGTCACGAGATGATGTATTACGGAACGAGTAAAGAGACTTGCCGGTAATGAGATTAACTAGGTATGGTGATACCGACGATCGAATCTCGGGAAAGTGACATACCGATGACAAAGGGAACAACGTATGTTGTTATGCGGTTTGACTGATAAAGATCTTCGTAGAATATGTAGGAGCCAATATGAGCATCCAGGTTCCGCTATTGGTTATTGACCGGAGATGAGTCTCGGTCATGTCTACATAGTTCTCGAACCCGTAGGGTCCGCATGCTTAACATTTGATGACGATCGGTATTATGAGTTTATGTGTTTTAATGTACCGAAGGTAGTTCGGAGTCTCGGATAATATCGGGGACATGACGAGGAGTCTCGAAATGATCGAGACGTAAAGATTGATATATTGGACGACTATATTCGGACATCGGAAAGGTTCCGAGTGATTCGGGTATTTTTCGGAGTACCGGAGAGTTACGGGAATTTACCGGGGAGTATATGGGCCTTATTGGGCTTTAAGGGAAAGAGAGAAGAGGAAGGCTGCGCCCCCCAAGGCCTAGTCCGAATTGGACTAAGGGGAGGGGCTGCGCCCCCTCCTTCCTTCTCTTCTCTTTTCCCTTTCCTTCTCTCCTACTCCTACTACTTGGAAGGGCTCCTAGTTCTACTAGGAAAGGGGGAATCCTACTCCCGGTGGGAGTAGGACTCCCCTAGGGCGCGCCTTAGAGAGGGCCGACCCTCCCCCTCCTCCACTCCTTTATATACGGGGGTAGAGGCACCCCATAGACACACAAGTTGATCAGTTGATCTCTCCCAACCGTGTGTGGTGCCCCTCTCCACAGAAACACACCTCGGTCATATTGTTGCAGCGCTTAGGCGAAGCCTTGCGACGGTAACTTCATCATCTCCATCACCACACCCTCGTGTTGACGAAACTCTCCCGCAAGGTTCTACTGGATCAAGCGCTCATGGGACATCATCAAGCTGAACGTGTGCTGAATGCAGAGGCTCCGTACATTCGGTGCTTGATTGGTTGGATCGCGAAGAAGTTCGACTACATCAACCGCGTCACTAGACGCTTCCTCTTTCGGTCTACGAGGGTACGTAGACACACTCTCCCCCTCGTTGCTATGCATTTGATAGATAGATCTTGCGTGATCGTAGGAAATTTTTGAAATACTACGTTCCCAACAGTTTCGTCAGCACAACGGCGTGGTGATGGTGATGATGAAGTTACCGGCGCAGGGCTTCGCCTAAGCACTGTATCGATATGACCGAGGTGTGTAACTATGGAGGGGGGCACCGCACATGGCTAAGAAATCAACTTGTGTGTCTTTGGGGTGCCCCCTTCCCACGTATATAAAGGAGGGAGGGAGGAGGAGGGCCAACCATGTGGGGCGCTTAAGAGGTGGAGTCCTACTCCTAGTAGGAGTAGGTTCCACCCCTTCCTAGTCCTACTAGGAGAAGGAGGAAAGAGGAGTAGGGTAGAAGGAAAGGGGGGCGGCCCCCCAAACCCTAAACCAATTCGGTTTGGGCCTAGGGGGCGCGCCCAACCACATGATTGCTGCCCTCTTTCTCCACTAGGAGCCAATAAGGCCCATAGAATCCCTGAGGGGTTTCGGTAACCTCCCGGTACTCCGAAAAATACCCGATACACTTTGGAACCCTTCCGGTGTCCGAATATAACCTTCCAATTTATCAATCTTTATGTCTCGACCATTTCGAGACTCCTCGTCATGTCTGTGATCTCATCTGGGACTCCGAACAATCTTCGGTACATCAAAACACATAAACTCATCATCATCGAACGTTAAGCGTGCGGACCCTACGGGTTCGAGAACTATGTACACATGACCGAGACACATCTCCGGTCAATAACCAATAGCGGAACCTGGGTGTTCATATTTGCTCCTACATATTCTATGAAGATCTTTATCGGTCAAACCGCATAACAACATACGTTGTTCCCTTTGTCATCGGTATGTTACTTGCCCGAGATTCGATCGTCGGTATCATCATACCTAGTTCAATCTCGTTACCGGCAAGTCTCTTCACTCGTTCTGTAATACATCATCTCGTGACTAACTCATTAGTCATTTGCTTGCAAGGCTTATTACGATGTGTATAACCGAGAGGGCCCAGAGATACCTCTCCGACACTCGGACTGACAAATCCTATTCTCAGTCTATGCCAACACCACAAACATCATCGGAGACACCTGTAGAGCATCTTTATAATCACCCAGTTACGTTGTGATGTTTGATAGCACACAAGGTGTTCCTCCGGTATTCGGGAGTTGCATAATCTCATAGTCAGAGGAACATGTATAAGTCATGAAGAAAGCAATAGCAGTAAAACTAAACGATCATAGTGCTAAGATAACGGATGGGTCTTGTAAAGGAAATATGCCCTAGAGGCAATAATAAAGTTGTTATTTGTATTTCATTATATCATGATAAATGTCCTTTGTTCATGCTAGATATGTATTAACCGGAAATTTAGTACTTGTGTGAATACATAGAACAAAACAGAGTGTCCCTAGTATGCCTCTACTAGACTAGCTCATTGATCAAAGATGGTTATGTTTCCTAGCCATAGACATGAGTTGTCATTTGATCAACGGGATCACATCATTAGGAGAATGATGTGATGGACAAGACCCATCCGTTAGCTTAGCAACTTGATCGTTTAGTTTTACTGTTATTGCTTTCTTCATGACTTATACATGTTCCTATGACTATGAGATTATGCAACTCCCGAATACCGGAGGAACACCTTGTGTGTTATCAAACATCACAATGTAACTGGGTGATTATAAAGATGCTCTACAGGTGTCTCCGAAGGTGTTCGTGGTGTTGGTATAGATCAAGAATAGGATTTGTCACTCCGAGTGTCGGAGAGGTATCTCTGGGCCCTCTCGGTAATACACATCATAATAAGCCTTGCAAGCAAATGACTAATGAGTTAGTCATGAGATGATGTATTACGGAACGAGTAAAGAGACTTGCCGGTAATGAGATTAACTAGGTATAGTGATACCGACGATCGAATCTCGGGCAAGTAACAAACCGATGACAAAGGGAACAACATATGTCGTTATGCGGTTTGACCGATAAAGATCTTCGTAGAATATGTAGGAGTCAATATGAGCATCCTGGTTCCGCTATTGGTTATTAACCGGAGATGAGTCTCGGTCATGTCTACATAGTTCTCGAACCCGTAGGGTCCGCACGCTTAACGTTCGATGACGATTGGTATTATGAGTTTATGAGTTTTGATGTACCGAAGGTAGTTCGGAGTCCCGGATGAGATCACAGACATGACGAGGAGTCTCGGAATGTCCGAGACATAAAGATTGATATATTGGGCGACTACATTCGGACACCTAAAGTATTCCGGGTGTTATCGGATAAAACCGGAGTGCCGGAGGGGGTTACCGGAACCCCCCGAGGGAGTATGGGCCAGAGTGGGCCTTGAGGGAAATGAGAGAGGCAGCCCATAGGACTGTCCGCCCCCCTAGGGATCCTAGTTGGACTAGGAGAAGGGGGTGAGGCGCCCCTCTCCTTCCTTCTCCTCTCCTTCTTCCTTTCCTACTCCTAATAGGAATAGGAAAGGGGATTCCTATTCCTACTAGGAGTAGGAATCCTACTCCTGGCGCGCCATACATGGCCGGTCGGCCCTCCCCCTTGCTCCTTTATATACGAGGGCAGGGGCACCTAAGAACACACGAAAATCATTGTTTTAGCCATGTGCGATGTCCCCCTCCACAGAAACACACCTCGGTCATATCATTGTAGTGCTTAGGCGAAGCCCTGCGCCGGTAGCTTCATCATCTCCGTCAACACGCCGTCGTGCTGACGAAACTCTCCCGTGAAGCTTAACTGGATCAAGAGCTCGTGGGACGTCATCGAGCTGAACGTGTGCTGAACACGGAGGTGTCGTACGTTCGGTGCTTGATCGATTGGATCGCGAAGACGTTCGACTACATCAACCGCGTCACTAGACGCTTCCGCATTCGGTCTACGAGGGTACGTAGACACACTCTTCCCTCTCGTTGCTATGCATCTGGTAGATAAATCTTGCGTGATCATAGGAAATTTTTGAAATACTATGCTCCCCAACATCTTGTCCATCACACCATTCTCCTAATGATGTGATCCCGTTGATCAAATGACAACACATGTCTATGATTAGGAAACATAATCATCTTTGATTAACGAGCTAGTCTAGTAGAGGCATAATAGGGACACTTTGTTTTGTCTATGTATTCACACATGTATCAAGTTTCCGGTTAATAAAATTCTAGCATGAATAAAAAATATTTATCATGATATACAAGGAAATATAAATCACAACTTTATTATTGCCTCTAGGATATATTTCCTTCTCTTTTTTGCAGCTTTAGTAGATTTTGTCCGCCTCGATTATCGTCGATCCACCCGCCACCACCCGTGCCCAACGTTGCCTGCTTTGCCCGAGCAGCCTCCTCCACCAAGTTGCCAATTTCATGGTTGCGGCACTAGCCCACGAAGCTCCAACTCGCGCATGTCGAGCCCCAACCCTCCGACGAGCCTCGCCCTGGCCTCACTCCTCCGATCGGCTCGAGCCCTCTGTCCGACTTCGGGCCCCCTCCGACCGCCTTCGGCCCTGTCGCGGGTGGCTTCGGCCGACCGTCTGGTTCGGTCCCCCGTCGTTCGGCCCGCTCGAGAGCTTCAACGGGAGCGGGACCTTTGGGTCGAGCGGCACCCTCAAGCCTTACGACGTCGGGTGTCGCCACATCGCCTCTTTGTCTTCCTCCACTCCTGTGTCCGCCATTGTTCTTGCCGTTCCCTCGCGTCGCCCGATCTGATGTAAATTATGTGAGTGTGGATTTGGATTAGCTACATAGAGCTCACCCTATCGTTAGCCATAGAGATATCACGTCCGTTCTTGTCGCGTCGCTCGACAACTCCATAGTACTCGCTCTTATATTTCTTTGCGGAAAAAGTCCAAAATAAACCTTGAAGTTGCAGACAAAAGCTAAATCAAACCCTGAACTTTGAATCCCGGAAATTGGCACTCTGAACTTGTAATCCCGACCTATTTTAGACCCTAGACCTGTTTGGTACACCGGGAATACTACAATCCCGGCCGGGATAACCAGCTGGACAAGATTTGGGCAGGCCCAATATAACACAACCAAAATTCGTGAAGCTTAAAAAACGTTCGCACATTTCCAAAATTGCTCTGACGCTAAAAACTGTACCTGTTTTGTAATTTTTGGCACGAATTCAATTCATTTTGTGTTTTTAAAAAACATATTTGCAATTCTGAAATTCTATTCACATTTAAAAAAATGTTTGTGATTTCAAAACAATCACATTCGTCAATAAATGTTCAGAATTCGAACAGTTTTTTATATTTTATGAAAAATGTATTGGATTTTCAGAATTGTGACAGATTTTTTTAATAATGTTTTTGGAATTACATAAATTATTTCGTAATTTTTTTATTATCACATGCCGTAAAAGTTCTTTTTTTTCTCTTAACGCGCAATGTAATAATTCCAAAAGAGAAAAAATGCCATGAAGTCGGACTTGGGACCTAGAATGGTTGACCTGATTTCGCTAGCTACTACACCAGGCGACTACGACTTCCATAATAAGAGGCCGAAACATTTAATTAGAAACTAAAGCGTCGAACTTTGAAAACTTTTGTTAGGGGCAAACAATTATTGAAAATGTATACGTGTTTGAAAAAATTGTATGCAAATTTCTCATGTTGGAAAAAAATGTGTCATAACCTTAACAGAATATATGTGACATGTATTTCAAAAAAGTGTATGCCAATTTGAAAATGTTGATACATGTACGTGTAGTTTTATAAAATGTTTATTGTCTTTAAGAAAAAATAAAACGTGTATTTGAAAAATATTACCATTTATTCAAAAAAGTTTTGAAAATATTTAATTTGAAAATGTCCATAATGTATTTGAAAATATCAAAAGTTTATCAATTATTTAATGTATGCTTTAAAAATGTACATTGCATACTGAGTAAAATTAGACATGTGGAAAAAATAAAAATAAAAACGAAAACGTAAAAGAAAAAACTAAGAAAAAACAAATTAGTGTGCGCACGTGAGCAAGTGCGCTATTGGGCCGGCCCAATTCAGAAATACCGGCGAAGTCCTCCAAGGTTTAAAATAGACCGGGATTAGAGAGTTTAGTGTGCTGATTTCAGGGATTGAGAGTTCAGGGTTTGGTTTAGCTTTCGTCTATAAATTCAAGGTTTGTTTTGGACTTTTTCCTTTCTTTGCAGATGGAGTAACATGTACTAGCAGATTGTAAAATACAACAATCAATACAATATTGTAATACGATATACAGTGGGCATGCCGATGAAATCGTTCAGACAATTTGATGTACATGTACTCGGTAGTAACCGATTAAATTGTTGAGACAATTTGATGCACTTACTAGCTCTGTTGGAAAAGGCAGTGCCTAGGAGGCGCTTAGGCACGCCTAGGCGCTAGGCAATGACCAAACGCCTCGCCTAGGGCATAAATGAAGGTCTAGGCAGGGCAAGCAAGGAATTGTCTATCCAAGCAAGAAATCAGGCCACATACTGCAGTGATATGTCAAACAGCTTATATTCCAGTGATAGTAGCCGGTAATTAACTTATTTATATACTTCAAATAATATCAACACCTGTATAATAATCACAAATATACTATGAGTAAAAACTATATTACCGTCTAGGGCGCTTAGGCACTGCCTAGGCACTAGGCGAAGGCTGGCCGCCTCGCTTACACCTACCGCTTTATCTAACCGAGTCACTAGTATCCAAAAAGAGGTAATGTTGGTAAAGGGTGCATAGACAATAGGAGTGACATGTGGGAATTTGTGATGGCATAGGGTGAGTATCACGAATGGCGGGAAAGAGACCATCCAAAGTAGCAGTAGTGTTCGTGAAAGTGCTATTGTGAGCTCGAGCTCACATGCTCTTGGATGAACAGTAAAATTCAAAACCTAGTAAAAAATGTTTTTTTTGTCAAGAAATATTGATGATTTTTCTATGCGCATGTAATTTTTTGCAGTGGAATCACATTTGTGGATGTGTCAGCAAAAAAAATAGATCAATGCTCCAAAATGTTTTAGAAAAATCTTTTTTGGTGCATTGACTTGTGTTTTTTTTTGCTGGCTTTTTGCCGGCACCTCCACAAATGTGATTTTATCATGAAAATTTGCACACATACAGAAAAATCGTCAGTGTTTATTAGCAAAAAAACAGATTATCTTGATTTTTTTATTTAGATTTTACAGTTCACCAAAGAGCATGTGAGCTTGAGCTCACATACTTCATGTATGTGGTAAGGAGAAAACGCGAACCGATGGGCACTCACTTTCTTCGCCCCGATCATATATCTCGCCTACTGCAAGATGTAGATCTGGCTTGCCTACAGCATGCAACCGATGTTGTTTCGATTTTCTGTCCGTTTCTTTCATTTTTTTAATCAGTTTTCTATGTTTTTCACCGTGTTTCTTTGTTTTTTGTTCTGTCTTCTGTTTTACTGTGTTCTTCACTGGTTTCTTTGGCTTTCCTGTTCTTTTTGCATTTCTTCACTGGTTTTGTTCGGATCTTTTTCTTTCTCTTTTAGTCTTTTTTTCATTTTTCCTATTCTTTTCAACACATGTCTACTTTTCTATTAACTAACTGTACATATTTCATATACATGAAACATTATAAATTAATGCACATTGATAAAAAAATCAAATACAAGATGTATATTTTATTTCAAATACATGGTTTGAACATTTTTTTCTATACATGATACACATTTAACAAATGCAAGTTGATTATTGTTAATTGGCATGAAATTTTGTTGTTAAACCACACAAACGATTTTTTACAATGTATAAACATTAAAAAAATGTCATGAACAATTTTTTGAAATGCAAGAATATGCGATGTACATTTTTTAATGGTACGAAACATTTAACTATACCATGTAAACATTGTTTTACATGTACAAACATTTTCCAAAAAATTCAAGTGCATATTTTTGAAATATATGATTTTTTTAATGTCAGACAATTTTAAATGGTACGACACTTTTTTGCATTACACGAACATTTTTTAAGTTCCACATAAATTGTTTTGAACCCCGAAAATATTTTTTAATTGTCAACTTTTTAATGTTATCAAGAATATTTTTATACCATGCCAATGTTTTTGGAATGTGTGGTAAACATTTTTAAAATTTAATAAAAAATATATTTCCATTTTAGAAATATAAATAAAAGTAATAAAAAACGTGGAGCACAGTGTTGCTCCTCCCGCGCGTTGGCCGGCCATATAATCTGATGAAATCAGTAGATACTCATATTTCAAGTACCTTATGTCATAGCTTATAAAATGTATGGGAGAGCACATGGTTGAGATATCATAATGTCAAACTAGATCGTTGATGGCGCGCGTTGCCGCGCCCATCTATTTCAATGTAAAATAGTAAGAATTTGTGTAAATATGTGAACATGAAAGCTAAGTTGATCCTGTGGAGATTTTAAGATAAAATACAACTGTTGGAAAACTGCGAGTATTTCAAATACGCCGCTTGATGTAGATCGCAACCCATGGTACATATTTTCAAAGCTAAGA
>LR738715.1:132660572-132693063 GCA_902687465.1 Secale cereale
AGAGAGAGAGAGAGAGAGAGATTTAACAATAAACTGCCACTGTGAATTGGATATGTTTCCTGGAAGTGTGGTGAAACCCTTTGCAGCTCCTCTTGTTGTTGTTTGCAGCAACAACATCAGGCCAGCTATTCATATCTATTAGCTATTTGATATGGGGTGCTCTTTCCATGACATGGTTCATGCCTTCCTAAGAAAAATACTGCAGATTACAATGGGGTTAGTCGAAAAAACAAAAAAGAACTCATATAACAATGAAGTGAATCCAAAAACACAAATGTGAACTGCTAATGTATAAATTCTTCAAATTTAGGGTGCACTGAAAGCTGAATCTTAAAATCAGAGATGCTTATTTCTGTAGGTAAGGTAAATATCTAGAAACTATAACATCTTACCCTATAGATGAAAAGGCTATAAAGACAATCATGCCTTTCAACATAATTATTCTACAAATATTAAAGCAAATGTATTGAGCAAACTGCCTTTATTTAGATCAAGAAATTAATCTCATAGTTAACATCATGTAATATACTTTATATATCTGATTCTTTTTGTGGCAACGTACCGCCGAAAAAGGCACGACCAGCATGACACGACTTGGACGACAACATGCCAGGGACACCGTTTCAACCGGCCAGCTATCGTGCAAAGTTGACAAGTCACAGTGGCTGCTGTTGTGTGTGGTCGAGGTCGCGGAAGAGGCGCCACCATTTGAGGTCAAGGTCGGGGAAGCAGGAAGAAAGCAGACTATGAGATAAATTATATATCTGTCACTTATTTTGGGACGGAGGGAGTACTTTGCAACAACACCACAAAAGTTCTAAGCTTCAGGATACTGTTCAACTGCACCTTCTCAGTTCAGTTTCATAGAGTGAATTTGCTCCATTCAGGGATGTGCTCCTCTAGCTAACATGCATTATAAGAAGGTTCTATTAGTATATCTGATCAAATGGCCAGAGCCAATAAACTTGACACCTAGTCAAATTCTGCTCTACCACATCATCTTTCCAGTTACTACATATATTTGCCAATGGTCATTTTTCAATAATGATTTCTTTGCTCCGATACTATTAAGAGTTTCCAAAATGCAACATCAAAGGTTGCTTCTAACTGATTGGCGTTTGATTCAAGAAGCTGTTCGTTTGGACAACTACATGGTTTATGATGAGGATAATGACAACTTTGGTTTCAAGGCCCCGAAGAAGTGTTACCTCTTGAAGTTTAGTGAGAATGCTGTCCAAACTCCACATCACATGATAGCTTTCTGTTAGGCCACCAGGATGCGATCACATTGATATTCTAAATCATGACATTATGTTAGCACTGGTTTACTCAAATATTTGTATGACATTATACATCATTGTCATGCCTTCCTCGAATATGGGTCCTGATTTATGCCTTGCCTATATCGAGAACTCTAATCTGAACCTTCAGAATTTTCCATATGGTTGTTCCATGGGTGTTACCTTCTAACATTACAATATTGTTTCCGATGAAACTAAACTCCTATGAGATTAGAATGAAATTATGATCTTAGGATTCAGTAACTATTATTTACGACTATAGTCGCCGTATTACCCTCCTAAGAATAAGTGCCAGTACTCTATACTGTAAATCAAGGAAGTTCTTCATAACTTTCAAGTACTCTCTATTGTAAATCAAGAAAGGTCTCTGTAAATTCCATGTATCAAGCCACCATCTATTTATAGAAATTCCGACCATTCTACCGGAACAAAGGACGGGCGCGGCAATGCAAGCCATCATGTACGCTCACCGATGTGTGCCACTGACCCGCGAGCACCGCCTAAATTGAATTTTTAAACCTCATATTTGTCACCAAACATTCAATAATCATTTATTCTCCATGGGAATTGTACAAACATTGGATATGTCATTTTATTAGATAGGAACAAATTAAGAGTGTACAACACTTATGTTTGTGCATATCGATCAACCATTCTAAAGAACCTCATGCATATATACAATAAACATCGACAGTAGCTTGTCATGAATAATTACGAACAAATAAGCATGGAAAATAAGCAATCATATGAACACACTGGATATGGACAAAATATATGACATTCCACGTAGCTAACCTGCCAGCAGCCATTGGGATCCCAGTTTTCAGAATTCAGGAACAAAAATAAACATAGAAACACCCAGAGAAATTTGGTAAACAAGCCAGAACCAGTCCCGAGCACTTGGGCGTCAATAACTGTAGCAAATTAAGAGAAGAAATCAGCATTAGCAGGAAACCTATTAGAGCACAAATATTGGGTACGAAGAGACTGTAGTGGTGAAGGGAAATATGCAGCAAAGTTGAAGATGAAGGGACGAACTACTGGAGAAGCACAGCTCCCGGATGTTACTGCGTCACTGCCGGATGATGAAGGGGAAGAACCTGGGTATCGACACACTGCATATGTAGGTAACTCGCCAACATCACATTCTGCGCAATCCCATAGCTCTGCAAATATATAAAAAAAACAACACACATAAACAGGGGAGGCATTCACTCACACCTTTCAAACCTGCGGGAACATGGCAAACTTTGAAGAATGCACGAACGATGCGAGGCGATGGGTTAGCGCCAGGCCAGGGTAGGCGGGGCGGCCCCACCAGTCTGTACCTTCATGGAGCCGTGGATTAAGCAGACAAACATGGACTTTGCTCGTTTATTAGTACGGGCAGAAGATGTCTAGACTTCGTCTTCCTCTACGATAGAATGATTACGTTTCTTGTGCATTGTAATACTACTTTTCTAATTCACCTGTTCCACACAGGAGCATGATATGAATACCAGAGGAACATATTATTTAAGCGATTTGCGGCATAGTAGTAAAATTGTTAGCAGAAGATGAAAGGATAATGTACGGAGTAATTACCTGTCCAAAAGTCATTTGTGAGATGATGAACGACTGATCACAAAAATGGACAGTATGAAGCTCCAGAATCCGCCCAAATCAATTGTGCACGTGTAGCATGAGCATCACCTGCACATACATTTTTTTGGCAGAGGGTATGAGTATCTTTTCTGTGAGACGATATGAGGACATGGCAATTGTTTGATGCAATTTACAGGTAAAATACCTGAGCATATCGCCGAAGAAGATGTAGATGCTAGAGCGTTTTGTGCATACAAAGCCAGGGAGGGGACCATTATATAGTACCACTGCGCACAAGAAAGGTTTGCAAAATTACCAGCCATGAATGAATGAATAATACGCCATGATTGCTAGCTTCAAGGAGAGAGGAGCAGTTTCCAGCAGGGGAGGGCCATGATTGCAAGCTTGAAGGTGGGCAGCGCAGTTTCCAAAGCAGTTTCAAGTAGGCCAGGAGTCTGCGGACGCCCACCATCGCGCCGGCCCCAAACCGTGCTAGCGCCCGGATCCTGCTCCTCCGATCGCAGCGATCGACCGGATGGACTCGATCCATCCTTCACCCAATCTTCAATTTGATGGAACCAGGATCGACCGCACAGGCTGCTCCTCTCCTCCGGTCGCTGGATTGGGAGGGTGGACCTCGATCGGGATCGAGATTGGGCGAGAATCGATCGGGATCGAGAGTTGGCAACTGGATGCGGTCTCGTGGGGACTGGATCAGGTAGGATTCGAGAGCGGATGGACCTGGTAGTTCGTAGGCAGATGGACCTGGTAGTTCGTAGGCCTCACTTCTTCGATGGGCTGCCGGCTCGCTAAGGCCCAATGCATGAGAGGGCTCCGTTTCGGCCTGTGGAGCAGCAGCCCACAGGCCAGCCCACAGGACAGCCGGGCCAAATTTCACACAGTGCGGGGAGATCGCTTCTAAGACGAGATCCGACGGCCAGAAACACCCAGATCGTAAAAACGGACGGCTGAAAATGCAAATTGCTGTGAGAGCTCGCTTTAGGCTCGGTTATACTGTCCTTAATATCACAAAATATAGGATCTGCAAAGCAGTAGATCTATACACTGCCTTGTGATCCCAATACATCAATTTGAAGAAATCACTAAGAATTTTGCATATCAATTTTGCTCGTATTAAGTCAAAAAGGCTCAATTAACATGAATTTATTCTTATTTGGCAAGAAATTGAAAATCTCAATTGCAAATGGTAGATGTAATTAATCTCAACATGTAAGAAATACATGGAAATATATTACACCACACTTTATTCTGTAATATGAAAGTACTCGACAGAAATAGAATACTAATGTTTTGCGAGAGAAAATTAATCTCAATCGCAATGAGACTATTTTGCGAGATAAAAGTTAATAAAAAATATATTTCCATTTTAGAAATATAAATAAAAGTAATAAAAAAACGTGGAACACAATGTTGCTCCTCCCGCGTGTTGGCCGGCCATTAAACCCATTAAGCTACGCACAAAGGGCGGCCAACCAGCTATGCCACGTGGCGCAAGCTGGTTGGCCGCAGTGAGAAATCTTTTGATTTTTTTAAATGAAGGTGTGGATTATATTTTAAATGTAAATGTATTTTTTTAGATGGAGGTGAGGACCTCTGGTATTTTTTAAATGGAGGGTTATGCAAAGTGGTACTGGTAGGCTGCGGTGGATTTTTTTTTTCTTCTTTACTCTTTTTAGATGAAGGTGGAATTTTTTTAGATGTATTTTTTAGACGGGGGCGAGGATCCAATGTATTCTTTAAAAAATGGAAACATACGCACAACTTTTTCTCAAGCGGCGCCACCCTAACACTAGTTTATGGAGTAATCTGTGCTCTATATCGCAGCAAGAGATACATATGAGCGGCCTTCTTCGCCTCAGGAGCCCCATGTTGCCCGAAAGGCACCAGATAGTGTTTGTATTGTGTAGTATTTTTCAAAAAATATTCAGGTCTATTAAAAAAGTTGATCAGAAGTACAAAACACATCTGAATCTTTTTTTCAAATGCACCTCAATCATAACAAAAATTACATCGAGGTCTCTAGACCACCGTACAACCAGTACACCGTCAAAACGAGCCACTGACGCGCCACTGTCGCCGCTCATCTATGGGAGACGGCTTGACCTTGTTGATGGCATCTGAGAAATCTCCGTGCACATGCCACTAAGGATCGATTTTTTGTTCAAAAGGACCATCTACCGGAATTGCTAGAAAAGACCCTCAGCGGATGAAATTCGCAAAAAAGACCCCCTCGACCGTGGCGGCAGGCGCGCCAGCCGACACGTGACACCTGCCGCCACACCGGTAAGCGGCAGCACTGTTCATGGCAATGTTTACGCGGGGGGACGATTTTGACACAGCAGAACGGCAACGGACGCGACTAAACAGTGTTGCCGCCACACCAGGAGGGGGCAGCACTATTCACTCGCGCAGAAAAAATAGCAGAAAAATTCAAAAAAAATCTGAATTTTTTTGTCAGCAAAGACGACCTAGTGTTCTAAGTGGGTGCAAAATTCCAGAAATTTCTGATTTTTTCTGCAACTGTTAATTTTTCTCAAAATTACTGTTCATTCAAACCCATGAACAGTACTACCGCCACACAGGGAGGCGGCATCACTGTTCACTCGCCTCCCGTTGTCGTTCTACTACGTAAAAATGTCCCCGTGTGAATAGTGCCATGAACAGTGCTGCCGCCTACTGATGTGGCGGTAGGTGCCATGTGTCGGCTGACGCGCCTGCCGCCACGGCCGAAGGGGTCTTTTTTGCCAATTTCATCCGGCGGGGGTCTTTTCTAGCAATTTCGTTGGGCAGGTGGTCCTTTTGAACAAAAAATCCTAAGGACCAGCACCCTGGAGCCACTTCCATTGCCGTTGAGCCATTGAATAGATCTGAAGCAACTGATATCAAATGTCGTCATCACGTATGCACGACGAGAAACCCTAATCTCGCCGACCCAAGGAAATGAAATGATTCTATGCTAGGGCTCCATCGACTACGTACAGATGAACGAATACGTGGAGGATTGAAGCTCATAAGACAAATTCAAAGAGGAAGCACCACTATCCATGTGAGTGCGGCGCCTACGAGGACTAAAGAAATCCTAACCTAAAATACTAGTCGGAGTGAAGGCATCGAAATTCCCTTCCCACCACCGGCCGTCGGAGCTGCGAGGGAGACGAATCAACGGGCTCTCTAGCGAAGACTATATGTGCATTTTTAGTAGCCAACAACCACTATCAGATTCAGATGAAATGTACAGTGAGTAGGGCATTTTGGAGACCCGGCTTCCACGATGCCTTTATTTTGAAAATTCAAAATTCAATTTTTTTTTAGTTTTAAAAAATACTCATGTAAAATTTCACGTGTATAAAATTTCAAAGCACACATGTATACAAGGATGTAATGTGTAAGATTTAAAAATTCAAACTTTTCGGTTTACTAGAAATACACATATATACAAAGATGCAATGTGTATGTGTGTAAATTACAGGGTGAAATACCTTGAATTACGATCGACACAAAAAAAATCATGGATTTTGTGGATGAACAATACGTATGCTAAAAGCCTTGGATTTGTTTCCTTTTGTAGCTCTCATTTTTCTTTTACGTATTTCAACCTGAAAATTTATAGACATGTACATTATGTATCTAGGTATATGTGTATTACTTTCTTCACGATTTCTTAAAACTAAAAAGTTTGAAGTTTGAAGTTTTTAAATTAAGGTCTTCATAAAGCTCGGTCTTCATTTGGCATTTTCGATTTGCAACGGGATTCAAAGCTAACCCGTTTTTAGAAAAGGAGGAGGACCCCGTCCTCTGCATCTGGACGATGCATGCAGCCACTTTATTATTTATTCACACAAGATCTTATAAAGTCATACAACAGTAAGACTAAAGCCACCATCTAGGCAACATCTGTCGCTACTCCTATCCAATTGATGAAGGGATGCTGATAGTCTGGGTTTAATATCAAACAGACCTCGCAGCCAAACCTACCATCTAAGACCTGAGGTCCCAACCAGGACACCTGCCGAGTATGGGGCACCTACCAGTCCGGCGCACTCCTCAACCAGGACGCCTGCCCGGTATGAGGCCACCGCAGCCACCTTCCACCAATCCATCTTCAGTGTTGTAATGTTGCATCAATCTTGCCCGGTCTAACTGCCATCGATGCCACCACGACGCCAGACAGCGCCACCTCCCTGCGCGCGTCCATATCCACGCATCGGACGTCGAGTCTCCATGGCGCCATGACGTCGAGATCCGCCGCCAGCAATGTGTAAGCTGAAGCACCGCTCCACCAAAAAAGCCTTCCACTGGTCCCTCAGTTCGTATACACCTCCACGAATGACGCCCCCAAGAGAGAAACGACACCATATCGTCGTTGTCATCTGATCTACTGATCTAGAGTTTCCCCCAGAGGTAGCATAGAGTGGCCTTGAACTTCTCCACGGCGATGCCTTCAAGAAGGGAACGACGCAGACATCACCGCGACCGCCGGCCTTGGCAGCTAGCCGAGAGCAGGTTTTCACCCAGATCTGTTCGAAGATCCTCCCTTAAGCATCTCGTGCACGGGCTGTCGCCATCTCTACCGGGACTGGACGAAAGGGACCCAGGCCGCCGCCGCCTGACCGGCCATGGCACCACCACGGTGCCTACAGCCGGTGTCGTCAGGCCCACCACGCTCGCCTGTAGAAGCACACCGGAACTGCCGGCCCGCCCACGCCCTTCTGGGCAAGACAAGATCGGCGATCTCGGCCACTGCCACAGGGGCGACTCCGCCGCGGGGAGGTTGCGCCTCCGCAGACGTTGCCGTCACGCATGTCGAAGGGATCCCGCCGCTCCTTGCCGCCGGATCTCCGTCGAACGATGCGCCGCCGCCGCCTGGAAAGATCGCCACCACTGCGCGAAGGATGAGGCCCCACTACTGATGTCTACTACACAACCTTCTTCTTGTAGACGTTGTTGGGCCTCCAAGTGCAGAGGTTTGTAGGACAGTAGCAAATTTCCCTCAAGTGGATGACCTAAGGTTTATCAATCCGTGGGAGGCATATGATGAAGATGGTCTCTCTCAAACAACCCTGCAACCAAATAACAAAGAGTCTCTTGTGTCCCCAACACACCCAATACAATGGTAAATTGTATAGGTGCACTAGTTCGGCGAGAGATGGTGATACAAGTGCAATATGGATGGTAGATATAAGTTTTTGTAAACTGAAAATATAAAAACAATAAGGTAGAAAGTGGTAAACGTAAGCATAAACGGTGTTGCAATGATAGGAAACAAGGCCTAGGGTTCATACTTTCTCTAGTGCAAGTTCTCTCAACAAGGATAACATAATTGGATCATATTACTAGCCCTCAACATGCAACAAAGAGTCACTCCAAAGTAACTAATAGCGGAGAACAAACAAAGAGATTATGGTAGGGTACGAAACCACCTCAAAATTATTCTTTCTGATCGATCTATTCAAGTGTCCGTAGTAATGTTCAATCTATCATAGAGTTCATACCAGAATAACACCTTAATACACAAATCAACCAAAACCCTAATGTCACCTAGATACTCCATTGTCACCTCAAGTATCCGTGGACATGATTATACGATATGCATCACACAATCTCAGATTCATCTATTCAACCAACACAAAGTACTTCAAAGAGTGCCCCAAAGTTTCTACCGGAGAGTCAAGACGAAAACGTGTGCCAACCCCTATGCATAGATTCCCAAGGTCACGGAACCCGCAAGTTGATCACCAAAACATACATCAAGTGGATCACGTGATATCCCATTGTCACCACAGATATGCACATACAAGACATACACCAACTGTTCTCAAATCCTTGAAGACTCAATCCGATAAGATAACTGCAAAGGGAAAACTCAATCAATTACAAGAGAGTAGAGGGGGAGAAGCATCATAAGATCCAACTAGAATAGCAAAGCTCGCGATACATCAAGATCGTGCCATCTCAAGAACACGAGAGAGAGATCAAACACATAGCTACTGATACATACCCTCAGCCCCGAGGGTGGACTACTCCCTCCTCGTCATGGAGAGCACCGGGATGATGAAGATGGCCACCGGTGAGGGTTCCCCCCTCCGGCAGGGTGCCGGAACAGGGTCTAGATTGGTTTTTGGTGGCTACAGAGGCTTTCGGCAGCGGAACTCCCGATCTAGGTTAATTTCCGAGGGTTTCAGTATTTATAGGATTTTTCGGCGCAGGGCACACGTCAGGGGGGCTTCTGGGCTGTCCACGAGATAGGAGGGCGCGCCCCCTGCCCAGGGCGCGCCCCCACCCTCGTGGGCTGCCCGTGGCTCTCCTGGCCCAACTCTTTTACTTCGGGGGCTTCTTTTGGTCCAAAAAAAATCATCAAAAATTGGCACGTCAATTGGACTCCGTTTGATATTCCTTTTCCGTAAAACCCTAAAACAGGAGAAAAACTTAAACTGGCACTGGGCTCTGGGTTAATAGCTTAGTCCCAAAAATCATATAAAAGTGTATATAAAAGCCCATAAGACATCCTAGAAGGATAATATAATAGCATGGAACAATAAAAAATTATAGATATGTTGGAGACGTATCAAGCATTCCCAAGCTTAATTCCTGCTCGTCCTCGAGTAGATAAATGATAAAAACAGAATTTTTGATGTGGAATGCTAACCAACATAATTTTCAATGTAATTATATTAATTGTGGCATGAATGTTCAGATCTGAAAGATTCAAGACAAAAGTCTATGTTGACATAAGAAATAATAATACTTCAAGCATACTAGCAAAGCAATCATGTCTTCTCAAAATACTATGGCTAAAGAAAGTTATCCCTACAAAATCATATAGTTTTGCTACGCTCCCTCGTGATCACACAAATTATTCGTATCATGCACAACCCCGATTTCAGCCAAGCACTTGTTTTCATACTCTATTCTTTCAAACCTTTCAACTTTCACGCAATACATGAGCGTGAGCCATGGACATAGCACTATGGGTGGAATAGAGGTGGTTGTGGAGAAGACAAAAATGAGGGAGATAGTCTCACATCGACTAGGCGTATCAACGGGCTATGGAGATGACCATCAATAGATATCAATGTGAGTGAGTAGGGATTGTCATGCAACGGATGCACTAGAGCTAAATATGTATGAAATCTCAACAAAAGGAACTAGTGGGTGTGCATCCAACTTGCTTGCTCACGAAGACCTAGGGCATTTGAGGAAGCCCATCGTTGGAATATACAAGCCAAGTTCTATAATGAAAATTCCCACTAGTATATAAAGTGACTAAGCATGAGACTCTCTACAATGAAGAACATGGTGCTACTTTGAAGCACAAGTGTGGAAAAAAGATAGTAGCAATTGTCCCTTTTTTGGGAGGCCTTTTTTTTTTGGCCTCTTTTTCCTTCTTTTTTTGCGGAGAGGCATTATTGATTTAGCCTTTCCTCCCATGGTACAATGCTCTAATAATGATGATCATCACACTTTCATTACAACTCGATATTACAACTCGATACTACAACAAAGTATGACTCTATATGAATGCCTCCAGCGGTGTACCGGTATGTGCAATGAAACAAGAGTGACATGTATGAAAAGTTATGCATGGTGGCTTTGCCACGATGTCGACTACATGATCATGCATGACAATATGACAATATGATGTGTGTCATATGAACTGAACGGTGGAAAGTTGCATGGCAATATATCTCGGAATGTCTATGGAAGTGCCATGATAGGTAGGTATGGTGGCTATTTTGAGGAATAATATGGTGGCTGTTTTGAGGAAGGATATATAGTGGGTTTACGGTACCGACAAAAGTTGCGCGGTACAAGAGAGGCTAGCAATGGTGGAAGGGTGAGAGTGCGTATAATCCATGGACTCAACATTAGTCAGAAGAACTCATATACTTATTGAAAAAATCTACGAGTCATCAAAACAAAGCAATCAACGCATGCTCATAGGGGGGAGGTTGGTAGGAGTTAACCATCGCGCGCCCCCGACCTCCACACAAAGGTTGGCACTTTACAAATACCTCATGCTCTAACTTCGTCACATAGCGGTTCACCATACGTGCATGCTACAGGAATCACTAGCATTAACACAAGCATTTCTCAATTTCATAATAACTCCACTAGCATGACTCTAATATCACTATCCTCATATCTCAAAAGAATTATCAAGCATCCAACATCTCATCATATTCAATGCACTTAGCGTGAAAGTTTTTACTACATTGATCTTGGATGTCTATCATGTGAAGGCTAGTTTTATAGCCAAAGCACATTACCATGCTGTTTTAATAGACTCTCAAAAGGATATAAGTGAAGCATGAGAGATCAACAATTTCTACAAAATATAACCACCGCCGTGCTCTAAAAGATATAAGTGAAGCACTAGAGCAAATAACAAACTACTCCGAAAGATATAAGTGAAGATCAATGAGTAGTTGAATAATTATGTAACTATGTGAAGACTCTCTAACATTTAAGAATTTCAGATCTTGGGATATTATTCAAACAGCAAGCAAAACAAAATAAACTAAATTGACGCTCCAAGCAAAACACATATCATGTGGTGAATAAAAATATAGCTCCGAGTATAGTTACCGATGGATGAAGACGAAAGAGGGGATGCCTACCCGGGGCATCCCCAAGCTTAGGCTTTTGGTTGTCCTTGAATTTTACTTGGGGTGCCTTGGGCATCCCCAAGCTTAGGCCCTTACTAATCTTTCTTCCATAGTCCATCAAAGCAATACTCAAAACTTGAAAACTTCACAACACAAAACTTAGACAAAAATCTCGTGAGCTCCGTTAGTATAAGAAAGCAAACCACTACTCAAAGGTAGTTCAATGAATTCATTCTTTGTTTATATTGGTGTTAAACCTACTATATTCCAACTTCATACTTCCCAATATTACTCATAGATGCATTGAAATAAGCAAACAACACACGAAAAACAGAATCTGTCAAAAACAGAACAGTCTGTAGTAATCTGCAGGTTTCGCATAATTCTGTAACTCCAAAAAATTCAAACTAAAGTGAGGAATTTATCTATTAATCATCTGCAAAAAGAATCAACTAAATAGTACACTCCAGTAAAATCTGATGACCATTCTAGCGAGCGCTAACGATTCTGTTTTTCACATCAAGATCATATAAACTTCACACAAGTCACCCCAAAGGTTCTACTTGGAACAAACACTAATTAAAACACAAAACCACATCTAAACATAAGCTGGATGCAATATTTATTCCTAAACAGAAGCAAAAAAAATTAGGTTGCCTCCCAACAAGCACTATCGTTTTACGCCCCTAGCTAGGCATAATGATGCTCACATAAAAGATAAGAATTGAAACATAACGGGAGCATCATGAAGCATATAACTAGCACATTTAAGTGTAACCCACTGATACGTCCAAAACGTATCTATAATTTCTGCTTGCTCCATGCCACTTTTGGGTGATATTGCTATGATATTCATACACTTCCATACACTTTTGATCATATTTGGACTAACTTACTAATCCAGTGCACCCCAGTGCCAGTTTCTGTTTTCGGCTGTTTTTGTATTTCAGGTTTTCAGGTTTCGAGAACTGCCCAGAAAAATCCAGAAAAATTATATAAAAAATCAGCGTTCCGGAAACAACACTGCGCCCGAAGGGCAGCCTGGGGGGCCACCAGGGCTCCAGGCGCCCTGGCGGCGCGCCCCCCCTGGGCCGCGCCGGGGGGGGGGGGCGCCTGGGCCCCCCGAAGCTCCCCCGATGCCCTACTTTGGCATATATTTAAAGGGTCCTCCGTAACCCTCAGAACAGGAACTCTTTTCGCGATCCCATCTCTGTTCCGCCACCGCCGCCGCTTCCAAGATCGGGAGCACCAGGAGAACTCTTCCCGGCACCCTGCCGGAGGGGAGGATCACCACCGGGAGCTTCTCACCACCATGGACGCCTCCCGGATGACTCGTGAGTAGTCTCCCTTGGACCATGAGTCCATGACCAGTAGCTATGTGATGTTCTCCTCCCGTTCTTGTGCTTCACTAATTAGTCCTCGTGAGCTGCCCTACATGATCGAGGCACCTATGTAATCCTTATGTTGTTGCTATGTTGAGTTTGCTGGGATCTGATGGATTATGAGATTATGTTCAGATTGATCTTGAGTAATATATTTGATCTACCTCTTTTATATTTTTGTTCATAAGTAATTCTTGCATGTTCTCCGTTGTTATTTATTGCTTTGGCCGAGTAGTAGGTAGTGACTCCAAGAGGGAACGTTATGCTCGATTGTGGGTTCATGCCCCTCGATGACTAGCTTGAGTGACAGAAACATGAGTCTAGGGGATGTGTTGTTGCCACAAGGGGGAAAACAACGGTGCTTGTGCCCGCGGGTGCAAGGATTGTTTACTTTACGCAAAGTTCTTTTAATGCAGTTGTCTGTTGCATTGAGTTTACACTATGGGTGGGACTCGCAACTTAATACCAGCGAGATGTTCTGGATAGATATCTCAAGGTGGATGATTAGTAGTAGATATTGATGGATTTCGGTCTACTTACTTTGGCGTACCTCCCATGCTTTGAACCTCAACATTTCTTGCAATGTAGTCAGCATTGGTTTGCGTTCGTGGTCCTGTCAATTGCCCAGCTGTAATTTGTTTACCTCACATAGCTGTTTTATCATCTTTTGTGAGAGAGACATCACTACTGAACATCATGAGACTCCGGTCCATATTACCATCATTGATCACATCCACTATTTACCTTTCGCTATTTACTTACTATTGCAAAACACTATCTATCACTACTATCATTGCTTTTAATCCTTTGTGAACTACAAGGCCGGAGGGATTGACAACCTCTCTGTACTCGTTGGGAGCAAAGTTATTTGTATCTGTGTGCAGGTCCACGTTGATTGCTACCAATCTGGCGCCGTAGCAATTGACACCTACTTGTTGAACCTAGGAGTCTCTAGGGATTCGATCCTTGGCATCTTTGCTAAGGGAAAACACTTCTACAATACTGCATCTTACACCTTCCACTTGGGGTAACCATCTTTTACCTTTGCTTTTTAGTCTTGTTAGTTTACCTTTCATTTTTGCTTTAGTACCTTTTTATCAAAAATCACAAAAATAGTTATCTTGCTTGCTTGCTACTCTGGGTTCCACCGAGAACACCAAGTTGTGTGACTTCACTAGTCACAACAACGATGACTTTATCAGCACACCTATCACTACACCTGCCACTTCAGCACCTTCATATGAAATTAAACCTGCTTTACTGAACTTAGTCATGAGAGAACAATTCTCCGGTGCAAGAGATGATGCTGCTTTACACTTGAACAACTTTGTTGAACTTTGTGATATGCAAAAGTACCACGAAATAGATGGTAATATTGTTAAGCTTAAGCTTTTTCCTTTCTCCTTGAGAGGAGGAGCTAAAATTTGGTTTCAGTCTTTGCCTAGAAATAGCATAGATTCTTGGGAGAAGTGCAAAGACGCTTTTATTGGAAAATACTATCCACCTGCTAAAATTATCCAACTTTGAAGTAACATAATGAATTTTAAACAATTGGATAATGAACACGTTGCCCAAGCTTGGGAACGTATGAAATCTCTTATCAAGAACTGCCCTACTCACGGTTTGACTACTTGGATGGTTATCCAAACTTTTTATGCAGGCTTGAACTTTACCTCGCAGAACTTGTTAGATTCGGCCGCGGGAGGAACTTTTATGTCAACTACACTTGGTGCTGCCACGAAGCTTCTCGATGAGATGATGACCAACTATTCCCAATGGCACACCGAACGCGCTCCAACAGGTAGGAAGGTAAACCCTGTCGAGGAGATTTCCTCCCTTAACGAAAAAGTTGACTTGATCATGTCTCTACTTTCGAAGCAATCTACTGTTGATCCTCGTGATGTTCCTTTAAATTCTTTGATTTCTCAAGAACAAGTAGATGTGAACTTTATCTCTAGAAACAATTTTAACAACAATGCTTATAGGAGTAATTTTGGTAGCAATCCTAGACTGTTCCCCTCTAATTCTTATGGGAGCAACAATGCTTATCATAGTACCAAGAACTCCAATACTGAACTAGAGACCATGCTTAGAGATTTCATCACTACCCAAAAAGCCTTTAATAAGAATGTAGAAGAGAAACTACATAAACTAGATGATCTTTCTTTTAAGGTAGACCACTTAGCCAATGAGGTAAAATTGCTAAAAAATTGAAACTTCTCCTCTTAAGGAGAGGGAAGTCATCCCTATTAATGCTTCTCAAGTGCAAATTAATGAAAACATTAGGATGATGGCTAAGCTTAAAGAAAGATGGGCTAGAGAAAGGGAGGAAGAGGAAAGAATTAAGAGCCTTCCTACCCACCACACTGTTGCTACTATCCAAGTTATTGAGGATGTTCAAACTTTTAGCACCCAATGTACTCCTGGTCCCAATGGACCTATTAATGGTGATGCTATGACTATAGAAACTACCAAACAAGTGAACCTTAAGGACACCACTACCACTTTACTTGATGCTCGTGACCTTGATTTTGATAATTGCACTCTTACCGAAGTTATTGATTTCCTTCACAAGATGTCTAGAGATCCCCGCACTAGCACGCTTAACCTTGCCTTCACAGAGCATATCACTAATGCTCTCATCAAAGCTAGGGAGGAGAAACTTAGAGTAGAAGCCTCCATACCTAGAAAGCTAGAAGATGGTTGGGATCCTATGATAAAAAATAAATTGAATGACTTCTCTTGTTATGCATTATGTGATGTTGGTGCTAGTACCTCTGTTATGCCCAAAAGAATATATGATATGCTTAAATTGAAACCTTATGATTCTTGTTCTTTTGGTGTTCGTCTCGTTGATTCTTCCATAAAGAAACCTTTGGGGAGGATCGACGATGTTCTTATCATTGTCAATGATAATTATGTTCCCGTTGATTTCACTATTATGGATATTGAATGTGATCCTTCATGTCCAATTATTTTGGGACGTCCCTTTTTGCGCACCGTTGGTGCTATCATTGACATGAAAGAGGGTAATATAAAATTTCAGTTTCCTCTCAAGAAAGGGATGGAACACTTCCCTCGAAAGAAGATCAAGTTACCTTTTGAGTCCGTTGTACGGCCTAGTTATTCTTTTACTCTTGATAAAACTTGATCTATGCATTATGCCTAGCTTAAAGGCATAAAAGAAAGCGCTTTTGGGAGGCAGCCCACATGAATAAATTTTTGCTTTTGTTGAGTCTTGATGTTGTTTACTGCTGTAGCATCATCATTGTATCTTTGCTTTTCATATTTGTGCCAAGTATAGCCTCCGATTGCTAGAAAGTTCAAACGTTGTGAGGTGCTGTCCAGGAAACAGATTCTGTCCTTGGATAGAAAATTCGTATAAAATCACCAGATCATCTTTTCGGTCTGAATTTTTTCGACAGCGTTTTCTATATAATTGTCTTTCGTGCGTCTGTTTTGAGTTTTTTTATTTGAGTTGCAGAAGTATCCCGAACAGATCATTTACTACCTACTGTTCTGTTTTTCACAGATTCTGTCCTGTTTTGCCTTACCTTCACTTTGCAAATCAAGAGCTTGCTTTTTCTTTGCAAAAACCTTTTGGCAATCTTGAGAAACAGTAGAACTTCAATAATATCTTTATTTCCAGCAAGGTATAATTATTTTATTAAGGGTACTAACCTCGCTAATCAGATTATGATGAGTTATGTATGAAGGGAGTTTTCAAGTGTGCGAGGGAAGATGATAAAAAGATTCAGGAGTGTCAAACGCTCAAGCTTGGGGATGCCCCCGTGCACCCCCAAGAAATATTCAAGGAGACTCAAGCGTCTAAGCTTGGGGATGCCCCCGTGCATCCCCTTCTCCATCAACATTATTAGTTCGTCTTTCGTTTCGTTATATTTTTATCACTTCATGTGTTATGTGCTATGCTTGGAGCGTCTTGCTTTTAGTTTTCTTTTTAGTTTTTCATAACGAGTTGGAACCCAGCATTCCTTTATGTGGGAGAGAAACACGCTCCACCTCTACCTAGAACATAACATAGAATTTTCATGTCTATCTATGCTGTGTGTGTTCTTTGTCTTTTAATAGCTACTATCATGCTCTGCTCTTAGTATTCATGCTTATCTTTTCAAAGAGCTTTTGTTTAGTTGGTTGCTTGAACTCTCTTTAATTATCATGCTCACCTTATTAAGAGAGTTTGCTTCCATTGCATTGGTTAATGTGTCTATGATAAATATGCTACTTGCATAATGGTGCTTAGTAGTTCAGGTTTTCTTATGATTAATCTCAAATAGCTGGGGGGTTCCCAATGTGTTATTGGAGTACCAACTTGGTTTGTTTGCCTATGATGTGGTATGGTTTAGTAATATCTTCCTTCGAGAATTTATTTTGATTGACTTGGCGTATGCTCACGCATATTTAAGACTGTAAAGAAAGTATGTCAAGCCTTGATGATCTTTTATTTCTGAGTAGCGATATAACTACCATGCCTGATTCAATATTGCTTTGTCGCTCTGCATGATTATGGCCGTCATTGCTCTCTTAGTTGGTCGCTCCCAGTCTTTTGCTAACCTCCACCTGTACTAAGCAAACTAACTATGCAATATATAGCTCATGGGAAAGTAGCCTAAAAACTATTGTGGTAAAGAATATGTTGCCTATGTATCTTATTTCTTATAAGTTGCTTGCTGAGCGGTAACCATGTTTCTGGGGACGCCATCAACTGTCACACTTTTGTTGAATATCATGTGAGTTGCTATGCATGTTCGTCTTGTCTGAAGTAAGGGTGATTTGCCGTGGGTTGAATGAATATGCATATTGTTAGAGAAGAACATTGGGCCGCCAACCAAAGCCATGCATCATGGTGGAAGTTTTAGCTTGGACCTTAATCCTCAATCTCTCATGAGAATATGCTTATGCATTGAAGAGGAGTCCATCATCTATTTTCTATGTTGTCCCGGTATGGATGTCCTCAAGTTGAGATCTATCAAAAATGAGAAATCAAATGCGATTTATCTCCTTGGATCTTTGTACAGGTGGCATAGAGGTACCCCTTTGTGACACTTGGTTGAAACATATGCAATGCAATGATAACCCATGGGAATCAGAGCTAATTAGGACAAGGAGCGAGCACTATTGGTATACGATGCATGAGGCTTGCAACTTATAGGATGTCTTATGCATGACACATATGAAGTACTACTACCGTTGACACAATTGCTTCCATGTTTTCAAAATAAAAAGCTCTAGCACATAACCATTCTTTTACTTTTATGTTGAAGCACCAACTACTGAGAGCATGATTGTCATTCTGAGTGTAACGTGCATTGTCCCAAAGTAGCATTGTCTTTTGCATGATTGTGATATCGTTTATTCTGAAATGATTGTATCTAGTCATCACTTAAACCTTGAAGGTGCCCCTGCATTTATGTTTTGCATCACTAAAGGGGGCAAGCTAGATATCACTTTGTCATATTTGCACATCATGTTCATTGCAAATCTTTTTGATGTTTCAGTTTCATATTGTAAAACTTTCAGTCATTTGTGATTTTCTCATGAGGCAACTTAACTACTATAGAATCATTGTCTCGGTAAGCTTTTGTCATATGACTATAAAAAGTCCTATATGGTTAATAGCATGTCACCACAGAAATTATTCTTGTTATCATTTACCTACTCGAGGACGAGCAGGAATTAAGCTTGGGGATGTTGATACGTCCAAAACGTATATATATAATTTCTGCTTGCTACATGCCACTTTTGGGTGATATTGTTGTGATATTCATACACTTCCATACACTTTTGATAATATTTGGACTAACTTACTAATCCAGTGCACCCCAGTGCCAGTTTCTGTTTTCGGCTGTTTTGTATTTCAGGTTTTCACGTTTCGAGAACTGCCCAGAAAAATCCAGAAAAATTATATAAAAAATCAGCGTTCCGGAAACAACACTGCGTCCGAAGGGCAGCCTAGGGGGGCCACCAGGGCTCCAGGCGCCCTGGCGGCGCGCCACCCTGGGCCGCGCCCGGGGGGGGGGGCTGGGCTCCCCGAAGCTCCCCCGATGCCCTACTTTGGCATATATTTAAAGGGTCCTCCGTAACCCTCAAAACAGGAACTCTTTTCGCGATCCCATCTCTGTTCCGCCGCCGCCGCCACTTCCAAGATCGGGAGCACCAGGAGAACTCTTCCCGGCACCCTGCCGGAGGGGAGGATCACCACCGGGAGCTTCTCACCACCATGGACGCCTCCCGAATGACTCGTGAGTAGTCTCCCTTGGACCATGAGTCCATGACCAGTAGCTATGTGATGTTCTCCTCCCGTTCTTGTGCTTCACTAATTAGTCGTCGTGAGCTGCCCTACATGATCGAGGCACCTATGTAATCCTTATGCTGTTGCTATGTTGAGTTTGTTGGGATCCGATGGATTATGATATTATGTTCAGATTGATCTTGAGTAATATATTTGATCTACCTCTTTTATATTTTTGTTCATAAGTAATTCTTGCATGTTCTCCGTTGTTATTTATTGCTTTGGCCGAGTAGTAGGTAGTGACTCCAAGAGGGAACGTTATGCTCGATTGTGGGTTCATGCCCCTCGATGACTAGCTTGAGTGACAGAAACATGAGTCTAGGGGATGTGATGTTGCCACAAGGGGGAAAACAACGGTGCTTGTGCCCGCGGGTGCAAGGATTGTTTACTTTATGCAAAGTTCTTTTAATGCAGTTGTCTGTTGCATTGAGTTTACACTATGGGTGGGACTCGCAACTTAATACCAGCGAGATGTTCTGGATATATATCTCAAGGTGGATGATTAGTAGTAGATATTGATGGATTTCGGTCTACTTACTTTGGCGTACCGCCCATGCTTTGAACCTCAACCTTTCTTGCAATGTAGTCAGCATTGGTTTGCGTTCCTGGTCCTGTCAATTGCCCAGCTGTAATTTGTTTACCTCACATAGCTGTTTTATCGTCTTTTGGGAGAGAGACATCACTAGTGAACATCATGAGACTCCGGTCCATATTACCATCATTGATCACATCCACTATTTACTTTTCGCTATTTACTTACTATTGCAAAACACTATCTATCACTACTATCATTGCTTTTAATCCTTTGTGAACTACAAGGCCGGAGGGATTGACAACCTCTCTGTACTCGTTGGGAGCAAAGTTATTTGTATCTGTGTGCAGGTCCACGTTGATTGCTACCAATCTGGCGCCGTAGCAATTGACACCTACTTGTTGAACCTAGGAGTCTCTGGGGATTCGATCCTTGACATCTTTGCTAAGGGAAAACACTTCTACAATACTGCATCTTACACCTTCCACTTGGGGTAACCAACGAGGGGTTCGAGGCCCATCACCCACTTCCTATGCATAGGAATTTTGTGAGCAAACAACTTATGGGAACAATAATCAACTAGTATAGGAAAGCAAAACAAGCATAACTTCAAGATTTTAAGCACATAGAGAGAAACTTGATATTATTGCAATATGTAGAAGCATATGATCCTCTCTCATAATAATTTTCAGAGCCATCATGAATGAATTCAACAATATAACCAGCACATAAAGCATTCTTTTCATGATCCCCAAGCATATAAATTTTACTACTCTCCACATAAGCAAAATTATTCTCATTCATAGTAGTGGGAGCAAACTCAACAAAATAACTATCATGTGAAGCATAATACAATTGAAAACTAAAATCATGAGGACAAGTTTCATGGTTATCATTATTCTTAATAGCATACAAGTCATCAGAATAATCATCATATAGCAACTTTGTTCTCATAATCAATTGGAACCTCTTCCGAAATAGTGGATTCATCACTAAATAAATTCATGACCTCTCCAAATCCACTTTCATCAATATAATAATCATAAATAGGCGGCATGCTTTCATCATAATAAATTTGCTCATCAAAACTTGGGGGACTAAACATATCATCTTCATCAAACATAGCATCCCCAAGCTTGTGGCTTTGCATATCATTAGCATCATGGGTATTCAAAGAATTCATACTAACAACATTGCAATCATGATCATCATGCACATATTTTATGCCAAGCATTCTATGTAATTCTTCTTCTAGTACTTGAGCATAATTTTCCTTTCCATCATTTTCATGAAAGATATTAAAAAGATGAAGCATATGAGGTAACCTTAATTCCATTTTTTGTAGTTTTCTTTTATAAACTAAACTAGTGAGAAAACAAGAAACTAAAAGATTCGATTGTAAGATCTAAAGATATACCTTCAAGCACTCACCTCCCCGGCAACGGCGCCAGAAAAGAGCTTGATGTCTACTACACAACCTTCTTCTTGTAGACGTTGTTGGGCCTCCAAGTGCAGAGGTTTGTAGGACAGTAGCAAATTTCCCCTCAAGTAGATGACCTAAGGTTTATCAATCCGTGGGAGGCGTAGGATGAAGATGGTCTCTCAAACAACCCTGCAACCAAATAATAAAGAGTCTCTTGTGTCCCCAACACACCCAATACAATGGTAAATTTTATAGGTGCACTAGTTCGACGAAGAGATGGTGATACAAGTGCAATATGGATGGTAGATATAGGTTTTTGTAAACTGAAAATATAAAAACAACAAGGTAACAAGTGGTAAACGTAAGCATAAACGGTATTGCAATGATAGGAAACAAGGCCTAGGGTTCATACTTTCACTAGTGCCAGTTCTCTCAACAAGGATAACATGATTGGATCATATTACTAGCCCTCAACATGCAACAAAGAGTCACTCCAAAGTAACTAATAGCGGAGAACAAACGAAGAGATTATGGTAGGGTACGAAGCCAACTCAAAGTTATTCTTTCTGATCGATCTATTCAAGAGTCTGTAGTATTGTTCAATCTATCATAGAGTTCGTACTAGAATAACACCTTAAGACACAAATCAACCAAAACCCTAATGTCACCTACATACTCCATTGTCACCTCAAGTATCCGTGCACATGATTATACGATATGCATCACACAATCTCGGATTCATCTATTCAACCAACACAAAGTACTTCAAAGAGTGCCCCAAAGTTTCTATCGGAGAGTCAAGACGAAAACGTGTGCCAACCCCTATGCATAGATTCCCAAGGTCACGGAACCCGCAAGTTGATCACAAAAACATACATCAAGTGGATCACGTGATATCCCATTGTCACCATAGATATGCACATTCAAGACATACATCAAGTGTTCTCAAATCCTTAAAGACTCAATCCGATAAGATAACTTCAAAGGGAAAACTCAATCCATTACAAGAGAGTAGAGGGGGAGAAGCATCATAAGATCCAACTAGAATAGCAAAGCTTGCGATACATCAAGATCGTGCCATCTCAAGAACACGAGAGAGAGAGAGAGAGAGAGAGATCAAACACATAGCTACTGATACATACCCTCAGCCCCGAGGGTGGACTACTCCCTCCTCGTCATGGAGAGCGCCGGGATGATGAAGATGTCCACCGGTGAGGGTTCCCCCCTCTGGCAGGGTGCCGGAACAGGATCTAGATTGGTTTTTGGTGGCTACAGAGGCTTTCGGCGGCGGAACTCCCGATCTAGGTTAATTTCCGAAGGTTTCAGTATTTATAGGATTTTTTGGCGCAGGGCACACGTCAATGGGGCTTCTGGGCTGTCCACGAGATAGGAGGGCGTGCCCCCCTGCCCAGGGCACGCCCCCACCCTCGTGGGAAGCCCGTGGCTCTCGTGACCCAACTCTTTTACTTCAGGGGCTTCTTTTGGTCCAGAAAAAATCATCAAAAATTAGCACGTCAATTGGACTCCGTTTGATATTCCTTTTGTGTAAAACCCTAAAACAGGAGAAAAACATAAACTGGCACTGGGCTCTGGGTTAATAGGTTAGTCCCAAAAATCGTATAAAAGTGTATATGAAAGCCCATAAGACATCCTGGAAGGATAATATAATAGCATGGAACAATAAAAAATTATAGATACGTTGGAGACGTATCAGCCATCGCCATCATAGGCCAGGCTTCGCCGATGAGGCCTCAGGTGGCGGCTGGGCGGAGGAGGCGAGGGGAGGGGGCCTAGTGCCGACGGCGAGATCGCCCCCTGTGTCGCCTGGGTGGGCGACGCGGGGGTGGGTGCGGTGGTCGGGGTCTCACCGACGGATCACGTACGGATCTGGAAGAGTCAGAACACAAGCCCTTAAAAATGGGAGAGATTTTCACTTCCCGACCTCTGCACCAACTAAGGATGCAGACAGAGATTTTCACTTCCCGACCTCTGCACCAACTAAGGATGCAGACAGCCATTTTAGTATGAGTACCAAGATAAACATGGTCCTCGGAATTTTTTAAATGAGTATCAAGATATTTCATGATGAGTGGTCCCACCATACATCAAGCTTGATCCTTAATAAACGGGAAAAAGCCCATGTGCATCACCTGTCAATTCTGGGAATTGAACTCGGGTCGTTGGGCTGCACAACCGCATACCCAACCACTGAGTCAAGGCTCTATCTGCAAAGCTAACTAGCTGGGGATATATTATTTACTTTGAAATTGCATAAAACTTGACTTGGCTGCAAAGCAAATCGTAACTTGCACATTCGCCAGTGAACCAAATTTCACCGTATACCACATTTCACCAGGGTCATTATATTCTTGAAGGGTATTTTTAACCGATCCCTTATAATCGGTTAGTCGAGTAAAATTTCAATGTTACTCCACTAACCGTCACCTAGCCAATCCCCAATCCGACGTTAGTGGAATATATTTTTACTCCGGTCCTAAAAGTTCTCTATTTTTACTTCATCGATTGACGGCCCAGTAAAACGTTGTGCCCTCTCTCTCGCGCCCGCCCTGTCACAGCATCTTCGTCAGCGCTCCTCCCACCACTGCCTCATTCCATCCCTTGCGCTCCGTCATCGTTCTGTCCGTCGGCCAACCCATTCGGCCCCGTCGCCGTCGCCGAAATCAAGGTAAAACGCCATCACCATTGTTTATTCGTCCAATTTCTTTCGTGTTTCTTCTTTTTTCTAGCGGCCGCCACATCTCACCTTGCTTGCGCAGCGCTGCACGTCACCTGTCGTTCGCCGCTTCGATCTAAATCACGCCCGCCGACTTGTGAACCACCACCGCACCCCAAGTGTTCGAAGAATTTCCTAGGTGATTTTTTGGTTGTTTCTCTTTGAACCGAGCCGTTTGGATCGAATCGAACCGTTTAGATTGTAGGTGAAGAGGTTGAGGGAGATGGTGTTGGAGGAGTCGTCGCCATCCGAAGAGGAAGAAGACGACGATGACTTTGACACTGTTTTATGCATGATTTTCAATGATGATGTTCAGGGTCTGTAAGAAGATTGATTTGTGAAACGTTCGACGGGTCATACCAGGTTTACCTGGGCGGAGTGACTTACTTAATGCAGGCAGGCTAATCCGGGGTTTTAGGTGTATACACCATGCTTCCAAGCCGTGGCTTGATAGCCTACTAAAAGGGTTGTCAACTCGTTGACGCTATGCGTCAGGAGCCCCCAGGTAGCATTGTGAGCTATGCTTGTCGGGGCCCATGTTTGAGTTGTGCTATGCATCGAACTCTCTTTTGCCCCTCATCATCATGTGGGCTTTGTTAGCCAGATTACCGAAGCAACCAGAGCTATGCTCTTATGATGGTATTGGCTTAATAACCCAATCAATAGGGTAGTTAGAACTCCGCCTTATAAACAGAAGCCTCCAAGTGATATATTTTTGAGCTGTGCTCGCCAGGTGCCTATGTTTGAGTTGTGTTGTGCAACAAACTCTCTTTGGTCCCTTTAATTTTCCCTGAGAACTCGAACTTGTGAGAGATTATTCTTTTGAACTGGAAATTCTTAAGCCGGATATTGAGAGCTTCAAAGTTTCGTGGGAGACATCTTTCCCTTGAACCGGATCTTAAACCGGATTCTTCATTTTCAGCCGGAATTTTTCTGACGGCCTTTAAACTCGAACTCGCGAGAGATTAATCTTTTTGAATTGGAGATTCTTAAACCGGATTTGAGAGCTTCGGAGCCTTGTAGGAGACATATTTCCCTTGAACCGGATTGCGAACCGGATATTTGAGAGCTTCAGTAAGACTGGTGTCCTTTGAGCCGGATTTTAAACCGTATATTTGAGTCATGTCATCGTAGCCCCTGAGTCTTGAGACTACTCGAGGAGTTGGCTTGAGACTCTCCATATTTGATCATAGCATAAGGTGTCCATCATTGTTGTTGACAGTGGGATATGAATCCATAGAAAATTGAGGTGACTGTGGCGGGTTATCAATGATCCCGTATGAGCCGTGTCAACAACTCGACCAATGGTCCCTTCCAACTGGCGATTTGAAGTTAACCAAACTGTAGTGGCGGCGACTTGTGCGCCTGCCCATTGAACCACCCAGTGCAGACGGCGGTTGATAGTATATGATAATTTGGCCCCATTTTGTTGAAAGAAAACCGGGCTACCCAAGCTGTGACTTGCTCATACTCAATAAACAGCTCATGCAGACAAGTGCGGCCCGGTATGTTGATGTAGACCAGGCCGCAAGAGACGAACGGTAAAGACGACCGCGGCTTCATAGGCATTATAAGCCGGCGCGGACGGGCGAGTCAATCATAGTTGCGGTCCCGGCAAGTTGATGTAAACTGAGCCGTAAGGGCGACGTCTTGCACGCGTTCATTCACCGTGTAATGTGGCACAAACGTACACCGGGCAGGATGTTGCCAGCGCGTGCTTCGTACCCATGGTATAAATCATGTTTATAATAAATAACTGTCCTACATAAAATATACGAATCAAAGTAATTGTTTTCTTGATAAAAACAATATATACCAAGAAAATAGATTTAGATGGATATCACATGATGTATTTGGACCTTATGATCCTCATCGGTGTCCGTTAGTCAACCCGGCATGTTGAGTAGGCCGGACCGCAGGGCGGACAGTAAAACGACCACAGCAACAGAGGCAGCCCAGACACATGAGTCGGCCGCAGTGTTGTAAGCCAGCGTAGACGAGCAAGTTGTCCTCCGCGTTGTAAACCGGTGTAGGACGCGTGAACCACCACGAGGGCTGATGAGCGAGTTGTTCGTGGTGTTGTAAGACGGCGCGGACGGGTGAGTCGGCCAAGGCATTGTAAGCCGGCGCGGGAGTCCGTTGAGTAAGGACGACCACCTGTGCCGAATGATGTTGGCACACCTCCATCTCCGCGGTATAATATCACTTTGTAATGAATAATTTTCCTGCATATAAAATACATAAGGGCGATGTATTTTTCTCGGATGAATTAGTATATATTTAAAAATAGATAGAATAAATGGCACCTTGTATTTTTATCTGATGATCGCAGACTGATGATGAAATGGTTGCCGGAGTTATGATCGATGGGACTTGTGCCCTGATTCATGCATGATGCTGTGGAGTTTTGAAATGTGAGTCGTGACGCCCCCCAGGCTGTGGTCTTTGTGTTTGGATTGTCAATTTGTTCGCCGGCCGCCTGTGCTTAGTTGAAGTACTCCCAACTTTTGCTTTATTCTTAGGCCCTGTTTGGTTCATAAGTCCTAGGACTTATTTTAGTCCCAACTTATAAGTCATAAGTCCCTAAAAAGTCCCTACCTGTTTGGTTCATGGGACTTAACATGTACTAGTAGACCATATTACAACTATAAATCCCTATAAGTCCCTCCTTGAGAGTCTTATTTGATAAGTCCCAAATACCCACTTTAAGTCCCTATAAGTCCCTCCTGTTTGGTTTAGATGGGACTTATAGGGACTTATTTAAGTCCCTAGACCAATAAGTCCCTGGAAACAAACACCCTCTTATTAATCCAGCGAACTGCTATTTTTCCATACTCCATAGCCGCTCATTCTACAACTCCATGAAAAAACGAGTCTGATAAGGTGAGGGCGCTCCAGCGGGTCAACGTACGGCAGCTCGAGGCGACTGACAGAGCCGGCGACTGTGACTTGCAGAGGCAGCGGAAACAGCCGGGAGGCGGACGGACGGGCCGGGGCCGCACACGTCCTGGAAGCGACTCGAAGGCTGAGGCGGAGCCAGCGGCACGGCAGAGCGCGCCACGGTGATGGACGGAGTCGGCGAGATGGGTCATCGGAGCAGCGGAGGCCGGCACAGGCGGCTCAGGATGGCGGGGGCCAGGCGGCGGCAACGGCCCCAGGCGCCGCGATAGAAGACGAGCGAGTCGACCGGCGCTCCGGAGACGACGAGCGCGCGGGAGTCGACCGGTGTCTCGAGTGAGGGCCCCGGCTTGAGGCAGGTTTTTGTTAAAAACAGGCTCAAATCATACGTCGTAGCCGCTGCGACAGTGGAGAAGGCGAGCGGCGGCTCGAGAAGCAGAGGTATGGCCGGCCCGTGGCGCGGTCGTTAACTGACACGGCGGAGACAGCAGGGTCCTTCCGAGGTGAAGGCGACGAAGGCCGGGGCGGATCGGCGATGAAGAAGATGACGACTTGAGGCGGAGCAGCAAGGCGGCGAGGTGACCCGGAACTGGGCGACTCGAATTAGGAGATGCGAGGCCAGCTGAGTGGCTCACCAGTCAGGGGCGGCTTGGCGCGTCAGGCGGCTCACGCTGCTGCTGAAGGTAAGGACCAGGCAGCGTGCAGAGGAACGACAGGCCTGGAGCCAAGGCGGCTTAAAGCCTGTAGTGGAAATCGCGACGGCGGCTCACATGCATCGAGGCAAAGGCGGCCGGCGATTGATTTGGCGACGGCGGTGGCTTATAGCGACGGAGGAGCGAGGCGGGTCAGTGTGACGACCCGGCCGTGAAATTGGGCAGCTCGGAGGCGACGGATGGATGCAGGTGCTACCACCTGCGACTCAGTAGCGGCGGCTGAAGCCAGTCGCAGAGATGGACGACCGGCAGAGCAGCGGCGGCTCGATGGTGGAATCCACTACCGAATCATGGGTTGCTTCCCAAACTTTGGCTCGAATCCGAATATAACATGTGGCTCGAATCCACTCCCCGGCCTTCGCTCCACGCTGGACAAATTGAGCCTTTACGTGGATATTACTTATTAGGGCATCTCCATTGCATAGCCGCTTATGTAGGCGCTTAAGGATAAAAAATAAAAGTTATATTGTCTAGCGTTTGTATAAGAGCCTCGGCCTCCAACGCCCAAAAGCTCTGAGGCGCTAAACAACCCACGTCAAATCAACTGTTGGTGCACTGGAGCGCCTGCTGCCAACTCTGGCAGGAAGGCGCCAGAAAGTATTCTCCAGATTAGCAAAACGACCAGGATTTAGATCCTTAGCGTCTGTCCTTAGCACTGCATTGTAGATGCCCTTAGATGCTTAATGGATTGGTTTGTCCTTGGTCTCCACGCTGGACAAATTGATGGCTGATTGGATACTTGACGTTGAAACGCCTTCGGTTATGATCCTTTAGTGGATTCATCTTCGACTTGGCTTTGGCAATCTTTCTCGGAAACTTGTATCCGGATGACGAAATCGTCAAATCGATCACTGCGGCTTTGCAACGGAGAACGACACGCTTTCCTAATTCTCGTCTCAAAATTTGAATATGCCAGATCCAGAAATAATCACGCTTCTGATCTCAAACAACAAAACCGTCGCAAGGTTGTCCCACGCCGGATCATCCTGCGTGATTGTTCCCTCGCTTTTCTTCATCCGGTCAATCACGGGCTTCTCGATCCCTAGACGAGATCCCTTCAAGAATTCAACACCACCGTGCGCGGGCTTCATGATGGGCGCCAACTGTCATGGAATTGTCACGGCAGATGTCCTAGCGTGAGGACTTAGTCATGAGACCAACGCATCTATGTGGTAGATTGAGAGGGGTTGGGCGGAATCAAAAGACGCAACACACACAAGACACGGATTCATACAGCTTCGGACCCCGAGAAACATCATCCGGTAATAGCCCTACATGCTGTTTGAGGCTAGATCTCATTATGATCCTCATGGAGTCGCTGGTAAACCGGCGCTTTGTGTCTAGCCCTATAGATTTTTTTTTTGTTGCTTCTCCCTCTTTGGGGAGCCCCGCCCCTCCTTATATATGTTGAAGGGCGGTTTACATGACTAGTCCTAGTTGGATTAGGACTACTCTATTACAAGTGGAGTCCTAGTCTTGCTTCCTTTGTAGGAGAATATTCCTTATGTCTTCCTCTTAAACCGGCCCACCATAACATGAGCCGGCCTTTCATGAACCGCCCGTTGGGCCACCGGGTCTTGTCGCACCTCTGACCCGCCTGCCGGATCACCAATGAATCGTAAACCGCCAGGTCAAAGCGGGTCGCCTGTGAATCGCCAAACTCCAGCCGGGTCATACATCCGGCGGTTTATACCGCGGGGTATATCCCCGACAGCGGCCGAGGAGAGGATCACAATTTAGCCGCATACACATCAACCGTGATAGAGCGAAGGTCCATGCCAAGATCATGAGAGATTATTTTGATCCAAATCCAACCTTGGTCAAAACTGCTCGGTCAACGGGCTCAACTACTTGATGGGTTACTGCGGATGGCATATATCCATCATGGACCACCTTGGTCAAAACAATTCCGCGTCGAAAAGGTAACAAAAACACTCACTTTGCCCAATGTTAAGAAGCTACAAGAAAAGATGTGGAGAGAGCCTTCGGTGTGCTTCAGAAGTGCTTTGCAATTGTTCATGGCCCTGCCAAGTAACGAAACTCCAAGGTTCTATTACGAATCATGATTTATTGCATCATATTGCATAACATGATCGTTGAAGACGAGAGAGTTATGCCTGAGAACTTTCGGCACATCACCAATGGAACTCCGGTTGAGTCAGAGTATGATACAAACAAGATAATACCATTTATTGAGCATCATTGAAAGATTGAGAACCATCAAGTTCATACTCAGCTCCAACAAGATCTTGTTGAGCCTCATTGGCAATGTCTAAGCGAGTCATAGTTGTTCTATGAAATGCTATTTGCTACATTTGAACCATTCAACGTGTTTAAATTTAAATAATTCGATTTCTAAACTTTGAAATCGGTTTGTAAACTACATTTGTAATTTAGTTGAACATTCAAATTTATGTTTAATTTCTATATGTGTGCTAATATGTAGTTGCAATTTATAAAATTTACTCTGTTATATTTAGGAGATCAGCTAGGTCCGATCAAAACTTAATGGAGTATATATAGTCCACTAAGCCTTATACTGCACTAAGTCTTAAGGGATTGGTTAGAGATGCCCTAACTTAAGCTATTATTATAACCAAATGTGCCAACCAGAAATAGGCTGCTACAAAATGAAATGGACGGCGGAAAGTAAGTAAAGGCCATCACCCCCTCGGACCCAGCACTGACCGACCAAAACCATCTCCGAGATTCCTCACTCTTCCTCTCATTTTCTTGCTTGGCCTCCAAGCATCCATTTTTTTTTTATGTGACGTGATGTGGTTCAAGCACCCGTATGCTTTAGCAGCGGGCTAATTAAACATCTCACATCTTAATGATTCCGTGATCAAAGCAATGCTAATTAACATGTGCCGACACATCCTACATGGGTACGTGTTGATTGCTCTGAGGATTGGGGTTTGCTAGCTTTCGGCACGTCGGCCTTTTCGTTCATTCTCTTGCTTTCTTTTTTCGTCTGGAGCAGAGCAGCAAAAGAGCTAATAATCCGTGGGACAGCTGAAATTCTAGAGCACTCCTGCACGAGACGAGAGGTATCGATCAGATCTGATGCCGTGTATCTAAACGACGTGCGAGTGCAATACAAGCCGCACGCGATCCGAGATTGATACGGATCGACCCGATGTGAATCTGATGATACGTGTTTGATGGATTGGTATCGTCGCAACCTCAGTCACCAGCTGGTTTAGCATGCAAGCGTGGAGGTGGCTGCGCACCCTCTCTCGTGTTTAGATTCCACTTACGTATTTTGGTCGGCGATGATCTGCATCGTCACCCAATTTTGACCAAGGCCATCGACGTGGTGGTGATTGATTGATTCTTCGGTGAATAAGTCTATCTTGGCAAGCATTTTATGAAATTATATGGCACACACAGCCACGTCGAAGTTGAAGAAGCTACCAATATATATATTCACATCTTACGCGAAAATGAAATGGCAAGACTGATCACCAACAGTCGGGCAGATTACACAAACTCATTCGGAGTCCACGTGGGTACGTAGTACCAAAGGTAAACGAGAACATTAATCCACTTTCCTGTCGAGGAACATTTACGTTTCATTAAACTTATAAACCATGCAAAACATTGGTTACCAAACGAATTACGAGAGATGGAAATTATGTATCTGAAAATGTAAGGAGTAATTTTCACACAAAGACTCACAGCAAACACACAAAACAAAAAATTAAGAGCAACAAACCAATAAAACTCATCACTTCCAGCAACACCAAAACTCTTGGATTTCTAATCCAGCTGAAACAGGACATAATATCCGTTGAAGTTTACCACAAACGAGTTCACCTATGAGGCGGAAGGCCAAAAACAATCTTCGCAAATGGGCTCGGGCAACGGCCCGAGCAGGGCGACAAGAGGATCCATTTCTTGTTGTTCCCTAAAACTAGAACCCACGTCACCAATGGCAAGACCATCGTGTACAAGAAGCTTGTGCAGGGTTTGACAACTATTTCCATGGCAAGCAAATGCCCATGAAAATTGACAGACAACACTCATACAACACTAAAATCAACAAAAGGGTTTGTCGGTGGAGCCCGAGCAGCTGCCCAGTGTAGCTGGGCAGTGGCTCCGCTACTGCACGTCGCAGATCCATCGAGCAAAGAAGCTAAAGAAAAACCATGTTATGGTTGGCCACGTCATGTGACCTAGAACTCTAGATTGATGTGACACAAACTTCACATCTATGTCGACGCCTCAGACACTACCACCATGTTCAAAGAGAAGAGGGATAGTTACAAGTCAATGCGGTCATCGCCAAGCTAGTATGATGAACAAGAACACACCCAAAGTTTATTCCTCAAGTTGGTCTTAAGATGGGTCTATTATATACTCTCTCCGTTCCAAATTACTTGTCATAGAAATAGATAGAAATTGATGTATCTAGAACTAGAAATATGACTAGATACATCCATTTCTGCAATAAGTAATTACGGACGGAGAGAGTAGTATGTTAGAGCAACTAAAAATCTTGCTACTAATTAAAAATGATGCAATGCACTGCTTATATATTTTCTATTATGTTCATATAGAGCATCTATAGTCGGAATGGGCATATCCCACTCGGTTCGCCGCCACCTCCCACTCGGATTGGAGCAACTCTAGGATGGCATGGTTTTCGGCCACAAGGACAAGATCGGTGACAAGTGTTGCGAAGGTGGTAGCGCCCGCGTGCTCGGCCTCTGAATGCGTCTTCGCGGCTTGGGCGAGGTGGAACTCTGTCAGCTAAAGGGAGATCTGCTCACTGTGCTATAGTATATTGCTTGATGATGAATGAGTTCAGAGTACACTCTTATAGGAGAAGGAGAGCCCAACGTCTCCCGTACAATCAGGCACGCAGGCCATGACGGGAGGGCTGTTAGTGATCCTAGAGACTAGGAGATTACAACAGCTATTACAAGGGTTAGTCAGAGTACAATACTAAAGTACAAGTACAGCACGTTAACACCCCCCCCCC
>LR738715.1:132693158-132722614 GCA_902687465.1 Secale cereale
CCCCCCCCCCCCCCCCCCGCAGTCGGAACGCCGCCCGGGTGGATGTTCAGACTGGATCGAAACTCAGTGAAGACTGCTGATGGAAGACCCTTCGTGAAGATGTCGGCATACTGGGATGCAGAAGGAACGTGAAGAACTCTGGCCTCACCCAATGCAACACGATCCCGAACGAAATGCAGGTCGATCTCCACATGTTTGGTTCGCTGGTGTTGGACGGGGTTGGAGGAGAGATACGTGGCACTTATGTTGTCACAGTACACCACGGTAGCGCGAGCTGGGGGCCGCCGAAGCTCCTGTAAGAGTTGGCTGAGCCAAGTAGTTTCAGCGACACAGTTTGCCACCGCGCGATATTCGGCCTCGGCACTCGAACGGGATACCGTAGGCTGCCGCTTCGAGGACCAGGAGATCAAATTGGAGCCAAGAAATACACAAAAGCCCGAGGTAGACTTCCGAGTGTCCGGGCAACCGGCCCAATCAGCGTCGGAATAAGCAATGAGATCATGGGAGGGTGAGTTGTAGAGCTGTAGGCCGAAGTGGGAGGTGCCCTGTAAGTAGCGTAGGATGCGTTTGAGCAACTGAAAGTGGGTGGTGCAAGGGGCATGCATGAAGAGGCAAGCATGTTGGACGGCATAAGATATGTCAGGGCGAGTTAAGGTAAGATATTGTAGGGCACCTGCAAGGCTGCGGTAGAGAGTGGGGTTAGAAAGAGGAGCACCATCATGGGCAGAAAGTTTGGCTTTGGTGTCGATGGGAGTGGAAATGGGGTTGCAGTTGAGCATACTAGCACGGTCCAGAATTTCAAGCACATACTATTGCTGGGAGAGAAACAGGCCGGTGGTGTTGCGGGTGACATTAACCCCAAGGAAATGGTGGAGATCACCAAGATCCGACATGGCGAATTTAGTTTTGAGGGAAGAGATGATGGAATGAAGAGTGGTGTTATTGTTGGCTATGAGGATAATATCATCTACATAGAGAAGTAGATAGGCAACCGAAGAGCCATGGTGGAAGATGAAGAGTGACGGGTCACACTTGGAGGAAACAAACCCCTTGGAAAGAAGATATGATTGAAAACGTAAAAACCAAGTGCGCGGAGCCTGTTTCAACCCGTAGAGGGATTTCTCGAGAAGGCAAACATGAGTGGGATGTGAGGAATCAACGAACCCCGCCGGTTGTGTGCAGTAGACCGTCTCACCAAGATCACCGTGAGGGAACACGTTTTTGACATCAAGTTGATGAATGGGCCAAGAATGGGCGGTGGCAATGCTGAGGACGACGCGTATCGTAGCCGGTTTGACAACCAGACTGAAAGTCTCCGTATAGTCAATACCCTCCTGTTGGGTGAACCCACGAAGAACCCAACGCGCCTTGTAGCGAGAGATCGAACCATCCGGAGTAAACTTGTGGCGGAAGATCCATTTTCCGGTGACCACATTAACACCTGCAGGACGAGGAACCAGCTTCCACGTATCGTTCTTTAGCAAAGCAGTATATTCAGCGAGCATAGCATCGTACCAATGGTGATCCTTTAAAGCAGTTTTATATGAGGATGGAAGGGGTGAAATAGCTGGGGAAGAAGTCAGCCTAAATAAGCGACGTGGTTGGGCGAAACCTCGTTTGGCACGGGTCATCATTTTATGTGAGTTGGCGGGAGGCGCGATAGGAACGACGGGACGACATGGCGGGCTGGGGGTGGACGGCTCGGAAGGCGAGGTGGATGTGGTGGGGTCCAGACAGAAGAGGCAGTTGAGGGAGACGCGGGATCCACGGCAGATCCGAGGGGGCCAGTGGGGTGCGATCCGAGGGAATCGGACGAAGGCGAGGCGGGGGAATCGTCGGCGGGAGAGGGGGAGTGGCCCGCGTGGCGTGCGCTGGCTGGACTGGTAGAGGCGGATGGCTCGGTGGGTGTGGGGGAGCACGAGTGGGACGCGGGATTGGATGGTACGGTGGGCGAGGTGGATGCCATGGGACCGCAGGTGGGCGAGGTAGGTGGGGTGGCGATCCCGGAGAAGATTGCGCGCCGAGGTAGGGGATCTGGTGCGGATGGTGTGGCTGTAGCTGCTGGTGAGGGAGGCATGTATGGAAAGGTGGTTTCATCAGAAATCACATGCCGAGAGATGATGACTCGTCGGGAGGTGAGGTCGAAACAGCGGTAACCTTTGTGCTCCAATGGGTAGCCGAGGAAAACGCAGCGGGTGGAGCGTGGGGCTAGTTTGTGAGGGCTAGTGGCGTAAAGGTTGGGATAGCATAAGCATCCGAAGACACGGAGATGATCATAGCGTGGTTGGACGCCGGTGAGAAGAAAGTAAGGGGTGTGTGGCGTGGTGCGGGTGGAAGGGCGGCGATTGACGAGATGAGTGGCGGTATGTAAGGCCTCAACCTAAAACGGTGGTGGGAGTGAGGCATGTAGGAGAAGGGTGCGGACAACATCATTGGTGGTTCGGATCATGCGCTCGGCCTTGCCATTTTGTGGAGAGGTGTGAGGGCAGGAGAGGCGGTAGACGATGCCGTGGGTGGAAAAGAAGGTGCGAAGATCCGTATTGATAAATTCGCCGCCGTTGTCACACTGCATACACTTAATAAGAGTGTGGAATTGGGTAAGAATGTAGGTAAAGAAACGTTGGAGAGTGGGGGAAGTCTCGGATTTATGTCGCAAGGGAAAAGACCAAGAGTAAGGGGAAAAGTCGTCAAGCACGATGAGATAGTATTTATAGCCCGAAAAACTCATAACCGGAGCGGTCCAGAGATCACAATGAATTATTTGAAAGGGAGCACTAGTACAATTTTGGGAAGAAGAAAAAGATAAACGAGGCTGTCGTCCAAGTTGGCATGCAGTACAAGGTGAACTAGCAACGTTATTACAATCTGAAGGAAATCTTTCGAAATAGAAGCTAAGGACATCTTGCCCGGATGGCCAAGGCGTTGGTGCCATAGATCGCCGGAGGTGCTGAGGAATGCGGTGCCGCCTGGGGTGTGCTTGCCATAAAAGGGATAGAGCGGGCCGGGGCTACTGGACGTCAGTAGAGGAGTCCTGGTTGGAAGGGCCTTCATAGAAAACCCAGAGGGGTTAAATTCAACAGAAATATTATTATCACGAGATAATTTGCGTAAAAGATGAGGTCTTGAACGATGGAGGGACAGACTAGAACGTCGTTGAGGGCGAGGTGGGTGGGGGGAAGGGTGGTGGAGCCGATGCCAGTGATAGGTAAGCGATCACCATTGCTGACAATTATGCTAGAGGAATTGTGCTTGGGAAAAGAACGAAACGAGGAGAGGTTACCTGCGTTACCCGTGACGTGTGTGGCAGCGCCGGAATCAAGAATCCAGTCTGCACTCTGTTGGGACAGTCCTTGCTGGCTGTAGGCGTGATGAAGCAGTGCGGCGTGATCCCAGCCAGGAACGCTGAAAGTGCAACTAATCCCCGGGTGGTTTTGGTAATTAATAACAACATATATATCATTGAACTAATATTTACTTGAGAATCATTTCAGAAAAGTTCGATGATATGGGTATGGAAATGTCTGAAGAAGTGGACCCCTCAAAATGCTAAGACAAGCATTGGCAAAAGCTCAAGACTCTATTTTTGGTTTAGTGATCAAAGATCACATTGAGTCCATAGGAAAAGCCAATACTATTAAAAGGGGATGAGGTTGTGTTAATGTTCTAGTTGCTCAAGTGCTTGGTGATCTAGCTCCCTCAACTATCAGCACTCTTCACTACTCAACACACTCATAAGTAATCTCGGACAAACCGATTCTGCAAACTCAGTCCCACCGAGATGAACCACCTCAGTTATTCCTCCAAACCCTAATTTCTCGGTCCATCCGATTTTGAGTTTCGGTCTCACCGAAAATGGACTGCCAACCTTCTGTAACCAATGACATCACTTCGGAATATCCGAGTTGTTGTTTTCGGTCCCACCGAGATGGCAAGCTCCAACCTTTGACTCACTTCGGACACACCGAGATGGTATTTTCGGTCCCACCGAAAATCCCAACGTTCACTATATTTGAACTTTCGGTCTGACCGAGTTTCACTTCGGTCTCACCGAGATTGGTCAAATGTGTGTGTAACGGTTGGATTTTGTGTGGAGGCTATATATACCCCTCCACCCCCTCTTCATTCGTGAGGAGAGCCATCAGAAAGTACCACCACTTCTACCATATACTTTCTGAGAAGTGAACCACCTACCCTTGTGTTGAGATCAAGCCATTCCATTCCTACCATATGAAACTTGATTTCTAGCCTTCCCAAGTTGCTTTCCACTCAAACCTTTCTTCCACCACAGCCATATCAGTGAGGAGAGTTGAGTGTTGGGGAGATTATCATTTGAAGCACAAGAGCAAGGAGTTCATCATCATCAACACCGTCTATTACCTTTTGGGGGGTGGTGCCTCCTAGATTGGTTAGGTGTCACTTGGGAGCCTCCGTCTTCGAGATGTGGAGTTGAACCAAGAAGTTTGTAAGGGCAAGGAGATCGCCTACTTCGTGAAGATCTACCCCGAGTAAGGCTAGTCCTCCGTGGGCGTAGGCCATGATGGAATAGACAAGGTTGCTTCTTCGTGGACCCTTCGTGGGTGGAGCCCTCCGTGGACTCGCGCAGCCGTTACCCTCCGTGGGTTGAAGTCTCCATCAACGTGGATGTACGATAGCACCACCTATCGGAACCACGACAAAAATCTTCGTGTCACCAAACTGCGTTTGATCTTCTCCACCTCTCTTTTACATGTGCAATTTACTTTCCGCTGCTTATACTCTAGAATTGCATGTGTAGGGTGATACTTGAATTGATCTTAATTGTGAAACTGCCAAAAACTTTGCATGACCTAAAGGCAGATTTTTTATATTGTCAAGTAGTCTAATCACCCCCCCTCTAGACCTACTTTCGATCCTACAAACGCCGAACGGGAACGGCGAGGAGCACGACGGTGGCGCGCCGGAGTACATCAGGGGATAAGCCTGAGAGTGGACGCCCGGGCGTGGGCCGAGGACGCCGGCGGCGTTCGGAGGGACCCAGCCGGGGCGGGGAGCCGGCAACGCCATGCCGAAGGGGGCGAAGTACCCGGTCCACGGGGACTGCTGCGGGGACGGGGACCCACGGCTACCAGAGTCGGAGCGGCCACGGCCGCGACCGCCGTTGCACCCACGACCACGACCGCGATCGCCACCCCCGTTGCCGCGTGCGCCGCTAGAGCCGCGCCCAGAAGGAGGAGCGCGGTCGCCACCCCCGTTGCCGCGTGCGCCGCTAGAGCCGCGCCCAGAAGGAGGAGCGCGGTCGCTGCGATCAGAGCGGTCGCCGCGGTCACCGCGGTCAGAGTTGTTGTTGGGACCGCCGGTGATGGTGAGGGCCGCAGAACCTGCCTCGGTCGCACGGAGATTGAGGTCCAACCGAGAGCGAACGACGGCAAAGGGAGGCAGCGGGTTGGTGTCGCCGAGGATCGTGCGGATGGTGTCGAAACGAGCGGCGAGGCCATGGATGAGCTGCATCGTCAGATCGTGGTCGGTGACGGGGTTGCCGGTGTCCGCGAGGCCGTCGGCGAGGGCCTTGAGACGCCGGGCGTACTCCGAGACAGTGAGGTCACCCTGCTGGAGATTGCGGAACTGGCGGGTGAGACGGAGGTACTGAGCGCCCTGATTCGCCTGGAAGTAGTCGCGGATGCGAGTCCAGGCAGTGTAGGCATCGTCCGCGGCCCCATGATGAGCTCGAGGAGGGGGTCAGCCAAGGTGAAGAGGATCCAGAGAATGAGGCGCTGATCGATGGCGAGCCAGATGGGATCGGGTTTGGCTGGAGGTGGTTTCAGGACGTGATCTTGGACATGGTGTTGCTGGAGGACACAGTTAAAGAACGTGCGCCACTTGATGTAGTTATTCTCAGAGGGATCAAGCTTGAAGCGGATGTGGTTGGAGATGTGATCTTGATGGAAATTGAGAAGATAGGGATCAGTGGGAGGAACGGAAGAGGTGACGGGAATGGTGGCCAGGGCAGAGGGAGCAGAGGCGCCAGGAGAGGAGGACGGAGGGGCGGTGGCGGCGGTGGCGTCGGCCACGGCGTCGGCGGCTGGAGTGGGAAGCTCGCCGAAGATGTCCTCGAAGGCCATGGAAACTGATACCAAGCTAAAGGGAGATCTGCTCAATGTGCTGTAGTATATTGCTTGATGATGAATGAGTTACAGAGTACACTCTTATAGGAGAAGGAGAGCCCAACGTCTCCCGTACAATCAGGCACGCAGGCCATGACGGAAGGGCTGTTAGTGATCCTAGAGACTAGGAGATTACAACAGCTATTACAACGGTTAGTCAGAGTACAAGACTACAGTACAAGTACAGCACGTTAACACTGTCTGCACATGCCCGCCTCCTCCTACATGACGACTTGCTCCCCCGCAGTCACATGATCCTCCTCCGCAACGTGAGTGACACGACGTGCACTGGTGAGTTGTAATACATAGCCCTTCTACGGAATAGGGCGGACGGCGGGGTCGGAGCGGAAGGGGGCGAGGATAAGGAAGCGGCGATGGCACAGACAGTAGGAAAATGAGAGCGGGCTAGGGTTTGCCTTTGTCATGATGGACGCTTACGAGCACATACGGGCATCCAGATATCTGTGCCATATATGATTTGGCAGGGTTTGAGAGGTGCGAGACGAACATATGAACTGACTTTGATTTTGGGTCGGGACGGTATTCGGTATCTTTAATAATAATAAAAACTTCTTTCACACTGGTTGTAACCGGGTCCCGCGCACCAGATCTGCGGTCTGCCGTGGGGAAGCCAGGCAAGCAGCAAAACAGCACAGGCGTTACGGAAAACGCCGCGAAGACGGATACGCTACGCGCAATAGTGAAACAGACGGTTTACGCATTCCCCTCTCTCTCTTTTGGTTGTTGCGCGCACGACTTCCTTCGTCGAGAAGGAGAAGGGGGAGCCCGCCTGCCCACCCCAGCTGCCTGCGTCGCCACCACCGCCACCACCACCACCTCCTCCTCCTCCCTCGCACACCGCTCCCGCTTCGGTCGCCTTCGCACTCGCCGCGGGGAGGGAGGCTCCGATCGGGCCCTCTGTCTCTCCAAGGTATTGTTGTTGATCTTGGGCTTGGCTCCACGATTTCCTCGGTGTGGATGCTTGCTTCGCTGGGTGTGTGGGTTTCATTGATCTGCGTGATTCTTCTAGGGGCGTTTATCTGGATTCAGCGATGCGTCATAGGTCCGTCGGGGGTTGATTAGGTAGTAATAGGTCGACGTAAATGTGTATGCCCGAAAATACGATTTAGGACTATGAATCTCGAAGTACGTCGCCACATTGCTCGGTCTGTTGATCTGTTTGTTCCCGTTTCAGCTTTCCCCCAATGATTATACCATGGGAACCTGCAGAAGCTATGTTTTCTTCAAGAAAAAAAAGTTTTAAATTTGCTGGTTACATTTATTCTTCCTAAATTCCCTATTAAGTTGCCCTTGTTCCCTGATGGCCTGATGTAAAAAAAAAAAATGCCCTTGTTCCGAAATTTCGCGGTAGCGAGGAAATATTTTGCTCCAACAGTCTGATTATTAACTTGCTAATCTTACTGTCAACTGCAAGATTAGAGGATTTCCATCGAAAAGGTGTCAGACTGTCAGCCACCTTTGGAGCTTGACCAGCGTAGGTTTCTCCTGTCTCCGTAGGGGTTTTGGTTGGCAGCTTGTGCTTTTGGTCCTCGCAGTTCCTAGCTGGAAAACAGTGGGGTGGAACTGTTGGATCTATGACAGCTTGGCTAGAAAAAAGCTGGTCCCGTTGCTGTTAATGATCAGTAATTGGGTGCTGAACGTTTGATGGGAAGTGGGATCCTGGGGATTTTTTTTATTTTCTTCGAAACATAGGAAGGGGTCTTGGAGGGTAGCTTAAGAATAAGATACAGCAAGATTTATATAACCATTGCGCTGGACTTTTATTTGTTTGTCACTTCTGCTCTTGTATTTGTATTAGTTGGATCAACTCTTTTGTTCTACTGTTAGACATGGGCAGTTGAACTTGTGAAGTCTTGATTGCCCTTCTGTTATATCAAAGAAATAGGTGTTCTGTCATACTCTGTCTGTTCCATTTCCATCATTTCAGTCGTAAGGGCTTGTCAATATCTTTATGATCGTCCTTTTTTCTTCGTTTTATAAAGAAAAAAAATCAGCAGTGCAGTTGGTACAGTAACAGTTGGTGAAGAAATAAATGATAGTGCAAGCTAGTTGCGAGGATGGGCACTTTATTGTTCTTTATTCTCAATTAATATGTGAATAGTGGATATTGACATTATTGATGCCAAAATGACCTTATCCCCTTGCACTTTCAGGCCTATTATTTTTCTTGGGAATTGGATCTGGATACACTCCTCAATAATTGTTGTCAGAGGTGTGAACAGCGAACTTCTCGATTTCTTCTTTTTGGAGGTAATGGTAATGCTACCCTGCTACTCATGTGACGGCGTTTTATCTAAGTTGTGCTTAAGATTTGTTTTCTTTAATCTTTCAGTTTGGCTTCAAGCATTTCAACCTCGCACAACTCTGATATTCAATTCAACCTTGTAGGAATGATTTTCATTTGCCTTGTTATGATACTATTTGCTCCCTACAACAGCAGAATAGTAATTGCCACAGTATAATTTTTTCTGAAAGTGAATAAATAGGATAAGGTGAACATGTTTTTGCATGCAAAATAATTCGGTGCCAGTGAGCGGTTGGGATCAACTTGCACACACACATACTCAGATGACCATAGCTGTAATTTAAGATGTTGCACACTGCCTTACTCTAGTGCGCAATGTTCACAGATAAGATTTAGGTCAGGTATCTCAAATTTGTGTGGTTATTTAAGTGATTGGAACTGGAACAGTTCTGTGATGCTAACTTTTTTTTTTCTTTCAGAATTACCAGTTTTTCTCTTTTTTTTTTTGTTGATTTAGATGTGAGCATGCAAGTTCTAAGTCATAACACAATGCTCGTTATTACAGCAGTGTAGATATTCTCCAATTCACAAGGAATACCACTCAACTGAGACAAGCACTATCTCAGCTACTGGAAGGCCTCAATGTCCAAAGTTTTGGAAAGAAGAAATTCATTTGGTACCACCAGTCCTACGAGCTCAGCTTCAGCTTCAGATTCTTCAAAAAAGAATGAGAAGACGGTATCACGCTACCTAAGACCTTCTACAGGCTCATGCCATGATTTGTGCAAGCACGGACACAGGAATCCTTCTGAAGAAAAGCTTCTGCTTTTAGGAGGGAGAAGAAAGAAACTTCCAACTCATCCAAATAATTTGACACTGCATGGATCAGTTATCTTAGATACACCCAAGGATGTCAGGAACAGAAGAAATATTTCACTAGTCAAGTCGAGTATATCACTGGGTGAAGCTGACCGTGTTGTTCACAAGATAAAATCAGCAAATTTGAGAGGCACTGCATCATCGGAACACTTGGTCCCACGTATTGCTTTATCAGCTGATCATAAAAATGTGAACTCTGATGGAAAAAAGAAACATCCAATGGTTGCCCAGAGGACTTTGGCTAATCCAAGGTATTCCAGCGGAGTACCCAATTTTGATAAAAAAGCAGCAATGCCAGTCAAAGATTCGAAGGATTCGAAGTTGCCAGAGAAGACACTGCAGGAAAAAGCTAGAACTGTGGAGAAGGCCACTACTGTCAAGCAACCATTAGTTAAGAAACCAGCTTCACTTCCTACTAAACTCAACTTGATTAAGAAAGTTCCTGTGTCATCTCAGGCTTCTAATAATCTTGTATCTTCAAGAGATAAAAGTACTCTGAAAGGAAAGCTTCCTTCTTCACCAGCAATTATTACTGGCAAGCGCACAAGCAATACTGGTAAAACTGGAAGAAGTTCTATGAGGTCCAGCAATGCAAGTATCAATGGCAAGGAACGCTCAGATGTGCCCAGAACACCATTCTCCATTGAAGACGAGTTTATTGCATCCGTTGAATTACAAGAAGACGATGTGCAAGATTCATGTGTTACAAGCTATAACGTGGAGTCAACAGTAGTGGAGTTGTTTCCAGATGCCACAGAATATGGAGACATTTCTCAAACAGCACCAGAAGAAGAAAGCAGAATAAATTCAGACGATGACTTGGACATGTCCATAACATCATCCTCTGTCCAATCTGACTTGACTCCTGTTGAAACAGACGAAGATGATGTGCAAGGTTCATCTGTTACAGGCCATCTGGTGGAGTCAGCGCTAGCAGAACTATCTTCACATGCCACAGAATATGTAGAAGAATCTCGACCAGCACCAAAAGAAACAAGTAGATTCAGTTTAGAGGATGATGTGGTGGGAAGTAATGAACGGAGCGAACCATTGGTCTCTGAACTCCCCGTTGCTGTTGAATTGCAGAGATCATTTGATAATCAGGAACTCAAGACTATGCTCAGTAAACCTGACCTAGAGCATATGCAACCGGAGAATAATTCTGCTGATAATCGAGCTTCAACGGATGAAGACATCCGAGCAGATGATGCAGCTCTCTGCGAACTACCTAAACAACTAACAGCGGTGCAAAATGCAGGCGTATATGATTCTGTATTAGCTGAAAGTACCTCAGAAGTTGAAGCTGATGGAGTGAAAGTCAATGCTAGTGTGGAGTCTGTAATCACTGAAAGTAGGGAGGGCATGGGTGCTCATGAAGACCTTCAAGGGCCTCCTGAACTACATGCACTTGATGAAAAACATGCGGAGGATCCGGAGTCTTGCCTCGATTGCACTACAGGAAATGTAGCTGGAAATGTCGAGGCTGCTGAAATTGACGATATTGAGAATATTAATAGTACATCTCATTGCCAACCAATTTTAGAAGCTTCATCAGATGGTGAACTTATGGAGCAATCAAAGTCTGTGCTAACTGATTCTAATCTACAAAATGATGAGTTAACAAGTGTCCATAACAATGGCTCCTTTGAACAGGATGAACTGAAACCAATGATTGTTGCTCAACAGTTAGTGGAAGAACTATCAGATGATGAGAATTATGAAGAATATGATTATGAGTTAATTGAATTAGATGAGTTTGATGCAGAAGATGAAGGAGAAACAATCAACCCAAACGATGAATCTTCAAAGTCTAAAGGCCAAAGGCTGCAAAGGATCTCATCACTTCACCCAGATGATGCTAGTACCACACCTTACAAATTGAAGTTTAAAAGGGGTAAAATTGTAGAACTCACCCCAGACAGTAATGGCCCGAGAAGACTCGTATTTAGAAGAAGGGCTGCCAATGAAGTTGCAAATGGTGAAGGTCAGCTAGTGAGAAGGATTTTTAAGAGGAATACCAGAAATAATGGTGTTCCTACTGAGCCTGACTTGGAATCTCCTTCGGTGAAACTGAGGCATCAAGATACACAAGACAAGAAGGATGCGCAGGGACTGTTCAACAATGTAATAGAAGAAACAGCAAGCAAGCTTGTGGAGTCTAGGAAAAGCAAGGTAAAAGCTTTGGTTGGTGCTTTTGAAACGGTGATACTTCTCCAGGATGGCAATCCCACTACACCACAGGCAGGTAACTCACCGTATTTAGCTCAAGATGAAGATGAAAAGGCACAGGATGAGCCATTGTAGATTGTGCACATCTTGCGGAATCGCCAAATTTTCTCATTACTCCGAAACTGGATTGAGTGAAGAGTATTTTTGTATAGCTTGTGTGTTGCATCTCTTTTAGCGAGAAGTAACATTCGCCCAAAGGTTTGGATTATTACAGTACATAGCCAGGGGTCTTCGTGCAGATAGTGCTTTCAATTATATTTCAATGTAAATCGATTGAGACACCAAAAAAAAAGTGTGCTTTTGTTGGCTTGGATTTCTGAAGTTCTATAATACAAGAGTGTTGGTTTGAAATTTGTTTACAAGCATGCTGCTCTTAATCTTGTGTTTGATTTTGCTGTCCTGGTGGGTGTATTTGTATGTTATAGACCTTGATTTTGCTGTTCTGCTGCAATGCCTATTTTCTTACAGTCCCTTCTTCATCTTGAAGATGTATGCACAGATAATTCCTTGGTACTTTTCATCATCAACACCCTTCAAACTTTTTTGATGTTGATCCTGATACAATGCAATTGCATGTTGGATGCAACTCTACACTCTTATCACTCATCAAACCAAATACGTTTTTATAATACAATACACGACTGTTGTGAGACTTATATCGCATTCAAGTCGCACCATTCATTTCGTTTTAAATTTTGTAGAATGGCAATGTCTCAAAAGCAGCACCCACGGGGAGACTTTCCTGTTGATCGTATCTTCTTGGCCTTCTCTCTGATCTTTTTCTCATCCTCGTATTTCCTTTCCCCTGCCATTGACCTTGCTCCTCCAGCAATTTTGTTGATCCTTGTCATTTCCTGATTGTACTCTGCCAGTTGTTTCGCTCTCTTTCTGTCCATCGCAACCTGCAATATAGCAAGTTCTCAGTTCCTTCAGACCCATCATTTATTAACTAAGTGCATCATGAATCATGATGATGATTTGGTTTTGCACATAAGGATTTGTACCCCATCTCCCCCCACAAATAAAATAATTAATCATAACAATGAAAAACACAGTGCCCTGTTCTTCTAAAAAAAGAGAAACATGCTGCTCTGCTCTATCAAATTATGCTTTCGAATCAACAAAAACCTCTTTCTGTTCTTTTTCGCGCTTGGCCTTCACCTTCTTCTCAGTCTCCCACTCGGCTATGGTCTCCATCATCTTTTCATACCTAAATTCGGCGGTTATGTTAGCTGTAGCTGCATCAAGTAATCAGCAAAAACTAAAACATTTATACTCACTCCTCCCTGACACTGGCAAGCTTTTCCTTCTCCCATACATCAGCCTTGGTTTGCGTGCCGGCAATAGCAGTTACTCCTGCTGCGCCATCGTCGTTCCGCCTAGACTGATATGATGTTGCTGGCCTGACAGCGGTTGGTACCCTCTGAACTGCCTGCTCCTGCTCAAACCTCTTGCTTCCTTTCTTCTCTGGTGATTTTCTGGAGGATCCTGGAGCCTTCTTTGCTCCCACAGAAGAATCATGCATCTTTGGTGGAAATGGCAATGGCACCTTCTGGTCTGAACCCGCGCCTCCGGGCTTCCTCTGCTCTGGTTTCAGCGGCCTCCTTACCGATACGTTGGCTGAAACGATGATGCAATGCGACATTGTTGTAAGAGGTTTTACTACAGTAGAAGAACAAGGGATTGTGTGAAGTAGGTAACAGATAAGAGTACCTGGTCCCTCGTCAGCAGCATCTTCTGCATACTCTTTGGCACTGAACCATCTTGAGATCTTGCTGCCTCCTGTAGGCTTTCTCATGCTTTCACCTCTCTTGGTTGACGGCTGAACAGGGCTAGTCTTCTGCTTCTCTTCTTGTGCTGCGATTGCGTATGTCGCCGCGGCAATTGTGGCTGCGAATATAGCGTTGTATTCGTCGCCGCTATCCATTTGCGCTGGAAGGTGGCAATGCCAGTCAGGTTCTTTGTACTTTTTTTTGGTTTGTTTCTTCTATCAAAAATTCATTTTGGCACAAAGTCAATTAGGAAAAACCTATAGCTGGTTTCTCGCATAAATCTGTTTGATGAGTAGTTTCCTTGCTCATAGCATCTGAATATCTGACGGTTCCACAATTTATGTTTTACAGTGTGGATTAACTGATTTGATCATAGCGCGACGTGACAGGAATCTAACTGAAATCTAATTTTTACTGAACAAAATAACAATATTTTTTGCACATTCGTATGTTTGTAAACTGAAAGAGCAATTCTTGATCACATACCTCTTCCAGGAGCCGAGTTTTCTTGTGGCAGTATTCTCGAATCTTCCCTACCACCTTTGTCTCTCTTGTCTACTCCAGAAAACTGAACCCTGCAAAAGGAAGATCTAATGAGTGCAAGTAAACTAAAACAAAATGGAGGAACTAATTAGTATTTTGGCATGGAGAACTTTGAAACCCCTGAAATGACCAAGACAAGAACAACAGGATAAAATAATCGTTCCGAGATGAAATCAAACCTAAGCATGGAGATGAAGCTCACAGTTAATCAGGCAAACGGAAAAGGGGGAAAATCCAAAGCTTTCAGCAAGCCCAGCTCTAGATGCCGCCTGCACGCAGTTCTTTACCTCAGCGCCTTCGAATCGCCGTCCATGGCGCGCAATGTATTTGTAGAGAAGAAGCAGCTCCAAGGGGCACCAAGCCTTGCATTTATTTAACTATGGCTTGCTTGTATTTGGAGGTGGTGAGGATGAGAGGGGAGGAGATGGACAGAGGAGGGCAAGGAAACTGTTGTCTTGGAGGCAGACAAAGAGCATTGGAGTGTTGGAGATGGGATTGCTTTACCTTCATGGAAGCCTTCAAGAATCTATCCCCTTTTGGGTTTGCGCTGCCCTCCAGGAAGAATCCCACCTCCTGCCTTCGGCTCAAGTCAAATATGACAGCTAGCCTAGGAATGACAGACAACTTTCCTTAATGCAAATTAGCATCTTCACATGCATTTCTCCTGCCTAATTATGCAGGATTCTTGTGCTCTGCACATAGCTAATTGGCCACTTTCTTTGGATGATGGCATCTAATTCGCCGACCGGTTACACGTGTCACTTCGACGTCGAGCCTGTTCGTTGCAAGTTTGTGTTTTTTTCAATTGTTTTTATCGTGAGTGCTGGATCTGTTCCACAATGTTTGCTTGATGCTAGATTTGCCACTTTGCGCTTTCTTGGTGCGGTAGGTAGGATCCTACTAGCTAGAATGAGAAAAGTTGATGATGCGCTACGTTCTGTCCCAAGAAGGGGCTCCGATTTCCAGCTTCCAAGATTTTGTTCTCGCAAAAGAGCCGCCAGGTTACAACCCACTACCCATGGAGAAAGAATAGAGAATTTTTAGCAACTTCTAATTTTATGGTGGGTCCCATCTATATTTGCAAATTTAAAGCCAATGCCAAATTCTGCTATGTCAAAATTTTGGCAATATCACGATGTGGATGCCCTAAAGCCGATATTTTTCATGGAGTCCGGCATTCTCGCATTCTGGAATACGGAAGAACAAACACTTTTCACTGCTCTCAAGGAAAGATCGGGTTTTGTGCAAAATGTTCAAGAGCTCCCGGAAGCCGTCAGACTTGAGATCCAACGACCTAGGAGCCTGCATCATGGTATCACCTAAGAGCCGGTAGCACCTTATATTTCCCCATTCCTAGGAATACGCTTCCCTAAATTGGATGTTGAGGTCTTGATAAACAAAATGAGTGATCAAAACTTGATGGGGACACCATGGTTTTGATGTATGCCACTGTGGATGATATTACATACATCATTTTGCTCGAATGCATCGATATGATTAGGAATGTTCCTGACTTCTCGATGGAAGGAAGAAATATAAAGTGCCTCTTTTAGTTTGTTGACTATCTAGAAAGCACATGCGAGGAAAAAAAATATAAGTTGCTAGATGCAGCCGAAAGGGTTTCGGCCGCTCTCGCTCCGACCAATTTGCCTTCGATGGTGAAATGCAATCTATGGATGACAACTTGATGCGGAGGGTACGGTTATGCAACGGCGGAGTGGGACTTCTAACACGACGCATGTAGCTCCTGGGATCGTGGAAAAGTGATGGTGACAACACATGTTTGACTTCGATGTCGTGGTGCTTTTTGAGTACCCTTGTCTCGAGTTCTGGGGTGAAAACCCTAGGTCTTACCTGAGCTGATTATACCTCGCATTTGTGATATTCTTGTGTCATTACCTTATTGAAGGTGTTTCTTGGATATCCTCGGACTTATTCTTCGGGGTGAAAATCTTGAGTCTGAACTTTGGTGGTTGGATCCGGTAACAGTTGCGCTCGAGCGTCGTTCCCTTCTTGAAGACATTATTATTGAAGAATCTCATTGTCCTTGTGGTGTCAAGAGATGAATGGTGTTTTGATCCATTCAGGTTTTTTCTTTCTTTCTTTTTTCTCGCTAAGGCATAGCTTTGGTCATGTATGACAGTGTTATTTACCGACGTGTATACTTGTGTGTGCATTGATGTTAGTTGTGTCAATCCTAACTATGAAGAGGCCGATTGTTTACTCATTGTGTTTTTTATCCGTTTGATGCTTCCTATTGAGTCAATAAAATTTACCCTTTATCTAAAAATATATCTAGAAAGCACCCGAGAGGAGACAGTTCAAAATTTGCAAAGGAACATCTAGTGTACTACTTCTCACCATGTCATTCCGTTTGCAACCTTTGTCGCGTAGGACAAATCGCCCCTTTGAGTAAGTCAAGTGGTAAACAATATGGATGTTGTGTGGTGTAAGATAACACACCACACTTGTATTGGCTTGATATACATTTTGAGTTAATAAAAGTGTTTTTTATCAAAAAATTCTTGTTAGAAATATTTGCTAGATATTTTTGTGAAAAGAAGATGAATCTATTATACAAGTTCATCAGAAGTACAAAGCACCTCCAACATGTTGTTGGTTGGTTAGAGGGACAGTTGCATCCCCAGCCCACCAGGGTCAAGTTGTGGTGCTCACATTATTCCTAGATTTATTTCAGGATTTTCGGCGATGCGTTTCGGTGGAAGGAGACGTTCCCGTTGACAGTCTCTCGAAGGTGCTCGTAGGGATAGGTGTGCGTGTGCGCGTTTATAAGGATGCGTGTATGCGCGTATATATGAGTGCTTACGTCTGTACCATGTTAAAAAACATAATAAAAATTCGATGTCAGTCCACTCGGACACCCCGACGGCACTCGGACAACCACCCGTCACTCGGCTGAACAACCATCAATCGGACTAAGGAGATGAAGGGACGGCGTGGGAGCTGCAACGGTCGAGGAATCCTAAGTCGTCCTTAAGGCGGAGTAAGACTACCGTTACCTGTAACTATTGTAGTAGAGGCTCTTTACACCTGTAATTGATGCAATCAATGTCATTAAGTGCCCTGGCGACTTGGAGAGCATGGGGCTGCGGCGCACTTTATATAAGTTGCACTTCACCTCCTGAGCCAGGGTCGATCAATCTTTGTAACGATGCCCATCAAAACAAAACCAAGCCTCAGGGCACGAGGGCCCGAACTTGTTAAACGCCGAGCGTTACACCTGCACCGTAGCTAGGCTCTGCTCCTTAATCGGACCCCTAGTACTCATTGTCAGGATCGTAACCCCGACACTCACTGCCCCAAGGAGATACTAGGAATCTACACCGGAGCTTACTCCACTACATTCAGGGGATGGACTCGAGGAGGATCAGAGTTTGGAAGACAAACTTGAAGAAGAAGCGTCGTCATCGACCCGAGCGTCGCACGTGTAAAGACTAAAAACCCTAACCCGAACTACTAGAGAAGCAGAGGCATCGGGATTCCCTTCCCCGCAACGGGCCGCCGAAGCGTCAAGCAAAAGGGAGGCGGATCCACATACTTGTCGATGAAGTTTGGAGGGGAGAGTTTCCCCTGGCCGTCGTGGGAAAGGTTTGGATACTATATATTATCCAAGGACTTTGAAGTTGTTTGTCGGAGAAGTCCAGATACGTGATTACTTGGGCAAGCTGTATAGTTTCCCATTCGCCAAGTATGGTACAAAATGTTATGCATTCAAATTTTACTAGACGAGGAACATTTATTGGATGATATTTTGTCATAGTTGTACAAGTTTCAAATTTTGGAATCTTACAATACATATGGAGATATTGAGAGGCTCCTAAAATTTATAGGAATAATGGAAGGTGCATGAAAGTTTCGTAGTGATGGGATGTCATCATTGAAGACGGCGCCATTTCGTTGTTTCCATAAACAGAAGTACCAGAGAAGGCGGGACGTTGCCGCCATGCGAAGAGGAGCTTTATGTTTTCACAACCCACACTCGACTTTGATATACCCTTCGCTAGCTCCCATTAGGCTTCATCTCAGCAATATTTTTTCTCAGTCATGGCAAACAACACTACAACCTCTCGTCATCCTTTTCCTAACTTAATTTTAGCCATCGCTGGCTCTATCTCCGTCCATGGTTATCCCGCTTTCAGTGGCTCACAACCTTGATGGCGGCTCCGGCTCGCAGACTAAGCTCCTTTTTCACTCAATGATTCCTTCGAATTTGCCGGCCAAAAATTCTATATGTCTATTCTATCTATGATATTTCTATATATGTAGAATATGATATCTAATATGACATCCGATTTGTCAAAGGGATTGGATTGGTGACTTACCCATTCAGTGACTTTGGCACATCAATAGTCGCCTCCCTCGGCTTCACTGTCATTGCTGCTACCACATTGTCCACATCGTTTCCCTAGTCATTCAGGGCAAGCTTCGGTTCGAATTAAGATAATCACTGTTGCATTTACTATGGCAGATTTGAAATATCTCGGCGTATTTGTTTCAGAAAAGTCATACATACAAAGTCTCCCTGGAGAAACTTCAAATTATAAGGCTAGGGTTTCTCCTCCTCTCTGGCGACTCCGTCGCCTGTGAGTTTCCCGTCCCGATCGATCCCCTTCCCTCGCGTGGGAACTTCGATCGGCTGTCCTTCGATCCTCCTCCTCCTTGGAAGCGATGGACCCCCCTGCGGACGCCCTTTCGGGCACTAGTGCTGGCAGCGGCTCCATTGGAACGCCGGATCTCGGCGACTTCATGGAGCAACTCAACCTGGAAGATGAAGTCTTTGATGATCTGGTGATAGATGAGGCTGATCTGAAGATCAATGACAGCGTGAGATGGCTTGCGCTGGCTAGGGTTCACACTGACAAATCTTTTAGCCAGGCGGCCTTCTACAAGGATATGCGTGCGGCTTGGAACCCTGCGCAGCCGGTGAGGTTTCGTCCGGTTGGTTCGAAACCATTTGTTGTGCATGCATCATGTTTGGGAGATTAGGAACGTACGATGGATCAAGGGCCATGGCTCTTTAGGAATATTCTTGTGTTGATGGTTCCATATGATGGGTTCACAAAGGCAGAGGAGGTGCCAATGGTGTCCATGCCAATTTGGCTACAGATTCACAAGATACCAGAGGGGTTCTGCAAAAAGAACATAGTGGAAAATCTGCTCAGGAACTCAGGCGAGATTTGGAGATGAGGATAAACGGAAACACCCGTGGTGATTACATTAGGGTTAGGGTTCGGCATGATGTTCGTCGCCCTCTCACCAAGTTTGTCAGTATTTTGAGGGGGAAAGAGCGCCAAGTTTACTTGGTGCGATATGAGAAACTGGCGCGCTTCTGCAGCGTATGTGGGTTGATTGGTCATGATTGTAAGGAGTGCGGATCAGGTGTGCATGAGGAGAAGGACAAGAAATATGGTACCTGGCTCTATGCAGATGGGCTGAATAAGCCCCCGTCCAATGAAAGTTTTGGCCGGGGAAGAAGTCAGAGGAAACCTGCACCTCAATCTCAACAGAAGAAATTGCCGGGGAAAGCTGTGATCGACTCGGAGACCTTGGATACGGCCTCAAGCCCGTCCAAGGAAGGACACACAAACATGCAAGTGGATCCTTCTGCTCATAATAGACTTGCTATGGAAGTTGTGTTGGAAATATGCCCTAGAGGCAATAATAAATTGGTTATTATTATATTTCCTTGTTCATGATAATCGTTTATTATCCATGCTAGAATTGTATTGATAGGAAACTCAGATACATGTGTGGATACATAGACAAACACCATGTCCCTAGTGAGCCTCTAGATGACTAGCTCGTTGATCAATAGATGGTTACGGTTTCCTAACCATGGACATTGGATGTCGTTGATAACGGGATCACATCATTAGGAGAATGATGTGATGGACAAGACCCAATCCTAAGCCTAGCACAGATCATGTAGTTCGTATGCTAAAGCTTTTCTATATGTCAAGTATATTTTCCTTAGACCATGAGATTGTGCAACTCCCGGATACCGTAGGAATGCTTTGGGTGTACCAAACGTCACAACGTAACTGGGTGGCTATAAAGGTGCACTACAGGTATCTCCGAAAGTGTCTGTTGGGTTGGCACGAATCGAGACTGGGATTTGTCACTCCGTATGACGGAGAGGTATCTCTGGGCCCACTCGGTAGGACATCATCATAATGTGCACAATATGTGATCAAGGAGTTGATCACGGGATGATGTGTTATGGAACGAGTAAAGAGACTTGCCGGTAACGAGATTGAGCAAGGTATCGGTATACCGACGATCGAATCTCGGGCAAGTGCTATACCGATAGACAAAGGGAATCGTATACGGGATTGATTGAATCCTTGACATCGTGGTTCATCCGATGAGATCATCGTGGAACATGTGGGAGCCAACATGGGTATCCAGATCCCGCTGTTGGTTATTGGCCGGAGAGTTGTCTCGGTCATGACTACATGGTTCCCGAACCCGTAGGGTCTACACACTTAAGGTTCGATGACGCTAGGGTTATAGGGAAAGTATGTACGCGGTTACCGAATGTTGTTCGGAGTCCCGGATGAGATCCTGGACGTCACGAGGAGTTCCGGAATGGTCCGGAGGTAAAGATTCATATATGGGAAGTCCTGTTTTGGTCACCGGAAAAGTTTCGGGCGATATCGGTAACGTACCGGGACCACCGGGAGGGTCCCGGGGGTCCACCAGGTGGGGCCACCAGCCCCAGAAGGCTGCGTGGACCAAGTGTGGGAGGGGACCAGCCCCAGGTGGGCTGGTGCGCCCCCCCACCAAGGTCCAAGGCGCATGGAGAGTGGGAGGGGGGCAAACCCTAGGTCCAGATGGGCCTTAAGGCCCACCCTAGGGCGCCCCCTCTCTCTCCCCCCCTTGGCCGCACCCTAGATGGGTTTGGGGGCTGCCGCCACCCCTAGGGAGGGAACCCTAGATGGGGGCGCAGCCCTCCCCTTCCCCTATATATAGTGGGGGTTTTGGGGCTGCTAGACACATGAGATGGTCTCCCTCTTGGCGCAGCCCTACCCCTCTCCCTCCTCGTCTCTTGCAGCGCTTGGCGAAGCCCTGCTGGAGTCCCGCGCTCCTCCACCACCACCACGCCGTCGTGCTGCTGTTGGATGGAGTCTTCCCCAACCTCTCCCTCTCTCCTTGCTGGATCAAGGCGTGGGAGACGTCATCGGGCTGCACGTGTGTTGAACGCGGAGGCGCCGTTGTTCGGCGCTTAGATCGGAATCAATCACGATCTGAATCGCAGCGAGTACGACTCCTTCATCCGCGTTCTTGCAACGCTTCCGCATCGCGATCTACAAGGGTATGTAGATGCACTCTCCTTTATGCTCGTTGCTAGATTACTCCATAGATAGATCTTGGTGACGCGTAGGAAATTTTTTGATTTTCTGCTACGATCCCCAACAGTGGCATCATGAGCTAGGTCTATGCGTAGTATCTTGCACGAGTAGAACACAAAGTAGTTGTGGGCGTGGATTTGTCAATTTACTTGCCGTTACTAGTCTTATCTTGATTCGGCGGCATCGTGGGATGAAGCGGCCCGGACCGACCTTACACGTACTCTTACGTGAGACAGGTTCCACCGACTGACATGCACTAGTTGCATAAGGTGGCTAGCGGATGTCTGTCTCTCCCACTTTAGTCGGATCGGATTCGATGAAAAGGGTCCTTATGAAGGGTAAATAGAAATTGGCATATCACGTTGTGGTTTTGGCGTAGGTAAGAAACGTTCTTGCTAGAAACCTATAACAGCCACGTAAAAACTTGCAACAACAATTAGAGGACGTCTAACTTGTTCTTGCAGCATGTGCCGTGTGATGTGATATGGCCAAAGGATGTGATGAATGATATATATGTGATGTATGAGATTGATCATGTTCTTGTAATAGGAATCACGACTTGCATGTCGATGAGAATGACAACCGGCAGGAGCCATAGGAGTTGTCTTATTTATTGTATGACCTGCGTGTCACTGAATAACGCCATGTAATTACTTTACTTTATTGCTAAACGTTAGCCATAGTAGTAGAAGTAATGTTTGGCGAGACGACTTCATGAAGACACGATGATGGAGATCATGATGATGGAGATCATGGTGTCATGCCGGTTGCGATGATGATCAATGAGCCCCAAAGATGAAGATCAAAGGAGCAAGATGATATTGGCCATATCATGTCACTATTTGATTGCATGTGATGTTTATCATGTTTTACATCTTATTTGCTTAGAACGACGGTAGTGAATAAGATGATCTCTCACTAAAATCTCAAGAATAGTGTTCCCCCTAACTGTGCACCGTTGCTAAGGTTCGTTGTTCCGAAGCACCACGTGATGATCGGGTGTGATAGGTTCTAACGTTCGCATACAACGGGTGTAAGACAGATTTACACACGCGATACACTTAGGGTTGACTTGACGAGCATAGCATGTACAGACATGGCCTCGGAACACGGAAGACCGAAAGGTCGAACATGAGTCGTATAGAAGATACGATCAACATGAAGATGTTCACCGTTGATGACTAGTCCGTCTCACGTGATGATCGGACACGGCCTAGTCGATTCGGATCATGTATCACTTAGATGACTAGAGAGATGTCTATCTGAGTGGGAGTTCATTAGATGAACTTAATTGTCATGAACAATAGTCTAAGTTGTCTTCGCAAATTATGTTGTAGACCAATAACTGCGTTGTAGCTCCCTGTTTAATACGATCCTAGAGAAAGACTAAGTTGAAAGATATTGTAAGCAAGGATGCGGACTGGGTCCGTAGTCCGAGGAGTGTCCTCACTACTGCACATAAAGCTTACGTCTTTGATGCACCGCTCGATGTGCAAACCCCTACAACGTTGTCTGTGGATGTTGTGAACACCTGAGAGACACGTCCTGATGACTACTTGATAGTTTAGTGCACCATACTTTACGGCTTAGAATCGGGATTCCAATGACGTTTTGAACGTCATAGAACATATGAGATGTTCTAAGAGCTGAGATTGGGTTTTCAGGCTCATGCCCGTACTGAGAGGTATGAGACCTCTGACAAGTTCTTTTGCCAAAAGGATGGAGGAGAATAGCTCAACTTGTGAGCATGTGCTCAGAATGTCTGGGTGCTAAAATCACTTGAACCAAGTGGGAGTTAATCTTCCAGGTGAGATAGTGGTTGACGAAATTCTCTAGACACTATCACCAAGCTGCTAGAACTTCGTGATGAACTATGACATGCAAAGGATGGAGATGATCCCGGAGCTATTAGCGGTTCTTAAGACCGCGAAAGTAGAAATCAAGAAGGAGCATCAAGTGTTGATGGTTTAACAAGACCACTGGTTTCAAAAGGGCAAGGGCTAGAAGGGAAACTTCATGGATGGCAAGCCAGTTGTCGCTCTGATGAAGGAACCCATGGTTAAACCCAAACCTCGAGACTAAGTGCTTCTATTGTACGGGGAACGGTCACATGATAGCGGAACTACCCCAAATACATGGTAGATATGATAGCTGGAAACTTCAACAAAGTATATTGTTATTGATGTGCACCTTACTAGTACTTCTTGTAGCACCTGGGTATTGGATACCGGTTCAGTTGCTATTATTAGTGACTTGAAGCAAAAGCTACGGACTGAACGGAGACTAGCTAAGGGCGAGGTGACGATGTGTGTTGGAAGTGTTTCCAAGGTTGATAAGATCACCATCGCACACTCTCTCTATTTTCGAGATTAGTGTTGAACTTAGATAAATGTTATCGGGTGTCTACGTTGAGCATGAATATGATTAGATCATGTTCATTGCAATACGGTTATTCATTTAAGTCAGAGAATAATGGTTATTCTGTTTACATGAATAATACCTTTATGGTCATGCACCCAATGGTTTGTTGAATCTCGATCATAGTAATACACATGATGATAATATTAATGCCAAAGGATGTAGAGTTAATGATGATAGTACCACTTTCTTGTGGCACTGCCGCTTAGGTCATTTTGGCATAAAATGCATGAAGAAACTCCATGCTGATGGATGTTTTGAGTCACTTGATTTTGAATCGCTTGACACATGCGAGCCATGCCTCATGGGCAGGATGACTGAGATCCCGTTTTCAGGTACAATGAAACGGGCAAGTGACTTGTTGGAAATCATACATGCTGATGTATGTGATCCAATGAGAATTAAGGCGTGTGGTGGATATCGTTATTTTCTCATCTTCACTGACGATTTGAGTAGATATGGTATATTTACTTAATGAAGCAAAAGTCTGAAACGTTTGAAAGGTTCAAACAATTTCAGAGTAAAGATTAAGAATCATCATAACAAGAAGATCATGTTCCTACGATCTGATCAAGGGAATATTATCTGAATTATGAGTTTGGCAATCACTTAAGACATTGTGGAATTGTTTCGCAGTTGAAGCCCCCTGGAACACCACAGCGTAATGGTGTGTCCGGACATCGTAATCGAACCTTATGAGATATGGTGCGATCTATGATGTATCTTACCGATCTACCGCTATTGTTTTGAGGTTATGCATTAGAGATAGCTGCATTCACTTTATATAGGGCACCATCTAAGTCCGTTGAGACAACGCCATATGAACTAAGGTTTGGCAAGAAACCGTAGTTGTCGTTTCTCAATGTTTGGGGCTGCGAGGCTTATGGCTTCAGCCGGGAAAAGCTCGAACCCAAAGCGGACAAATACATCTTCATAGGATACCCAAAGGTAACAGTTGGGTATACCTCCTATCTCAGATCCAAGGGCAAAAATGTTTGTCCCTAAGAACGGATCCTTTCTCGAGAAGGAGTTTCTCTCGAAAGAATTGAGTGGGAGGAAGATAGAACTTGATGAGGTTGTCGAACCCTCACTTCAACCGGAGAGTAGTGCAACACAGAAAGATGTTTCTGTGGAACCTACGACGTTGAAGAGGAAACTAATGATAGTGATCATGAAGCTCCAGATCAAGTTGCTATCGATCCTCGTAGGTCGACAAGGATAAGTACTACTCCTGAGTGGTACGGTGATCCTGTCTTAGATGTCATGTTGTTGGACAACAATGAACCTACGAACTATGGAGAAGCGATGGTGGGCCCATATTCCGACAAATGGTTAGAAGCCGATAAATCCGAGATAGGATCCATGTATCGAAACAAAGTATGGACTTTGGTAGACTTGCCCGATGACTGGCAAGCCATTGAGATAAATGGATCTTTAGGAAGGAAGACGGACGTGGACGGTAATGTCACCGTCTATGAAGCTCGACTTGTGGCGAAGAGTTTTCCACAAGTTCAAGGAGTTGACTACGATGAGATTTTCTCACCCGTAGCGATGCTTAAGTCCGTCGGAATCATGTTAGCATTAGCTGCATTTATGAAATCTGGCAGATGGATGACAAAACAAGTTTCCTTACCAGTTTTTGTAAAGGTTGTATATGATACAATCAGAAAGGTTTTGTCGATCCTAAGGATGCTAAAAGATATGCTAGCTCCAGCGATCCTTCTATGGACTAGAGCAAGCATCTCGGAGTCGGAATATACACTTTGATGGAGTGATCAAAGTTTTTGGGTATACAAAGTTTGTTAGAAACTTGTATTTACAATAAAGTGAGTAGGAGCACTACAACATTTCTGATAAGTATATGTGAATGACATATGGTTGATCCGAAATGATGTTGAATTTCTGGAAAGCGTAAAGGGTTGTTTGAAAGGAGTTTTTCAAAGGAAGACCTGGATAAAGCTGCTTACATAATTGGGCATCAAGATCTATAGAGATAGATCAAGACGCCTGATGATACTTTCAAAAGGAACACACACCTTTGACATGATTTGAAGGAGTTCAAAATAGGTCAGTTAAAGAAGGAATTCTGACCTGAGTTATAAGGTGTGAAGTTGAGTAAGACTCAAAACTTGACCACGGCAGAAGGAAGAGGAAGGACGAAGGTCGTCCCCTATGCTTTTGTCATAGGCTCTATACGGTATGCCATGCTGAGTACCGCACCTGATGTGTGCCTTGCCACATGTCTGGCAAGAGGGTACAAAGGTGATCCAGGAGTGGATCACTAGATAGTGGTCAAAATTATCCTTAGAGGAATAAGGAAATGTTTCTCGGTTATGGAGGTGATAAAGAGTTCGACGTAAACAGTTACGTCGATACAAGCTTAACACCTATCCAGATAACTCTAAGTGGAGATACCGGATACGTATAATAGAGCAACAGTTTGGAATAGCTCCAAGTGGAACGTGGTAGAAGCATCTACGATATGACATAAAGTTTTGCGAAGTACATAGGGATCTGAATGTTGCAGACCCGTTGACTACAACCTCTCTCACGAGCATAACATGATCAAACACAGAACTCATTGAGTGTTAATCACATATTGATGTGAACTAGATTACTGACTCTAGTGAACTCTTTGGATGTTAGTCACATGGCGATGTGACCTATGACTGTTAATCACATGGCGATGTGAACTAGATTATTGACTCTAGTGCAAGTGGGAGACTGTTGGAAATATGCCCTAGAGGCAATAATAAATTGGTTATTATTATATTTCCTTGTTCATGATAATCGTTTATTATCCATGCTAGAATTGTATTGATAGGAAACTCAGATACATGTGTGGATACATAGACAAACACCATGTCCCTAGTGAGCCTCTAGATGACTAGCTCGTTGATCAATAGATGGTTACGGTTTCCTAACCATGGACATTGGATGTCGTTGATAACGGGATCACATCATTAGGAGAATGATGTGATGGACAAGACCCAATCCTAAGCCTAGCACAGATCGTGTAGTTCGTATGCTAAAGCTTTTCTATATGTCAAGTATATTTTCCTTAGACCATGAGATTGTGCAACTCCCGGATACCGTAGGAATGCTTTGGGTGTACCAAACGTCACAACGTAACTGGGTGGCTATAAAGGTGCACTATAGGTATCTCCGAAAGTGTCTGTTGGGTTGGCACGAATCGAGACTGGGATTTGTCACTCCGTATGACGGAGAGGTATCTCTGGGCCCACTCGGTAGGACATCATCATAATGTGCACAATATGTGATCAAGGAGTTGATCACGGGATGATGTGTTACGGAACGAGTAAAGAGACTTGCCGGTAACGAGATTGAGCAAGGTATCGGTATACCGACGATCGAATCTCGGGCAAGTGCTATACCGATAGACAAAGGGAATCGTATACGGGATTGATTAAATCCTTGACATCGTGGTTCATCCGATGAGATCATCGTGGAACATGTGGGAGCCAACATGGGTATCCAGATCCCGCTGTTGGTTATTGGCCGGAGAGTTGTCTCGGTCATGTCTACATGGTTCCCGAACCCGTAGGGTCTACACACTTAAGGTTCGATGACGCTAGGGTTATAGGGAAAGTATGTACGCGGTTACCGAATGTTGTTCGGAGTCCCGGATGAGATCCCGGACGTCACGAGGAGTTCCGGAATGGTCCGGAGGTAAAGATTCATATATGGGAAGTCCTGTTTTGGTCACCGGAAAAGTTTCGGGCGATATCGGTAATGTACCGGGACCACCGGGAGGGTCCCGGGGGTCCACCAGGTGGGGCCACCAACCCCAGGTGGCTGCGTGGGCTAAGTGTTGGAAATATGCCCTAGAGGCAATAATAAATTGGTTATTATTATATTTCCTTGTTCGCGATAATCGTTTATTATCCATGCTAGAATTGTATTGAAAGGAAACTCAGATACATGTGTGGATACATAGACAAACACCATGTCCCTAGTGAGCCTCTAGATAACTAGCTCGTTGATCAATAGATGGTTACGGTTTCCTAACCATGGACATTGGATGTCGTTGATAACGGGATCACATCATTAGGAGAATGATGTGATGGACAAGACCCAATCCTAAGCCTAGCACAGATCGTGTAGTTCGTATGCTAAAGCTTTTCTATATGTCAAGTATCTTTTCCTTAGACCATGAGATTGTGCAACTCCCGGATACCGTAGGAATGCTTTGGGTGTGCCAAACGTCACAACGTAACTGGGTGGCTATAAAGGTGCACTACAGGTATCTCCGAAAGTGTCTGTTGGGTTGGCACGAATCGAGACTGGGATTTGTCACTCCGTATGACGGAGAGGTATCTCTGGGCCCACTCGGTAGGACATCATCATAATGTGCACAATATGTGATCAAGGAGTTGATCACGGGATGATGTGTTACGGAACGAGTAAAGAGACTTGCCGGTAACGAGATTGAGCAAGGTATCGGTATACCGACGATCGAATCTCGGGCAAGTGCTATACCGATAGACAAAGGGAATCGTATACGGGATTGATTGAATCCTTGACATCGTGGTTCATCCGATGAGATCATCGTGGAACATGTGGGAGCCAACATGGGTATCCAGATCCCACTGTTGGTTATTGGCCGGAGAGTTGTCTCGGTCATGACTACATGGTTCCCGAACCCGTAGGGTTTACACACTTAAGGTTCGATGACGCTAGGGTTATAGGGAAAGTATGTACGCGGTTACCGAATGTTGTTCGGAGTCCCGGATGAGATCCCGGACATCACGAGGAGTTCCGGAATGGTCCGGAGGTAAAGATTCATATATGGGAAGTCCTGTTTTGGTCACCGGAAAAGTTTCGGGCGATATCGGTAACGTACCGGGACCACCGGGAGGGTCCCGGGGGTCCACCAGGTGGGGCCACCAGCCCCAGAAGGCTGCGTGGACCAAGTGTGGGACGGGACCAGCCCCAGGTGGGCTGGTGCGCCCCCCACCAAGGTCCAAGGCGCATGGAGAGTGGGAGGGGGGCAAACCCTAGGTCCAGATGGGCCTTAAGGCCCACCCTAGGGCGCCCCCTCTCTCTCCCCCCCTTGGCCGCACCCTAGATGGGTTTGGGGGCTGCCGCCACCCTTAGGGAGAGAACCCTAGATGGGGGCGCAGCCCCTCCCCTTCCCCTATATATAGTGGGGGTTTTGGGGCTGCTAGACACATGAGATGGTCTCCCTCTTGGCGCAGCCCTACCCCTCTCCCTCCTCGTCTCTTGCAGCGCTTGGCGAAGCCCTGCTGGAGTCCCGCGCTCCTCCACCACCACCACGCCGTCGTGCTGCTGTTGGATGGAGTCTTCCCCAACCTCTCCCTCTCTCCTTGCTGGATCAAGACGCGGGAGACGTCATCGGGCTGCACGTGTGTTGAACGCGGAGGCGCCGTTGTTCGGCGCTTAGATCGGAATCAACCGCGATCTGAATCGCAGCGAGTACGACTCCTTCATCCGCGTTCTTGCAACGCTTCCGCATCGCGATCTACAAGGGTATGTAGATGCACTCTCCTTTATGCTCGTTGCTAGATTACTCCATAGATAGATCTTGGTGACGCGTAGGAAATTTTTTGATTTTCTGCTACGATCCCCAACAAGTTGAAGCACCAGTGTCTGATAACACAACATGTACAAGACCGAGTGGTGTGTTGGCGCTTACTCAGGGGAAGGGTGAGGACGGTGAACAGTCCTCGCCTACCAACAACAGTAACAACAAGAGAGCTCGTGTTGACTCAAGTGGTGTGTCGGGAGATAGATCGGCGGCCTCCCTCGAGGAGGACCACCGGGAGCAATGAGTATCTTAGTATGGAACTGCCGG
>LR738715.1:132731496-132783940 GCA_902687465.1 Secale cereale
CCCCCCCCTTCGGCATCAAGATACTAAAAAGGGAGAGGTCTACCGTCTCCCAAGACTAAGCGTGGTTGATGGGTGGCAACGAAGAAGTCTTGGCAGCAGTGTCACTATCGATTGTGATGAAGGGAGCCCTCATGAGGCCATCAACTTTGACTTCGGCGGCGGCTAATGAGGTGGTGAGATCTCCTCATTCACACAAACTTAACGGATTTGTAAGTAGGTCAGTCCATAAAATATGAAAACGAGACTTATACAACTAAAACAATTCTAAAAATTTAGTACATATTAGAAAACTTATAATGTTAGATTGTATGATTTTTTATGATTCTATCATGTTAGTTGATTTTTGATAAATCAAACAGTAGCAGCAAAACTATGATTTCAGCACAACACCACAAATACTTGCAAACTGAACATGCTAAAGGTAAATCTTTATAGTTCATTTTTATAATACAATGACTTATATAAGGGAAAAAAATATTTTTATGAGAAGCTTCCATGGTAAAATATTTACATTGTTTTCATGGGCAAAATGTTCAAGGTCAGCCCCCACCCATACGATGCCCATCTTTCCAGTCACTTCTATTTTGAAAGAGTTTTTAGTTTTCCTCTTTATTTATAATTTTTGGAAACTTTATAGAGTGAAAAAAACCGAATAAAATGACTCACTAAAGCTTCCGGGTTGCTTATCTGGCAATTCTTTCTTCATAAACATATAGCTAGGCATAAAGTGCTCATTTAGTCATTCCACCTCGATCCCAAGATATATCAAATCCAATTATAATTAATAAAGATTTCAATCTAAGTAGAGAACACAGAGTAACATAGAGTATGTAATATTGAATTCTAACCCTCACCCTATGCATTAGCATGTCATACATGAACAAACATAAACATAGAGTAAAGTTCAATGCATGGTAGAAGCAGTTTCTTGCAATTTTAGTGTGTTAGAGACATAAAGTGGATCCTTATTCCTTCCTCTCTCATAATAATGGCAAGTAGTATCAGCAAAGTTAACAATCTAATTTTCATTAGAATCATCATGAGCACAAGTAAATTTCAAACCCCAAATATAATCCTTAACGTTAACAAATTTCACCTCTAAAAAGTATAGTTGAGATAGCTCGAGAACAAGATAGGACTATCAAATGTATGAGCAACTTTATCAATTGTATTCTTATAATAAACCACAATATAATATTCATCTCCATAAGTTTCTTCTATAGGTACATCGTAATATTCATCACATCAAGCAACAAAGTCATCAACAAGGGATTTTTCATCTAATGAGTTCAAAGGATCTTGTATTTTAATAACATAGTCATCCTCCGATAAGTATGGAGGATGATACTATCATTGTGAGGTGGGCATGGATAACTAATATAGCCTTACTCATTTTGTTCTTCACTCTCCTCCTCGTCTTTTTATCTAGTGAGCACTTCTTTTCAATAATTTCTTCTTCCTTGATCTCACTCGTTGGTTTCTACAAAACATTATTCTCTTCTTGGGAGGCAGATACTCTCTCTTTGATCAATAATATAAGCATTGCCACTTATTTTTTTAATATTCAAGGATCTCATAATTAGAATATTTAATAACACATGCAACATCATTAGTTTCAACCTTATCAGCCATAGAAGCAACTAGAGGGTGATGCACGCTTTGCCGCCCCGGTCCTCTGTCAGGAGTTAAGTATTCTTTTTCAGGCTATTTCGGTTAGATGTGAGAACTTCTACACTAAAAATCAAAGAACCAAACTTAATTGAGTTGAATGATACTCTTGGTTTATTGTTTATGGAGTTTAGTGCGATGTTTCCATCGCTAATTGTTTGTGTTCGCGTGTATCACCAATTTTCATCCGCACAAACCGACTTAACCATCAGACCTTATACATTGAAATAGACCCTTTTTGTCTATCTTTCCTACTTTGTTGGCATGTCTAGGCATGGCCCCAGGCGGATGTACGTTGAACGCCAAGACAACCCAATTGCCTCATGCCGCGACCTCTCAGAATCACTCTCCTCGCATTGTATTAATCTCCAAAGAACTCCAATATCTCAACCTATTGGCCTCCAAACCTTGGGGTTATGTAATTGTTGGAAATATGCCCTAGAGGCAATAATAAAAGTATTATTATTATTATATTTCCTTGTTCATGATAATCGTCTGTTATTCATGCTTGAATTGTATTGTACGGAAACAGCGATACATGTGTGAATACATAGACCACAATGAGTCCCTGGTAAGCCTCTAGTTGCCAGCTCGTTGATCAACAGATGGTCACGGTTTCCTGACCATGGACATAGGATGTCAGTGATAACGGGATCACATCATTAGGAGAATGATGTGATGGACAAGACCCAATCCTGAGCATAGCACGAGATTGTATAGTTCGTAATGCATAAGCTTTTCGGTGTCAAGTATTTATTCCTTAGACCATGAGGTTGTACAACTCCCGGATGCCGTAGGAATACTTTGGGTGTGCCAAACGTCACAACGTAACTGGGTGGCTATAAAGGTACGCATCGGGTATCACTGAAAGTGTCTGTTGAGTTGGTACGAACCGAGACTGGGATATTGTCACTCCGTATGACGGAGAGGTACCTCTGGGCCCACTCGGTAAGACATCATCATAATGAGCTCAAGGTGACTAAGGAGTTAGTCACGGGATGATGGATTACGGATCGAGTAAAGAGACTTGCCATGACGAGATTGAACAAGGTATCGGGAATACCGACGATCGAATCTCGGGCAAGTACTGTACCGATGGACAAAGGGAATAACATACGGGATTAAGTGAATCCTTGACACAGTGGTTCATCCGATGAAGATCATCGAGGAACACGTGGGAACCAACATGGGTATCCAGATCCCGCTGTTGGTTATTGACCGGAGAGTGGTCTCGGTCATGTCTACGTGTCTCCCGAACCCGTAGGGTCTACACACTTAAGGTTTGTAACGCTAGGGTCGTAGAGATACATGCACGTGGAAACCCGAAAGTTGTTCAGAGTCCCGGATGAGATCCAGGACGTCATGAGGAGTTCCGGAATGGTCCGGAGGTAAAGAATGATATATATGAAGTCCAGTTTCGGCCATCGGGTGATCTCCGGGGGTCACCGGGAGTGTCCCGGGACCACCGAAGGGGTCCCGGGGGTCCACCGGGTGGGTCCACCCATCCCGGTGGGGCCCCTAGGCCGCAAAGGGGAAGTGGCCAGCCCTGATGGGCTGGCGCACCACATGGGCCCTCCTCCCCATGCGCCTAGGGTTGAAACCCTAGGGGGAGGGGGCGCCACCTTGCCTTGGGGGGCAAGAATCCCCCCTGGCCGCCGTCCCACCCTGCAGATGGGATCTGCAGGGACGGCGCACCCCCCCTGGCCCCCTATATATATATATATATATATATATATATGTGGGGGGGGGGGGAGAGGGCAGCCGCACCCTTGCCCCTGGCGCCTCTCCCCCTCCCGTCACACCTCATACTCCCTCCGCAGGGCGCCGGCGAAGCCCTGCAGGATTCTCCACTGCATCCACCACCACGCCGTCGTGCTACTGGATCTCCGACGACCTCTCCTCCCCCTTGCTGGATCAAGAAGGAGGTGACATTGCTGTACCGGACGTGTGTTGAACGCGGAGGTGCCGTCCGTTCGGCGCTAGATCATCGGTGAAGAAGAACGCGAAGAGTACGACTACTTCATCCACGCTTCTTCGAAAGCTTCCGCTCGCGATCTACATAACGGTATGTAGATGCACTCTTATTTGCTCGTTGCTAGATGTCTCCTTAGTTGGATCTTGGTGAAAGCATAGATTTTTTTTGAATTCTGCTACGTTCCCCAACAGTGGTATCAGAGCTAGGTCTTATGCGTAGCATCTTGCACGAGTAGAACATAAAGCAGTTGTGGGCGTTTGAGTTTGTTCAACTTTCTTGCCGTTACTAGTCAATCTTGATTCGGCGGTATTGTGGGATGAAGCGGCCCGGACCGACTTTACACGTACGCTTACGTGAGACTGGTTCCACCGACAGACATGCACTAGTTGCATAAGGTGGCTGGTGGGTGTCTGTCTCTCCTACTTTAGTCGGATCGGATTCGATGAACAGGGTCCTTATGAAGGGTAAATAGAAATTGACAAATCACGTTGTGGTTTTGGCGTAGGTAAGAAACGTTCTTGCTAGAAAACCTATAGAAGCCACGTAAAAACTTGCAACAACAATTAGAGGACATCTAACTTGTTTTTGCAGCATGTACTTTGTGACGTGGTATGGCCAAAAGAAGATGTGATGAATGATATATGTGATGTATGAGATTGATCATGTTCTTGTAATAGGAAATCACGACTTGCATGTCAATGAACTTGACAACCGACAGGAGCCATAGGAGTTGTCTTAATTATTGTATGACATGCGTGTCACTGAATAAACGCTATGTAATTACTTTACTTTATTGCTAAACGTTAGCCATAGTAGTAGAAGTAATAGTTGGCGTGACGACTTGTTCAAGACACGATGATGAAGATCATGATGATGGAGATCATGGTGTCGAGCCGGTGACAAGATGATCATAGTGCCCCGAAGATGAAGATCCAAGGAGCAAGATGATATTGGCCATATCATGTCACTTTAATTGATTGCATGTGATGTTTATCATGTTTATGCATCTTGTTTACTTAGAACGACGGTAGTAAATAAGATGATCTCTCACTAAAATTTCAAGAATTGTGTTCCCCCTAACTGTGCACCATTGCTAAAGTTCGTTGTTCCGAAGCACCACGTGATGATCGGGTGTGATAGGTTCTAACGTTTGCATACAACGGGTGTAAGCCAGATTTACACACACAATACACTTAGGGTTCACTTGACGAGCCTAGCATGTACAGACATGGCCTCGGAACACGGAAGACCGAAAGGTCGAACACGAGTCGTATAGAAGATACGATCAACATGAAGATGTTCACCGTTGATGACTAGTCCGTCTCACGTGATGATCGGACACGGGCTAGTCGATTCTGATCGTGTATCACTTAGATGACTAGAGAGATGTCATTCTGAGTGGGAGTTCATTAAAATTTGATTAAGATGAACTTAATTATCATGAACTTAGTCTAAATTATTTACAATATCTCTTGTAGATCAAATGGCCCACGCTCAAGTTTCCCTCAACTTCAACGCGTTCCTAGAGAAAACCAAGCTGAAAGACGATGGTAGCAACTATACGGATTGGGTCCGTAACCTGAGGATTATCCTCATAGCTGCCAAGAGATCATATGTCCTTGAAGCACCGCTAGGTGATGCACCCGGTCCCGATGCGACCCAAGACGTTTTGAACGTCTGGCAGTCGCGTAGTGATGATTACTCCCTTGTTCAGTGCGGCATGCTTTACAGCTTAGAGTCGGGGCTCCAAAAACGTTTTGAGAACCACTGAGCATATGAGATGTTCGAAGAGCTGAAAATGGTTTTCCAAGCTCATGCCCGAGTCGAGAGATATGACGTCTCAGACGCATTCTACAGCTGTAAGATGGAGGAAAACAGTTTTGTCAGTGAGCACATCCTCAAGATTTCTGGATTGCACAACCGCTTGTCTCAGCTGGGAATGAATCTCCCAGATGAAGCGGTCGTTGACAGAATCCTCCAGTCGCTCCCACCAAGCTTCAAGAGCTTCGTGTTAAACTTCAATATGCAGGGGATGGAGAAGTCCATTCTCGAGGTGTATTCAATGTTGAAATCAGCAGAGGTGGATATCAAGAAAGAACATCAAGTGTTGATGGTCAATAAAACCACTAAGTTCAAGAAAGGCAAGGGTAAGAAGAACTTCAAGAAGGACGGCAAGGGAGTTGCCACGCCCGGTAAGCCTGTTGCCGGGAAGAAGCCAAAGCATGGACCCAATCCTGAGATTAAGTGCTTTTATTGCAAGGGAACGGGTCACTGGAAGCGGAACTGCCCCAAATACTTAGCAGACAAGAAGGCCGGCAACGTCAAAGGTATATGTGATATACATGTTATTTATGTGTACCTTACCAGCGCTCGTAGTAGCTCCTGGGTATTTGATACCGGTGCGGTTGCTCACATTTGTAACTCAAAACAGGAGCTGCGGAATAAGCGGAGACTGGCGAAGGATGAGGTGACGATGCGCGTCGGGAATGGTTCCAAGGTCGATGTGATCGCCGTCGGCACGCTGCCTCTACATCTACCCTCGAGATTAGTTTTAAACCTTAATAATTGTTATTTAATACCAGCTTTGAGCATTAACATTGTATCTGGATCTCGTCTTATGCGAGATGGCTACTCTTTCAAATCGGAGAATAATGGTTGTTCTATTTATTTGAGAGATATGTTTTATGGTCATGCCCCGTGTAATGCCCAGGATGGAGTTATACCTCCTACGTGTCGAGGCACGACTTAAAGGCATAAATCCATCCTAGAATGATCTCAAGTTTGGTATCTTTGCACAACTCATGTAAAAGAGGGATTAAAATGCAAAAGGAGATAGTTGGCTTACACTCGCCACTTCACACAATACATTACATAAGCAAGACATCATTCAGAACAACACAACCCGACTACGGGTGAAGATCCAAAAGAAAAGATACCAAAACAACATAAAGCCACAGGTCAAGATCGAATCCTAGTAGAAACCACTACTGAACATCGAAACGTCACAAGCAAACGGCCACAAACTTCAACGAGCTCCTGGTGAAGCACTGATCCATCACCTGCTTCAAACTCGGCTGAACCTGCATCTGGTGTGGTGAAGTAACTGTGAGCCACAGAGGACTCAGCAATCCCGTTCCCGGGTAACAAGACTATTTAAGCCTTGGGTGAGGATAAGGCTGAAGAAAGAACGAGAGGTGAAGGAAACAAAACAAGAGTCTGCAGCAGCAACTAGCACTAACTTACGTAATAGAGAGCGAGAAGAGAAGTGCATCGGTCGAAAGATGATCACGAAGTGATCCTAACTAAAGCCGGTCAAACATAACCCCACCGTGTTCAACTCCCGAATCCCTATTCGAAATTGACAGTCACGGTACACACGCTGGTAGTGTATTGCAACATTGTGTCAAGTTATCTACAACCGGAATTAACAAGCTCCCATCTGCCACATAACCGCGGGCACGGCTTTCGAAAGTTCAAACCCTGCAGGGGTGTTCCAACTTGGCCCATCACAAGCCCACGATCCGCGAAGTCGCAACTCCATAGGTGGGAAGACCCGAGTATTCTCGGAATCCCGTGCTCAAGTTAAACCGAACTAAGGTAAGGCTAATCCAGCAAATCCTCCCGGCGTGTCGACACCCTGATAGTAGCCGCGCGTATCTAAGTCTCAGGACACGACCGGATGGGCGATTCTACAGGACCCAATCCTCGAGTTTCCCCGTGGTGGTTCCCGCAGACTCCCCGTTTGGGACCAACACCATCGGCACTGGCCCCCCCTGCTATGTAGAAATAAAGGATCCTCGAGGGAGCGACCCCCTATGCAAATTTAATTAATTAAATTAAGTTGTTATTATGAGGCAAATAGTACCAAATGTTGGGACTTGCTGGAAAAGACTTAGCACTTAGCGGTTTATCAAGGGGGTCCCATACACCCCAACCGTGTTAGGAACGCATAATCAAGGAACATAACACCGGTTTATACGGTTCCTAACGGCATGAGTGGAACAAAACACCAAGCAAAAGGCTTAGCCTTCCACCCTGCCAGTATATAGATGATTTCATTTTTAAGCATTTATATAGTGTGATATAACCCAGCCAAACTTTAACATGAAGCAAGCATCTTCAATCTTCACCTGCAACTAACAATGCTATAACAGGGGCTGAGCGAAGCGTACTTAGCCAAGCAACGGTTTGCATAGGTAGGGTGGTTAAACATGGCAATTGGTTACAAGTAGGAGGCTGACAAGAAGACATGGGCATCGAGGCAAAACTAAAGAACGATACTCTAGCAATAGGCAAAGATAGTAATGGTATCCTTGTTCGGTCATCTTGCCTGGGATTCCACAAGGGAGAAGAACGGATCCACGAAGTAGACGGTGCAACACAGTCGAGAGAAACCTCACAACTCCGGAACGAAACCGAAGCTAACAAGAGAAGCAACCGGAAAGAAAAGAAACAACACGGTAAACACACAATCATAAACATGGCATACGATGCACAAGCAAGCATGATGCATGTCCGGTTTAAATATGCAAGGCATGGCAAAGTGCACAAACAAATACTACAAGTTAAGTGGAGATCAATATGCAACGAGTTGCATATTGACGAAACACCACATTAATTATTTAATTGACTCTTGTTATTTACAAGACAAGATTAAATGTTTTTAACATGGCAAGAGGTGAAGCATAAAGAAACTACACTATTAAGACATTTTAAATGAGGCCGGAAATAACAACAACATATTCCGGAAAATCCTCATGAGCATGTTTAATAATTATAAAGCAACAACAATTAATATTTTAGTGTTGTTAACATGATGCGGATGACATGATCAAATTTTATGCAATTTTTATTAAAAGGTTGACAATTAACAAGATAAGAAGCATTTGTCACCGTGGTGGAATGGAAAGGGGCCACGACAACGATCCGAAAATGATGCAACGGCATCATATCGGTTCCGGTATCTCGTTGAGAGACCGGTGCAAAAGGTGACGAAGCGAGTCAAACGAGATGATGGGGTGTTCCCGTTGCCGGGTTCCCACGAGTCGGTGACGAGGCAACCGAGGAACATGACAAAAGGTGGAACGGGCACGAAGCACACACGGGAGACATTTCATACAACCAAGCAAGCATGCATCACACGGGTCATCGACGGGGTTATACCTTTGAAACACTCGTTTCGGGACGGTTCGAGATCGTCGAGGGATGTAGTGGAAGTAGAGGAAGTAGTTGTACACGCCCGTAGAGGGAAGTAGTTGTTCACGGGTCTTCGGCAACGGTAGACGTTCAGGTTACGTGTCGTGGTACTTGGCGAAATCCTCGTTTCCGGGCGACGGTAGAGGTACTCGCGCTCATTCTTCCGTAGATGAACGGGTCGTCGTGGTACTTGTCGGGGCCGTCTTGGCAACGTAGTTGTACACGTGGCCGTCGTGGGAAGTAGTGGAACTTGGTCGTTTTCCGGGCGTCGGTAGTCGTACACGGGGCGTTTTGTAGATGTTCACGGATCTTGTTCGTAGATGTACTTGATCAGGTTGCCGGTAGTCGTTCGGTCATCTGTCAAATTAACAGCACAAGGCAGCACACAACAACAAACAAAACAGCAAGGGGCGACGAAAGGGGCAGCACAGCGACGAGGTTGCAGCAGCAAAAATGCGGACGACGACAAGGAAGGAGGCAGCAGAAGCCATGCGGTCGGCCGGACAGAGGCAGGGGCCTCTGCGCTGCAGCAGAACGGGGAGGCCGGACTCCGGCTGGTCGCGGACGAGGAGGGGTCGCGGCGCTAGGGGCGGCCGACCCTTGCTGGAGGACGGGAAGGCGGAGGGAGGACGCCGCGGTTCGGCGCGGAGGTGCAGGGCCGGAGGACGGAGCCGCGGAGGGAGGAAGAACGAGCTCCTGGCACGGACGACGAGGGAGCCTGGACGAGGCCGGCGGTCGAGGAGGGTGGCCCGGTGGCATCCATGGCGAGCCGGAGGTCGGGATCAGTCGCCGCGCTGCTGGCTCGAGAGAAGCGGCGAGGCATGCGCCTGGCGATGCGCTTGGGGCGCCAGGACGGAGGCGAGGGGAGGGAAGGGCGGGCGCGTCGGGTCTCCTGGCGCTGGCGAGGGAAAGTGGTGAGGCGCGAGAGAGGAAGATGCGGGCGAGGGGGAGTGCGGCGAGGGAAACGGGGCAGAGATCGAGCGAGGGATGCGGGGCGACGGGTCACGAGGGTTCGAGGGAACTGGCGGCGGGGTCGGGACGAGAGGGAGAGCGGCTGGAGCTAGGGTTCGGTGCGGGGTAGGGGAATTGGGCCAGGGGAAAAGGCGGTTGGTGGAAGGCCTAGAGAGAGATGGGCCTGGAAGTGAGGTGTGGGCCGGCTGGCTAGGGGAAAAGGAGAAGCCCACGGCGGCTGCTGCGAGGCCCTGGAGGCTGATGGCCTGGTTTGGGCTCCTCCTTACTAATTGATTTTTGCAGAAAACCAAAAGAGAGAAGAAACGAAAGAAGAGGGAGGCTAGGGAAAAAAATAGCACAAGGAATTAATTTTCTCGGGCTCGTAAAAATGAGCACGACCGGAGAAAATATAAAAGGTTAGAACGGAAAATAATTCAAACATATTTGAATTTAATTCAAATAGTTTTGAACTAAGACTTGAAGATTGACGTGTCCAAAAATGTTCAAATTTTCGGAGGAACCTCGAAACAACGGAAAAGAATTATAGGGAGGGTTTGAAGGTGAAACTTGAATTAAAGAAGCATTGGGAAAAATTGCAAGTGTGTTACGGTGATTCCGAAACGATGGAATAATATTAATATAGCTCCCTAAAACAATGAGAGACTTTTATATGTTATAAAGAGAAGACATCTTCCCTCGATTTAAATGGACCGAAGGTCCACACAATTTATTTGGTTGCAAAAAAATAAAATATGACATGATGGCATGATGACATGATGCAATGCAAAAAAAAATAACACAAGCACAAAAGAACCACACGGGCAACCCGGAACATCTGGAATCTTCGGGAAGCTTCTGGAATCTTCTGGGACGTCGGTCTCGGGCGTCACACCCCGCTGGTCAATGGTTTATTTTTGATGAATCTCGAACGTGATGATACACATATTCATAGTGTAGATGCCAAAAGATGTAAAGTTGATAATGATAGTCCCACATACTTGTGGCATTGCCGCCTTGGTCATATTGGTGTCAAACGTATGAAGAAGCTCCATTCAGATGGACTTCTAGAGTCTCTTGATTATGAATCATTTGACACGTGCGAACCATGCCTCTTGGGCAAGATGACCAAGACTCCTTTCTCCGGAACAATGGAGCGAGCAACCAACTTGTTGGAAATCATACATACCAATGTGTGCGGTCCAATGAGTGTTGAGGCTCGCGAAGGCTATCGTTATGTTCTCACCCTCACAGATGACTTGAGTAGATACGGGTATATCTATTTGATGAAACAGAAGTCTGAGACATTTGAAAAGTTCAAGGAATCTCAGAATGAGGTTGAAAATCAACGTGACAGAAAAATAAAGTTCTTACGATCAGATCGTGGGGGTGAATATTTAAGTCATGAATTTGGCACACACCTTAGGAACTGTGGAATTGTTTCACAATTGACACCGCCCGGAACACCTCAACGTAACGGTGTGTCCGAACGTCGAAATCGTACTTTGTTGGACATGGTGCGATCTATGATGTCCCTCACCGATTTACCGCTATCTTTTTGAGGTTATGCTTTAGAGACTGCCGCATTCACTTTAAATAGGGCTTCGTCGAAATCCGTTGAGACGACTCTGTATGAACTTTGCTTTGGCAAGAAACCGAAGCTGTCGTTTCTAAAAGTTTGGGGTTGCGATGCTTATGTCAAGAAACTTCAACCTGAAAAGCTCGAACCCAAATCGGAAAAATGCGTCTTCATAGGATACCCAAAGGAAACGATTGGGTACACCTTCTACCACAGATCCGAAGGCAAAGTCTTTGTTGCCAAGAATGGATGCTTTCTGGAGAAAGAGTTTCTCTCGAAAGAAGTGAGTGGGAGGAAAGTAGAACTTGATGAGGTGACAGTCACCCCTCCTGAAAGTAGCGCAGCGCAGGAAATTGTTCCTGAGGTGCCTGCACCGACAAGGGAGGAAGTTGATGATAATGATCATGAAGAAACAGATCAAGTCACTACTGAACTTCGAAGGTCCACGAGGGCACGTTCCGCACCAGAGTGGTACGGCAACCCTGTCCTGGAAATCATGTTGTTAGACAACGGTGAACCTTCGAACTATGAAGAAGCGATGGCGGGCCCGGATTCCAATAAATGGCTTGGAGCCATGAAATCCGAGATAGAATCCATGTATGAAAACAAAGTATGGACTTTGGTGGACTTGCCTGATGATAGGCACGCCATAGAAAACAAATGGATATTTAAGAAGAAGACAAACACGGATGGTAATGTGACCATCTATAAGGCTCGGCTTGTCGCTAAGGGTTATCGACAAGTTCAAGGGATTGACTACGATGAGACTTTCTCTCCCGTAGCGATGCTGAAGTCAGTCAGAATCATGTTAACTATTGCCGCATTCTATGATTATGAGATATGGCAAATGGACGTCAAAACAGCATTCCTGAATGGCTTCCTCAAGGAAGAGTTGTATATGATGCAGCCGGAAGGTTTTGTCGATCCAGAGAACGCTAACAAGGTATGCAAGCTCTAGCGCTCGATTTACGGGCTGGTGCAAGCATCTCGGAGTTGGAATATTTGCTTTAATGATGTAATCAAAGCGTTTGGCTTTATACAGACTTATGGAGAAGCATGTATCTACAAGAAAGTGAGTGGGAGCTCTGTGGCATTTCTCATATTATATGTGGATGACATATTGCTGATGGGAAATAATATAGAATTCTTGGAAAATGTAAAGGCCTACTTGAATAAAAGTTTTTCAATGAAGGACCTTGGAGAAGCTGCTTACATATTAGGCATCAAAATCTATAGAGATAGATCAAGACGCCTCATTGGTCTTTCACAAAGTACATACCTTGACAAGATATTGAAGAAGTTCAATATGGATCAGTCCAAGAAAGGGTTCTTGCCTGTTTTGCAAGGTATGAGATTGAGCAAGGCTCAGTCGCCGACCACGGCAGAAGATAGAGAAAAGATGAGTGTCATTCCCTATGCCTCGGCCATAGGTTCTATCATGTATGCCATGCTGTGTACCAGACTTGATGTGAACCTTGCCATAAGTTTGGTAGGGAGGTACCAAAGTGATCCCGGTGTGGAACACTGGACAGTGGTCAAGAACATCCTGAAGTACCTGAAAAGGACTAAGGATATGTTTCTCGTTTATGGAGGTGACGAAGAGCTCGTCGTAAAGGGTTACGTCGATGCTAGCTTCGACACAGATCTGGATGACTCTAAGTCTCAAACCGGATACGTGTATATTTTGAACGGAGGGGCAGTCAGCTGGTGCAGTTGCAAGCAGAGCGTCGTGGCGGCATCTACATGTGAAGCGGAGTACATAGCTGCTTCCGAAGCAGCGCAGGAAGGAGTCTGGATGAAGGAGTTCATCACAGACCCAGGAGTCATTCCAAGCGCGTCAAGCCCGATGACTCTCTTCTGTGACAGCACTGGTGCTATTGCCATTACCAAGGAGCCCAGGTTTCACAAGAAGACCAAGCACATCAAGCACCGTTTCAACTCCATCCGGAATTATGTTCAGGATGGAGATATAGATATTTGTAAAGTGCATACGGATCTGAATGTCGCAGACCCGTTGACTAAACCTCTTCCACGGGCAAAACATGATCAACACCAGAACTCTATGGGTGTTCGATTCATCACAATGTAACTAGATTATTGACTCTAGTGCAAGTGGGAGACTGTTGGAAATATGCCCTAGAGGCAATAATAAAAGTATTATTATTATATTTCCTTGTTCATGATAATCGTCTGTTATTCATGCTTGAATTGTATTGTACGGAAACAACGATACATGTGTGAATACATAGACCACAATGAGTCCCTGGTAAGCCTCTTGTTGCCAGCTCGTTGATCAACAGATGGTCACGGTTTCCTGACCATGGACATAGGATGTCAGTGATAACGGGATCACATCATTAGGAGAATGATGTGATGGACAAGACCCAATCCTGAGCATAGCACGAGATCGTATAGTTCGTAATGCATAAGCTTTTCGGTGTCAAGTATTTATTCCTTAGACCATGAGGTTGTACAACTCCCGGATGCCGTAGGAATACTTTGGGTGTGCCAAACGTCACAACGTAACTGGGTGGCTATAAAGGTACGCATCGGGTATCACCGAAAGTGTCTGTTGAGTTGGTACGAACCGAGACTGGGATATTGTCACTCCGTATGACGGAGAGGTACCTCTGGGCCCACTCGGTAAGACATCATCATAATGAGCTCAAGGTGACTAAGGAGTTAGTCACGGGATGATGGATTACGGATCGAGTAAAGAGACTTGCCATGACGAGATTGAACAAGGTATCGGGAATACCGACGATCGAATCTCGGGCAAGTACTGTACCGATGGACAAAGGGAATAACATACGGGATTAAGTGAATCCTTGACACAGTGGTTCATCCAGTGAAGATCATCAAGGAACACGTGGGAACCAACATGGGTATCCAGATCCCGCTGTTGGTTATTGACCGGAGAGTGGTCTCGGTCATGTCTACGTGTCTCCCGAACCCGTAGGGTCTACACACTTAAGGTTTGGTAACGCTAGGGTCGTAGATATACATGCACGTGGAAACCCGAAAGTTGTTCGGAGTCCCGGATGAGATCCAGGACGTCACGAGGAGTTCCGGAATGGTCCGGAGGTAAAGAATGATATATAGGAAGTCCAGTTTTGGCCATCGGGTGATCTCCGGGGGTCACCGGGAGTGTCCCGGGACCAACGGAGGGGTCCCGGGGGTCCACCGGGTGGGGCCACCCATCCCGGTGGGGCCCCTAGGCCACAAAGGGGAAGTGGCCAGCCCTGATGGGCTGGCGCACCACATGGGCCCTCCTCCCCATGCGCCTAGGGTTGAAACCCTAGGGGGGAGGGGCGCCACCTTGCCTTGGGGGGCAAGAATCCCCCCCTGGCCGCCGCCCCACCCTGCAGATGGGATCTGCAGGGCCGGCGCACCCCCTGCCCCCCTATATATATGTGGGGGGGAGAGGGCAGCCGCACCCTTGCCCCTGGCGCCTCTCCCCCTCCCGTCACACCTCATACTCCCTCCGCAGGGCGCCGACGAAGCCCTGCAGGATTCTCCACTGCATCCACCACCACGCCGTCGTGCTGCTGGATCTCCAACGACCTCTCCTCCCCCTTGCTGGATCAAGAAGGAGGTGACGTTGCTGTACCGGACGTGTGTTGAACGCGGAGGTGCCGTCCGTTCGGTGCTAGATCATCGGTTACGAAGAACGCGAAGAGTACGACTACTTCATCCACGCTTCTTCGAAAGCTTCCACTCGCGATCTACATAACGGTATGTAGATGCACTCTTATTTGCTCGTTGCTAGATATCTCCTTAGTTGGATCTTGGTGAAAGCGTAGAATTTTTTTGAATTCTGCTACGTTCCCCAACAGTAATGCCCAGTATGAGACTATACCTCCCACGTGTCGAGGCATGACTTAAAGGCATAATCTTATACTAGAATGATCTCAAGTATGGTATCTTTGCACAACTCATGTAAAAGAGGGATGAAAAAGTAAAAGAGTAGTTGGCTTACACTCGCCACGTCACACAATGCATTACATAAACATTCATCATCCAAATAACATCACAGTCCGACTACAGACGAAGATCCAAATGAAAGATACCATAAATAAAGCAACACAAGGTCCCGATCATCCTAGTAAGAGCCCTACTGATCCTCGGGATAAGACATGTAGTATCGCCCACGTTCTTCGTCGAACTCCTAGTACAGCTCTGTCCCATCACCTGTATAGTTCTTATCGGTACCTGCATCTGGTGTTGTGTTGAATCTGTGAGCCACAGAGGACTCAGCAATCCCGAACCCGAGTAGCAATACTATCAAAGCCTTAGGTGTGGAAAAGGCTTTAAAACAAGGTTGCGGCAGCACTAGCACTAGCTTACGTGTTTAGAGCGAGAAGAGAAAATGCCAACGATCGACAAAGTGATCACGAAGTGATCCTAACTAAGCACGTCAAACATAACCCCATCGTGTTCACTTCCTGAACCCCTTCGGAAAGAGACCGTCACGGTTACTCACGCAAGTAGTGTATTATGAACATGGTGTCAAGTTATCTACAACCGGATATTAACAAATTCCCATCTGCCACATAACCGTGGGCACGACTTTCGAAAGATCAAACCCTGCAGGGGTGTCCCAACTTAGCCCATCACAAGCTCATGATCCGCGGAGTCGCAACTCCAAGGTGGGAAGACCCGAGTATTCTCGGAATCCCGTGCTCAAGATATTCCGACAAAGGTAAAACTAATCCAGCAAGACCTCCCGGCGTGCCGACACCCTGACAGTAGCCGCGCGTATCTAGTCTCAGGCCACGACCGGATGAGCGAAGTGTATAGGTGCCAAATACCCCAAGTTGCCAAGGGGCGGACCCGCACAGTGCTCTAGTTTGGACCAACACTCATGAGGAGCACTGACACGGGGGTTGTTAATTAAGTCCTCGGGATAGCTAGTCCCTATGCAAGTTTTAGTTATTAGGCAAAAGTAAAACCAAAGACGGGCCTTGCTGGAAAAGCTTTAGCGCTAAGCGGGTTATCGAGGGGGGGCCATAATCCCCAACCGTGTTAGGGACGCAAAATCAAGGAACATAACACCGGTTTAACGGTTCCTAGGGCGGCATGAGTGGAACAAAACACCAAGCAAGAGGCTGAGCCTTCCACCCATTACCAATATATAGATGGTTTAGTTTAACACTTTATATATTGTGATATCCCAACAATAACTTCAACATGAAGCAAGAATCTTCAAATCTTCTCCTGCAACTAACAACGCTATAAAAAGGGGCTGAGCGATGCTTACATAGCCAAACAACGGTTTGCTAGGTGGGTGGTTAGAGAGGTTCATGGCAACAATAGGAGGCTGACGAACATACATAGGCCTCGAGGCAATAAGCTAAAGAGCGAGACATCTAGCATAGGCAAAGATAGTAGTGATATCTGGGTAAGGTCATCTTGCCTGTTGATTCCACGGAGGGATCGTAACCTTGCTCCTCAAACTCAGCCTCGGTAGTAACCTCGAACTCTGACTCGGCTCCCGGCTCTACTCAATACAAGAACACAACATGGCACAAGATCAAACATGGTGCAATGCACAATCAACATGATGCAAGTATGATGTGCGTATGCATGTGGAAGCACTTGAGCCTAAGGAGATGATGATGGAGAAGGCCTCATCTTGGAAAACCAAGCAAGCCACTGGATAGAGGGGAATATTTTGGTTGAAATCGATATAAAGATCACCGAAAATGGACGCACGGTTTGCAAATGGCAAGCAAAACAATATTCACGTAAAACTGCAGTTTACAGCAACATGGCATCTTTGGAGCAAGAAATAATTATGCTACAACACTCAAACATGGAGACAAAGGGCATGGATGTGAAGTAGACATGATACTTAACAAGCATGAACTTAGAACACACCCAAAAACCTACTGGAACACAATTAACCAAGCATGGCAAGTTGCAATAAATTTATCCAGACTTAGTCAAAATCTGGGAAGGCAAAAACATCATCACGATGCTGCCTTTGGAGGCACAAAACAACATGCATATCAACTCCACTAAGTATATAAAGATCATGGATATGTAATAGGCATATCATACATCAAACAACTCCATTGGAGCAACTCCATAGGAGGCATGGATCAATAACAACAAGCTTCACCAAATTGATCATGCTGAAAAAAATCTGACAGGTAAATTTATAGCAACTTGAGAGCAAGAAATAAATAAGCTACAACAGGCCATACATGCAAATAAGGGCAGGGATGGATAGAGCATAACATGGATAACAAGGAATGATCATTTGATATACTAAAACATGCATGGATTTGAGTGAGGCATCAAGCAAACATAGCATCAGGTTTAACAGATTCCAGACTTAGCAGTTTTTTCACTAAGTATAAAACAACAACATTGGCATGACATGTTTACAAGCTTGTTTAAGTCACCTCAAGGCATATCATGGAAAGTGGATTGCACCACAACAAAGAACATATGAATGAGCTTCTAAAACATATTGACATGTGACATGAAGACAAACACATCACTAGCAATGAGCAAGTCAAAACAACATCTCACAACAAGTTTCAGCACTTAACAACCACATGCACTTTTGCAACAGAGATTAACATGCCAATATGACACCTAACATGAATGCTACAGCAACCATCATGTAGAGCACTTCACAATGAACATTTTGACATCTCATATGCTCCATTTGGACCAACATGCACAAAGTTATCAACACCACAAGCATGCAACAAAATTACAGATAACATCAGTTTTAAACATATAGCACTCTTGCAACGATGATTAGGTCATCAAGATGAACTCAAACAAGCATGTCATAGTGGAGAAAAATGAAGAGCATATCATAACGAACATCTGGACATATCATTCACTCCATTCGGACCAACATGCACAAAGTTATCACATCTCAAACATGGCAACAAATTTACACAGACAACTAGTTACAGCCACATGCACTCTTGCCATGAAGATTAAGTTAACAAGATGAACTCTAACATGCATGAAACTGGTATTAACATGTAGAGCACGACGAGACGAACGTTTCAACATATCATACGCGCAAAACGGAGCTACGAGCACGAAGTTATTGCATGGCAAAGGAGGCAAGAAATTTACAGATTCTGGGGACTTAGAGAAAATTATACCTCCGAGAAAGTCAACGCGGGATGGGGATATCCCGGGACGGAACGGAGCGGCGGAGGCGTTTGGTTCCCGAACCAGTGGATCTGATCCACCCTCGCGTGGATCTGGATCTGGCCGGGGCGCCTCGCCGGAGCACTCGCCGGCCACGGCGGAGGCGGTGGCCGGAGGCGAGGAAGATGCCGGCGGCGGAGGAACGGCGGCGGCGGGGCGCGCTCGTCGGCGGAGCTTGGGCGGCAGCGCGCAGTTGGCGGCGGAGGTCGGGCGGCGAGGCGGTGGCTGAGTCTGGCGGGCGGCGGTGCCGGGCCGCGGCGGCAGCTGGCGGCGGGTGCGACGGCCGACGGGTCGCGGATGGGCGCGGCAGCGGCCGCGGTTGGGAGCGGGGTCGGGCGCGGAGGCCGGCCGGGCTGGGCGGGCCGGCCATGGGCCCCGCTGGCCCGCGCGGTGCGGCGGCGGATCTGGCTAGCGGCAGATGTGTCCGGCGCGGACGGACACGTCCGCCCGGCACGGTTTTCGAAGCGACGGAAGGAGGAAGAAGGGGGCTAGGGTTTCCTACGAAATTTTGGACGGGGGAGACGTTTTTATAGGCATAGGGAGCTAGGGAGGTCCAAATGAGGAGCGGTTTTCGCCCACACGATCACGATCCAATGACCGAGAGGATGGGAGTGGTTGTGTTGGGTTAGTGGGCTGTTGTGGAGGGGGTCTTGGGCCAAAAGTAAGAGGAGCTTTTAGCCCACTAGGTTAACCGTTGGAGTATCAAACAAACTCGAAACGCGATGAAACTTGACAGGCGGCCTACACGTACCAAAACAACAACGCACGACAAGTCTAACCTCATTCCGGGAACGTTAAATGGCCACACACGAAAGAAGGACTCGGGGGTGCAACGGCACGTGTGTGAGTGTCGGAACTCGAAACAGCCAACGGGAAGAGGTGAGCGGAACCGGTGCAAGTGACAACACGAATGCAATGCAATGCACATGATAACATGACATGGATGAAATGCACACACGCACACGACAAAACGAAGAAACCCGAAAAGAAAGAAGAGCCCAGAATGGAATTGTTGGAGTCAACGTTTCATATACTGCCATAAATGAAAGGTATCACATATGGGGTGTTACAGGTTAGGTCTACTGACATAGATCCTAGCTACATCAACTCTCCAATAGGTGCTCATGTTGGTTTGGATCTCTAGCATGCGGTCTTTCTGTTATTAGCTCTCCTCCAATGCTAGCACGACATCGGTCTCTTCCACCGTGAGTCCACCATTCGAGGAGCAAAAAAAGGAAAATGACCAAAGCGGCGACCTGATCGTTCGGTGTAGAACCAACAAGTTGGCTGACACCCCCTCACGAACACATGAAGCAAAAAACCACTTCACCTATGGCGAAATAAACCACAAGTGGGAAAGGTTCTATTGATCGTGCAATACATCGTAAGACGACCAAACTCGCACGCCTAGGACGCTTCGTTCACTTGGCTAGCCAGCCACCCTATTGGTCCTCAGCCCATCTAGATAAGTGATGAAAAAAATAATGAGGAAAGTAAATGAAAAAGTAGAGGGAATATTTGAAAGGTTTTGATTTTTTTGGCAAATTTAAAGACATTTTAAAGTGTTTTTACCTATTTGAACAAAAATGTTCATGAATTAAAAAAATGTCAAAAAATTTTAAAAATCTTTGCAAATTTGGAAAATCTTTGTGAATTTCAAAATATGTTTGCTAATTTAAAAATCTTCATGATTTAGATAATGTCTCCGATTCTTAAAAGAAGTTCTCCGAATTTTAGAATCTGAGAAGCAGCAATAAAGATAACAAGTTCTCCAATTCATTCTATACCATAGTATCATAATATCCCTAACATGAGATGCTAGTGTTTCATTAACATTGTGCGAACATTGGAATGCAAAGTGCTCAGTACGTTTTCAAGAGCAACAAGTTTATCATACTTTCACACAAAACACTAGCATATGGTCATCCAATTCTCTTAACAAATCCTATAATTGTTTTCTTTTTTAGACAAGCAGTGTTTTACCAAAAAAAATCATGCTCTCCCAATGATTTCCTTATACTAAAATAGTTGGAGTTTTAGCACACACACAAATTGATTCAAGATAATGCAAGTAGTAACCTTCTTCAATAGTGAGGATTTAGGAGGTTCCTCAACTCTTTTTATTGGTAAGTACAACTTTATTTTGTGTGTTTCTACCCATATTGAAAGATATAAAACAAAGAAAGAAGTAAAGAAAACTAAAAACTACTTAGTAATAAAGCAAACAAATGCACACGAGAATATTCAACACGGCGCTATGCTTCCCCCCAATAGCACCAGAAAAGATCTTGATAATCCCCAAGTGTAGGGAACTGTTGTAGCACTTTCATTTATGGAGGTGGAAGTATCGAGAATCGACATCCCATGGGAGCTAAAGGTAAGAATCCTATTCTCTCAGCCTCTCCCTACCCTGATACAACCTTTCGTACACCAAGCATTTGCTTTACCTAGACTCTCTAAAAAACATATATTGCAAGAAGAAAAGATAATTTGCAATGAAAAAGAGGCAGTGTGTGTCGGCGTTCTGGGAACGGGGGTACCCAGACTTGCCTGCCTGCGGCCCAGGGCATGGCTCATCAGGTGGCCTGGTACGGCCCAACCTCTTCAGCACCTACTCAAGACCCTCGCGAGGGGCCTAGCCTGGCAAGGCGGACGATGCAAGACCTCCCCTGGGGCGGTCTCACTAGGCTGGCTCCTGAGGAGCAGAGATATCAAGGCAAGGGGCACCTCGCGAGGTCCTCGTGACATGAGCAGTGACGACCAAGGCCAGGCAGGTGCTAGCGGGCGTAGATTGACAGTTTCTTCTTTGGTGCTAAAGGAGCGGGTGCAGGCGAGGAGTCCCGAGGCGTCAGGCAAAGGTTTCCATATCGGTGCAACAAGACCAAGACCAGCAGGACGGTAGAGTGGAGGTCATCACGGAGCCCACGGCGGCTGATACGTCCATCTTGCATCATGCTTATATGTTGATATTTATTGCATTATGGGCTGCTATTATATGTTTGTCACAATACTTATGCCTTTTCTCTCTTATTTTACAAGGTTTACATGAAGAGGGAGAATGCCGGCAGCTGGAATTCTGGGCTGGAAAAGGAGCAAACTCTGGAAACCTATTATGCACAACACCAAAAGCCCCGAAACTGAACATAACTTTATTTCAGAAAATAAAAAAATATCTGGCGGAAGAAGTCCATGAGGGGGGCCACCGGCTGTCCACGAGGGTGGGGGGCGCGCCCCACTTCCCAGGGTGCGCCCCCCAGCCTCGTGGGCCAGCCGGAAGGCCCCCGATGCCCATCTTCTCCTATATGAGGTGTTTTGACCTGGAAAAAATCATAAGGAGGCTTTCGGGACCAGAAGTCACCGTCTCGAGGCGGAACCGAGGCGGAAACCAATCTAGGGCTCCGACAGAGTTGTTCTGTCGGGGATACTTCCCTCCGGGAGGGGAAAATCATCATCGCCGTCATCACCAACAACTCTCCCATCTTGGGGAGGGATATCTTCATCAACATCTTCACGAACACCATCTCCTCTCAAACCCTAGTTCATCTCTTGTATCCAATCTTTGTACCCAAACCTCAGATTGGTACCCGTGGTTTGCTAGTAGTGTTGATTACTCCTTGTAGTTGATGCTAGTTGGTTTATTTGGTGGAAGATCATATGTTCAGATCCATTATGCATATTAATACCCCTCTGATCATGAACAATATTATGTCTTGTGAGTAGTTACTTTTGTTCCCGAGGACATGGGAGAAGTCTTGCTATTAGTAGTCATGTGAATTTGGTTTTCGTTCGATATTTTGATGAGATGTATGTTGTCTCTCCTCTAGTGGTGTCATGTGAACGTCGACTACATGACACTTCACCATTATTTGGGCCTAGAGAAAGGCAGTGGGAAGTAATAAGTAGATGATGGGTTGCTAGAGTGACAGAAGCTTAAACCCTAGTTTATGCGTTGCTTCGTAAGGGGCTGATTTGGATCCATATGTTTCAGGCTATGGTTAGGTTTACCTTAATACTTCTTTTGTAGTTGCGGATGCTTGCATTAGAGGTTAATCATAAGTGGGAGGCTTGTCCAAGTAAGGACAGCACCCAAGCACCGGTCCACCCACATACCAAATTATCAAAGTACCGAACGCGAATCAGATGATCATGATGAAAACTAGCTTGACGATAATTCCCATGTGTCCTCGGGAGCGATTTCCTTTATATAAGAGTTTTTCCAGGCTTTTCCTTTGCTACAAAAAGTATTGGGCCATCTTGCCGCACCTTATTTACTTTTACCTTTTGTCACCTACTACCAATTACGTTATCACAAAACTATCTGTTACTTATAATTTCAGTGCTTGCAGAAAATACCTTACTGAAAACTGCCTATCATTTCCTTCTGCTCCTCGTTGGGTTCGACACTCTTACTTATCGAAAGGACTACGATACATCCCCTACACTTATGGGTCATCAAGACTCTTTTCTGGCACCGTTGCTGGGGAGTGAAGCGCCTTTGGTAAGGAAAAATTTATATAGTGTGCTGAAATTTATTGTCACTTGTTACTATGGCTCAAAATCCTTTGAGGGCTTGTTCGGGGTGTCTTCAACCCGACCAGAAGAGCAAAGAGTTTCTCCTCAACCTACTGCACCTACTGAAATTTTTTGCTTTGAGATTCCTTCGGGTATGATAGAGGAACTGCTTGAAAATCCCTTTACAGGAGACGGAACACTGCATCCTAATTTACATCTAATCTATGTGGATGAAGTTTGTGGATTATTTAAGCTTGCAGGTATGCCCGAGGATGTTATCAAGAAGAAGGTCTTCCATTTATCTTTGAAGGGAGATGCATTGACATGGTTTAGGCTATGCGATGATATGGGATCATGGAACTATAATCGTCTGAAGTTGGAATTTCATCAGAAGTTCTACCCTATGCACTAGGTTCATCGTGATCGTAATTATATTTATAATTTCTGGCCTCGCGAAGGAGAAAGCATCGCTCAAGCTTGGGGGAGGCTTAAGTGAATGTTATATTCATGCCCCAATCATGAGCTCTCAAGAGAAATGATCATTCAAAAAATTTTATGCTCGGCTTTCTCCTAATAATCGCTCCATGCTCGATACATCTTGTTCTGGCTCTTATATGATGAAGACTATTGAATTCAAATGGTATTTATTGGAAAGAATTAAACGCAACTCTGAATATTGGGATCTCGACGAAGTTAAGGAGTCAGGTATGACCCCTAAGTTTGATTGTGTTAAAGCTTTTATGGATACCGATGTTTTCCGTGAGTTTAGCACTAAATATGGCTTGACTCTGAGATAGTAGCTTCTTTCTGTGAATCTTTTGCTACTCATGTTGATCTCCCCAAGGAGAAGTGGTTTAAATACCACCCCCTATTGAAGTAAAAGTAGTTAAACCTATTAAAGTTGAAGAAAAGACTATCACTTATAATGTTGATCCTGTAATTCCTACTGCTTATATTGAGAAACCACCTTTCCCTGTTAGGATAAAGGATCATGCTCAAGCTTCAACTGTAGCATAAGAGTAATACTAGAACACCTACACCCCCTGAGCAAATTAAAGTTGAACCTAGTGTTGCTATGGTTAAAGATCTCTTGGTAGAAGATTTAGATGGACATGTTATTTATCTCCAAGAAGAGTCTGCCAGAATAGCCAAACCCAATGCTAGGAATAAACATAAACCTGTTGTAGGCTTGCCTATTATATCCGTTAAGATAGGAGATCATTGTTACCATGGTTTATGCGACGTAGGTGCTAGTGCGAGTATTATCCCTCTTGATTTGTATAACGAAATTATGCATGATATTGCACCTGTTGAGTTAGAAGGGATTGATGTTACTATTAAGCTTGCTAATAGAGACACTATTTCATCAGTTGGGATGGTTAGAGATATTGAAGTCTTGTGTGGGAAGGTTAAATACCCTGCTGATTTTCTTATTCTTAGTTCCCCACAAGATGAATACTATCCCATTATATTTGGTAGACCCTTCTTGAATACTGTTAATGCCAAGATAGACTGTGTGAAAGATATTGTTACTGTTGGATTAGGGGATATGTCTCATGATTTTTAACTTTGCTAAATTTCGTAGACAACCCCTTGAAAAGGCACCACCCAGTAAGGATGAAATTATTGGTCTTGCTTCTATTGCCGTGCCACCTAATGATCCTTTAGAACAATACTTGCTAGACCATGAAAATGATATGCATATGAATGAGAGAAGGGAAATAGATGAAATATTCCTTAAACAGGGACCCATATTGAAAAACAACTTGCCTGTTGAAATCCTAGGGGATCCTCCTCCACCCAAGGGTGATCCCGTGTTTGAACTTAAACCTTTACCTGATAATCTTAAATATGTTTATCTTGATGAAAAGAAGATATATCCTGTTATTATTAGTGCTAACCTTTCAGAGTAGGAAGAAGAAAAACTATTGAAAACTCTGAAGAAGCACCGAGCTGCTATTGGATATACTCTGGATGATCTTAAGGGCATTAGTCCCACTATATGCCAACACAAGATAAAATTGGAGGAAAATGCTAAACTAGTTATTGATCATCAGCCACGATTATCCTAAGATGAAAGAAGTGGTAAGGAAGGAAATACTAAAGCTTCCAGAGGCATGTATTATCTATCCAGTTGCTGATAGTCAATGGGTATGTCCTGTCCATTGTGTTCCTAAGAAAGGAGGTATGACTGTCGTCCCTAATGATAAAGATGAATTGATCCCGCAAAGAATAGTTACATGCTATGTGATGGTAATTGATTTCCCTAAGTTAAATACAGCTACTAATAAAGATCATTACCCCTTGCCATTTATTGGTCAAATGCTAGAAAGGTTATCCAAACATACTCATTTCTGCTTTCTAGATGGTTATTCTGGTTTCGCCCAAATACCTGTGTCAAAAGGGGATCAAGAAAAGACCACTTTCACTTGTCCTTTCGGTACCTTTGCTTATAGACGTATGCCTTTTGGTTTATGTAATGCACCTGCTACCTATCAAAGATGCATGATGGCTATATTCTCTGATTTTTGTGAAAAGATTGTTGAGGTTTTCATGGATAATTTTTCCGTTTACGAAACTTCATTTGATGATTGCTTAAGCAACCTTGATCGAGTTTTGCAGAGATGTGAAGACACTAATGTTGTCTTGAATTGAGATAAGTGCCACTTTATGGTTAATGAAGGCATTGTCTTGGGACATAAAATTTCTGAAACAGGTATTGAAGTTGACAAAGCTAAAGTTGATGCTATTGAAAATATGCCATGCCCAAAGGACATCAAAGGTATACGAAGTTTCCTTGGTCACGCCGGGTTTTATAGGAGGTTCATAAAGGACTTATCCAAAATCTCCAGGACTCTGACTAATCTCTTACAAAAATATATTCCTTTTGTCTTTGATGATGATTGTCTAGAAGCATTTGAAATAATTAAGAAAGCATTGATCTCTGCACCTATTGTCCAGCCTCCTGACTGGAATTTACCCTTTGAGATTTTGTGCGATGCTAGTGATTGTGTTGTAGGAGCTGTTCTAGGGCAAAGAGTCGATAAGAAATTGAATGTTATCCAGTATGCTAGTAAAACTCTAGATAGTGCCCAAAGAAATTATGCCACTACTGAAAAAGAATTTTTAACAGTTGTATTTGCTTGTGATAAGTTTAGACCCTATATTGTTGATTCTAAAGTAACTATTCACACTGATCATGCTGCTATCAAATACCTTATGGAAAAGAAAGATGCTAAACCTAGACTTTTTAGATGGGTTCTCTTGCTGCAAGAATTTGATTTGCATATTATTGATAGAAAGGGAGCCGAGAACCCCGTTGCAGACAACTTGTCTAGGTTAGAGAATATACTTGATGACCCACAACCTATTGATGACAGCTTTCCTGATGAACAATTAGCTGTCATAAATACTTCTCGTACTGCTCCATGGTATGCTGATTATGCTAATTATATTGTTGCTAAGTTTATACCTCCTAGCTTCACATACCAGCAAAAGAAAAAGTTCTTCTATGATTTGAGACATTACTTCTGGGATGACCCACATCTTTATAAAGGAGTAGATGGTATTATTAGACATTGTGTACCTGAGCATGAACATGAACAGATCCTACGCAAGTGCCACTCCGAAGCTTATGGAGGACACCATGCAGGAGATAGAACTGCACACAAGGTATTGCAATCCGGTTTTTATTGGCCTACTCTCTTCAAGGATGCGCGTAAGTTTGTCTTATCTTGTGATGAATGTCAAAGAATTGGTAATATAAGTAGACATCAAGAAATGCCTATGAATTACCGACTTGTTATTGAATCATCTGATGTTTGGGGCTTTGATTATATGGGACCGTTTCCTGCCTCTAATGGGTACACACATATTTTAGTTGCTGTTGATTACGTTACTAAGTGGGTAGAAGCTATTCCAACTAGTAGTGCTGATCATAACACCTCTATTAAGATGCTTAAAGAAGTTATTTTCCCGAGGTTTGGAGTCCCTAGGTATCTGATGACTGATGGTGGTTCACACTTTATTCATGGTGCTTTCCGTAAGATGCTTGCAAAGTATGATGTCAACCATAGAATTGCATCCCCCTATCACCCACAGACTAGTGGTCAAGTACAACTAAGTAATACGGAGTTGAAACTAATCTTGCAAAAGACAGTTAATAGGTCTAGGAAGAATTGGTCCAAGAAACTTGATGATGCATTATGGGCCTATAGAACTGCATACAAAAATCCTATGGGTATGTCTCCATATAAGATGGTTTATGGAAAAGCTTTTCATTTACCTCTTGAACTAGAACATAAGGCATATTGGGCTATCAAAGAGTTCAATTATGATTTCAAACTTGCCAGTGAGAAGAGGCTATTTGACATTAGCTATCTCGATGAATGGAGAACCCAGGCCTATGAGAATGCCAAACTGTTTAAAGAAAAAGTTAAAAGATGGCATGACAAAAGGATACAAAAGCGTGAGTTTAACATAGGTGATTATGTATTGCTATACAACTATCGTTTAAGATTTTTTGCAGGAAAACTTCTCTCCAAGTGGGAAGGACCTGACGTTATCGAGGAGGTTTACCGTTCCGGTGCCATAAAAATCAACAACTTCGAAGGCACAATCCAAAGGTGGTGAACGGTCAAAGAATCAAACATTATATCTCAGGTAATCCTATAAATGTTGAAACCATTGTTATTGAAACCGTAACCCCGGAGGAATACATAAGGGACACTTTCCAGAATGATTTAGCCTCCGAAAAGGAAGAGGTATATGATACGGTAAGTAAACCGACTCCCAAACAGTTCTAAAGGCAAATTTTCTCCGTTTTGGAATATTTAGAAAAATAGAAAAATAAACCGCAGTCCGGAAGAGACACGAGCCGTCCACGAGGGTGGAGGACGCGCCCCCTGCCTTGTGGGCAACCCGTGTGCCTCACGGACTCCGTTTTCTTGTGGGTTACTCCTTTTGGTCGGTAAAAATTCATTATATATACTCCCGAAGGTTTTGACCTCTGTATCACGCAAAAATCCTCTGTTTTCGTTTCGAGCTACTGTTTTTGACAGATCTAGATCATCATGGCGTCCTCCAACACCCCCAAGGACAAGTTCTTCGAGAAGGTCATCAACCCCTACCTTGCGGAGGTGCTGCACCACCCTAAAACCACGGAGTTGCATGAGGGGGTGCTGCACATCCGTGATGTTGAGGGGCCGAGGAGGACCGGAAGCGGGGAGACAAGACTTGAAGCAATGGAGCAACAAGTTTTCAAGTGCCAAGGTATGGTGGAACGAGGACTCAATGCCAACCACATGATGATCTCGGAGCTCGCCAACAACCTCAAGCTGGACTCAAGGATCTTTGGGGAAGCTATCTCCAATCTTCAAGAGAAGATCGAACACCTCCAAGCCCAGATCTATGACCTGCAAAACCAAAACTGTGAGTATGAATATAGATTCAAGAAGATGATATTGGCTGCAGATTTGACTATCCCGGAGACTCGCTCATCCTTCTACGATGGTGAACCCATGTCTCTGAAGGTGGACAACAAGCCTACATCATCAACAACTCCATCATCACCACCCCCGAAGAAGGAGACATAATCATATGGGTATGGGCACTCCCCTTGGCAATTGCCAAGCTTGGGGGAGTGACCCCGGTATCATATCACCATCACTCCTATCTTTACCGTTTTACTTAGTTCGATCCTTTTGGTAGTATCTTGATCTAGTAGAATAAAGTTAGCATGATCTGGTTGTGAGCTTTTGCTTTGTGAGCTTTATCCTTTGTAATCGAGTCCGTGAGCTATATAATAAAGATTAGTGTTGAGTCAAGGGCTTGATTTCCTCACCTGGGTCATGATAAAAAGAAAGAAAACACAAAGAGTATCAAAGAGATCATATCGATCTTATGGGAATTAATGACTTCACATATAAGAGTATGATAAACAAAAAGTTGTTGGGAGTTGACAAGCATAGTTTTGGTCATCGTTGCAATTAATAGGAAGTAATAAAAGAAGAGAGGCTTCACATACAAATATACTATCTTGGACATCTTTTATGATTGTGAGCACTCATTAAAGTATGACATGCTAAAGAGTTGATGTTGGACAAGGAAGACAACATAATGGGTTATGTCTTCTTATATCCGAAATAAAGTATATTTTCATGGATCATCCAACATGTTGAGCTTGCCTTTCCCCCTCATGCTAGCCAAAACTCGTCGTACTAAGTAGAGATACTACTTGTGCTTCCATATACCCTTAAACCCAGTTTTGCCATGAGAGTCCACCATACCTACCTATGGATTGAGAAAGATCCTTCCAAGTAAGTTGTCATGTTGCAAACTCGCTAAAATATGTATGATTTATTAGTGTGGGAGAAATTAGCTTTATACGATCTTGTGATATGGAAGTAATAAAAGCGACGGACTGCATAATAAAGGTACTTATCACAAGTGGCAATATAAAGTGAAGTTCTTCTATGCTAAGACTTGGTGCATCCAACCATAAAAACAAATGACAACCTATGCTTCCCTCCGCGAAGGGCCTATCTATTATTCTTGCCTTATAAGTGTCAAGGTGAAATCCACCATTCCTTTTTACAATTTATCCTTTGGCAAGCACATTGTGTTGGAAAGACCCTAACATATATACCCACTTGGATGTAAGTTTTCATGATCTATTACTGTTGACATTACCCTTGAGATAAAAGGTTGGGAGGCAACACCATAAGCCCCTATCTTTCTCTGTGTCCGATTAAAACTCCATAAACATAAGTATTACGTGAGTGTGAGAAATTGTGAAAGATTATATGATAGTTGAGTATGTAGGCTTGCTGAAAAGCTCTTATATTGACTCTTTCCAATGTTTTGATAAATTGCAATTGCTTCAATGACCGGGATCAAAGTTTGTTAGTTTCCAATGAAGTTTATGATTCATACTTGATATTGTGGATGAATTGTTACTTTAGCATAAGAATCATATGACTATATTTATATAAGTTGCTGTTATGAGAATGATCATGATGCCCTCATGTCTGTATTTTGTTTTTATCGACGCCTCTATCTCTAAAACATGTGGACATATTTTCTGATATCGGCTTTCGCTTGAGGACAAGCGAGGTCTAAGCTTCGGGGAGTTGATACGTCCATTTTTCATCATGCTTATATGTTGCTATTTATTGCATTATGGGCTGCTATTATATGTTTTGTCACAATACTTATGCCTTTTCTCTCTTATTTTACAAGGTTTACATGAAGAGGGAGAATGCCGGCAGCTGGAATTCTGGGCTGGAAAAGGAGCAAACTCTGGAAACTTATTCTGCACAACTCCAAAAGCCCCGAAACAAAAACAAAACTTCGTTTCAGAAAATATAAAAAATATCTGACGGAAGAAGTCCACGAGGGGGGCCACCGGTTGTTCACGAGGGTGGGGGGGGGGGTGCGCCCCCTTCCCAGGGCGCGCCCCCAGCCTCGTGGGCTAACCGAAAGGCTCCCGATGCTCATCTTCTCCTATATGAGGTGTTTTGACCTGGAAAAAATCATAAGGAGGCTTTCGGGACCAGACACTGCCGTCTCGAGGCGGAACCGAGGCGGAAACCAATCTAGGGCCCCGGCAGAGCTGTTCTGCCGGGGATACTTCCCTACGGGAGGGGGACGTCGTCACCGCCGTCATCACCAACAACTCTCCCATCTTAGGGAGGGCTATATTCATCAACATCTTCACCAGCACCATCTCCTCTCAAACCCTAGTTCATCTCTTGTATCCAATCTTTGTACCCAAACCTCAGATTGGTACCCGTGGGTTGCTATTAGTGTTGATTACTCCTTGTAGTTGATGCTAGTTGGTTTATTTGGTGGAAGATCATATGTTCAGATCCATTATGCATATTAATACCACTATGATCATGAACAATATTATGTCTTGTGAGTAGTTACTTTTGTTCCTGAGGACATGGGAGAAGTCTTGCTATTAGTAGTCATGTGAATTTGGTCTTCGTTCGATATTTTGATGAGATGTATGCTGTCTCTCCTCTAGTGGTGTCATGTGAATGTCGACTACATGACACTTCACCATTATTTGGGCCTAGAGGAAGGCATTGGGAATTAATAAGTAGATGATGGGTTGCTAGAGTGATAGAAGCTTAAACCCTAGTTTATGCGTTGCTTCGTAAGGGGCTGATTTGGATCCATATGTTTCAGGCTATGGTTAGGTTTACCTTAATACTTCTTTTGTAGTTGCAAATGCTTGCATTAGAGGTTAATCATAAGTGGGAGGCTTGTCCAAGTAAGGACATCACCCAAGCACCGGTCCACCCACATACTAAATTATCAAAGTACCGAACGCGAATCAGATGATCGTGATGAAAACTAGCTTGACGATCATTCCCATGTGTCCTCGGGAGCGCTTTCCTTTATATAAGAGTTTGTCCAGGCTTGTCCTTTGCTACAAAAAGGATCAGGCCATCTTGCTGCACCTTATTTACTTTTACCTTTTGTCACTTGCTACCAATTACCTTATCACAAAACTATCTGTTAGTTATAATTTCAGTGCTTGCACAAAATACCTTACTGAAAACTGCCTATCATTTCCTTCTGCTCCTCGTTGGGTTCGACACTCTTACTTATCGAAAGGACTACGATAGATCCCCTACACTTGTGGGTCATTAGCGGCGTCACCACCAGAGCCTTTGGCAGGCGAAGACCACCTTTTGTCAGGATAGCTTGTACTAGCTGTCCCCCTTCAAATTTGGCCGTTGTGGGATCCCTTCCCACTCAATATTTGGGAAGAGGACCCGGGCCTCTATAAATAGTACTAGCCACCACCATTGAGCTCATCTCATCTAGAGTTGATGAGATAGAAGGCCACACACTCACAAGCTCACTCGAGCACAAGAACACATCTCCTTAGGAGGCAGTTCACTCCATGTACTAGTTCTTCCTCAGCCTACAAGGCAATCCACCACACCACACTGGATTAGGGTATTACACCACAATGGTGGCCCGAACCAGTATAAACCTTGTGTCCCTTGTTCTTCAAATCTACGAGCTAGGCCTAGGGACTAGCGAGTAGGCGAGCTAGGGCAGAAGGAGAGATCTTCGTGCGCACCCCTGAGTTTGAACCACAAGGGTTTTGCCGAAACCCAAGATCCGACATTTGGTGCGCCAGGTAGGGGTGTGCCGAAACTCCCCGTCCATCCCGCTCTCCGCCCGCTAGGTTCCCATGGCAAGCATCCCTCCTCCGACCGGTCTGGTGGACGCGCGCGTCGGTGCTACGGGCCACCGGGCCTTCACCCCGCCTTGCGGCGGGTGCAGTGGCCACCCAGGTTTAGGCCAGATCTGCCGCCCCATTACGCTGGGCGATGGACCCGGCCGTCTTCCTCCAGGATTACGAAGAGGCCATCTCAGCGCCCGACGGCAACAGCAAGGTCATGGCTAGCTGGCTCCCCATGGCGCTCACCGGCGTACCGCACACCTGGTTTTTCAGCCTGCCAGAATCCTCCTCGGTGGCTCCCAAGCACCGCCCTCGGGCCGCCACATCAAGCAGTTCTTCCGTCAGGAGGGCGTCGCCTCCGTACGCTAGGGGACTCCTCCTGGATGGGCGGCGCCCAAGACTGACCTCACCTTCGACTCAGGGGACCACCCCGCTTCCACTTCGGGCTCAAGCGCTCTCCCGATGCTCTGCACCCCCACCATATGCAACGTGACAGTCACCAAGACCCTCATCGACGGTGGGGCTGGCCTCAACATGCTCTCAGTGGAGGATTTCAGTTTTCTTGACGTGCCGCTTGAGTGGCTGTGCCCCACCAAGCCCTTCTCCGGAGTCAGCAGCGGTTCCACCAGCCCTCTGGGGCAGATCCGCCTCCCGGCCACCTTCGGTACTCGCGACAACTACCACACCGAGCTGATCGACTTCGACATCGCCGGCATCGGCCTCACGTACAACGCTATCCTTGGGTACCCCGCGCTGGCTTAGTTCATGGCTGCGACCCATTCAGCCTATAACCTCATGAAGATGCCGGGGAGTAGTGGTGTCCTCACCGTGGCAGGAGACACCAATGAAGCTCTGGTGGCCCTCAAGCACGCCTTCCGGACTGGTGCGGCAGCACATCCAGCCGGCGAAGCCGCCCCTGGAGCCGAGGGGGCTGCACCAGCAAAGAAGAAGCAAATTTTCTCCCAAGACCGAGCTGAGACGAAGCAGTTATTGGTGGACGAAGACGAGCCGTCAGGCGTCGCCTTCATCGTAGGTGCCGACCTTCCCCCAGCACAAGAAGAGGCACTGGTTGGATTCCTGCGTGCAAACAAGGATGTGTTCGCGTGGGAACCCAAGGACCTAGCTGGTGTCCCGAGGGAGGGTGATTGAGCACCACCTGAACGTATGGCCCAATGTGCTCCCCGTGAAACAGAAGGCCCGGCGCCAATCTACGGAGAATCAGTCCTCCATCGTGCAAGAGACTCGTAAGCTAGAAGCGGCAGGTATCATCCGCGAGGTCCCGTACCCGAAGTGGCTGGCAAACCCTGTCGTCGTACCCAAGAAAGGCGGGAAAGAGTGCATGTGTGTCGACTTCACCAACCTCAACAAAGCTTGCCCACAAGACCCGTTTCCTCTGCCCCGCATCGACCAGATCGTCGACTCCACCGCCGAATGCGACATGTTGTGCTTCTTGGATGCCTTCTCAGGCTACCACCAGATCAAGATGGCGGTGCAAGACGTCGAGAAGACTGCCTTCCTCACCCCGTGCGGAGTATAGTGCTACACTTTCATGCCATTCAGGTTGCGGAATGCGGGAGCAACCTTTCAGCGATTGATGCATGTCGCTCTGGGAAAACAGCTCGGGAGGAACGCTGAGGCGTACGTTGATGACATCGTGGTAAAGTCTCAGGAGGCCACCACCCTTATCAAAGATCTGGAAGAAACCTTTGCCAACCTGCGTAAGGTAGACCCGCGGCTCAACCCGGAAAAGTGCGTGTTAGGTGTCCCATCAGGCAAGCTTTTGGGCTTCCTGGTGTCGCACCGAGGGATTGAGGCTAACCCAGAGAAGGTCAAGGCCATAGAGAAGATGAGTCCGCCCAAGACCCTCAAGGAGATGCAGAAGCTGGCCGGCTGTGTAACATCGCTCGGGCGTTTCATCTCCAAGCTAGGGGAGAGAGCCCTCCCTTTCTTCAAGCTGATGAAAAGGAAGGGCCCGTTTGAGTGGACTCCTGAAGCTGATGCGGCATTCGAAGACCTCAAGAGATACCTTACCAGTCCGCCAGTAATGGTGGCACCCAAACCTCAAGAGCCCTTAGTGCTCTACCTGACCGCAACGCCGCACTCGGCCAGTGCAGTGTTCGTGGGTATCTGAGAGGTGCGCCAAGACAAGACCTTACGGCCTCGGGTTGATGCTCCCGAGGCTCCTGCAGGGCCAGCAAGCGACCGCGCCCTGCAAGACGACGCTCCTGAGGCCGTAGCTGCCTCTTCAAGTGACCAAGCTCCTTAAGTCCCTTTACCCAGTCAGACTACGTAGCCACAGGCGGGCCAGGACTTCACCCCCGTCGAGCACCCGGTATACTTCGTTAGCATGATGCTCCGTGATGCTCGGGCACGCTATCCCATGTGGCATAAGCTTCTGCTTGCGCTCCTCGTTGCTTCGTGCAAGTTGCGCCACTACTTCCAAGGCCACCCCATCAAGATCGTCTCAGCCTACCCTCTGGAGAGAGTACTCCGGAGCCCCAACGCGACAGGAAGGGTCGTAGAATGGAATATCGAGCTGCAGGCGTTCCAGCTAGAATTCAGCACAACCAGATTCATCAAAGGAGCCGCGCTTGCTAACTTTGTGGTAGAATGGACTGACACCCCGGAGCCCGAAGCCAGCCAAAGCCGGTCCCTCTCGCCGGGAAGCGAAGCGCCAGATGACTGGGTCATGTACTTCGACGGTGCGTTCGCCCGCCAGGGCGCGGGGGCTGGGGCTGTGCTCATCTCGCCCACTCAAGACAAGCTCTACCACGCTGTGCAGCTCTGCTTTCAGTCAGGCAATAAGGTCACCAACAACATCACGGAATACGAGGGCCTCATTGCTGGTCTCAAGGTTGCGGTGGCCCTGGGGGTGAAACGCCTCGTCATCCGGGCTGACTCGCAGCTCCTCGTCAACTTCTCCAACAAGGTGTACGAGCTGAAGTACAAGCATATGGAGGCATACCTCGCGAAGGTACGCAAAATGGAGAAGCAGTTCTTGGGCCTGGAGCTGGAGCATGTGCCCTGTGGCACAAATAAGGAAGCTGACAACATCGCCAAGAGAGCATCCAAGCGCCTGCCCCAAGAGCCGGGCGTCTTCGAGGAGAGGCTCCTCAGGACCTCGGCGTCGCCCCGCTAGAAGGGCCGGCGAAGCCTCAGGAGGAACTCCCCCAACCACCGACCTCGGGAGCCCCCGCCTGCGGCCCGTCATCAGGAGCCCGCCTGCTCCTGGCGCTCGAGCCTCAGGAGGGATGCTGGACCGAGGAACTCAAGGCATACCTGGTGCGAGGAGCGCTGCCAGAAAAGGAGGAGGATGTCGAACGCATGGCCCAACAGGCTACGGCATGCTGCATCCAAGACGGTGAGCTTTACAGGAAACGACCGAATGATGTTTCTTTGCGATGCATCTCCAGGAAGCAAGGAGGCGAGCTGCTAGCTGACATCCACGCCAGGGACTACGGGAATCACTCGTCATTGCGCACCTTGGTCGGAAAGGCGTTCCGCAGTGTTTTTTACTTGCCCACGACGCTCAACGATGACGCCGAGCTGGTGAAATCTTGCGAGGCTTGCCAGTTCCATGCCAAGCAGATCCACCAACCGGCTCAGGGCTTCCATACCATCCCTCTCTCCTGGCTGTTCGCGGTCTGGGGGCTAGACATCCTGGGCCCTTTCGCTCGAGCGCCCTGGGGCTACCGATACCTCTATGTTGCCATCGACAAGTTCACCAAATGGGCGGAGGTGGAAGCTGTCCGAACCATCCCAGCCGGCTCCGTAGTCAAGTTCATCAAGGATCTGGTAAACCAGTTCGGGGTCCCCAACCGCATCATCATCGACAACGAATCACAGTTCACTAGCAACCTTTTCAAGACATACTGTGCTAACCTTGGAACGCAGATTTGCTACGCATCTGTAGCACACCCCAGAAGAAATGGCCAGGCCAAGCGCGCCAACGCAGAGGTTCTGAGAGGCCTCAAGACTAGGACCTTCAAGAAGAAGCTTGAAGCCTGCGGAAGGGGTTGGCACGACGAGCTCCCGTCCGTGCTTTGGTAAATCCGCACCACTACCACCAAGCCTACAGTCGAGACCCATTCTTCCTCGTCTACAGAGCTGAAGCGGTCCTCCCTCACGAGGCCAGGCACTGCTCCGCGCGAGTCCTAGCGTTCGACGAGGCGCGGCAGGGCTTCATGCAAGGGACGGACCTCATGCTGGGGGAGGAACGCCTGCGGGATGCTTCACTCTGAGCTGCAAGATACCAGCAAGCGTTGTGGCGGTACCATTGCCGCAGCATCCGCCCCAGGACACTAGAGGTAGGCGATCTCGTTTTAAGGCGAGTCCTCTCTAGAGAAGGGCCGCACAAGCTCTCACCCATGTGGGAGGGCCCGTTCAAGATCACCCATGTCTCCAGGCCTGGCGCCGTGCGCCTGGAAACGGGGGACGGCGTCCCCGTCCAGAACGCGTGGAACATCCGGTACCTCCGGAAGTTCTACCCATGAAACAAGGCCCTGCGCCTAAGAAGACTAGGCTCCGTGCCTGCGAGGAACAAGGACCTGCACCTGAGAAGACTAGGCTCTATGCCTGCGAGGAACAAGGCCCTGCACCTGAGAAGACTAGGCTCCGTGCCTACGAGGAACAAGGCCCTGTGCCTAAGAAGACTAGGCTCCGTGCCTGCGAGGAACAAGGCCCTATGCCTTAGAAGACTAGGCTCCATGCCTGCGAGGAACAAGGCCCTGTGCCTGAGAAGACTAGGCTCCGTGTCTGCGAGGAACAAGGCCTTGCACCTGAGAAGGCTAGGCTCCGTGCCTGCGAGGAACAAGGCCCTGCGCCTGAGAAGACTAGGCTCCGTGCCTGCGAGGAACAAGGCCCTGCGCCTGAGAAGCCAAGGCCCAGTGCCTGTGAAGCAAGGCTCACGCCTGTGAAGATCTCCACTCGTGACACTCTCACGTAATAATGAGTGGGACTGTACACGCCCTAGAGTCTCCTGAGAGCCGCCCTCGGACCTCGGGGGCTCCCTCCCACGTCCTAGTGGTAGCACTTAGCTCCGCGCTGGTGAGAAGACTAGATTAGGTGCCGGACGCAGCTATTCATTTGCTTTCTGGAGTTGGCTTGCCCCTTCCTTCTTTTTAATGGATTTTGAAAGTTCTAGTGTTCCCCGAATTGCTTGGTTTAATCTCCCTCTGTGGTCCTTCCCGCAATTTTTGGCCTTGCCTAGGGAGAGCGGCAGTTGCCCGACGCTCTCCCCAGCGCGCCTCCCTTAGCCTCCACGAGGCACCCATGCCGGGGCTTGTGATTGACACGCCCCCCTCCTTATGTCCGTGCCCCATGGGTACCGCGACAGGGAGCGTCCGACCATGCTCGGCCCACGTCAGGGACCTCGGGCGGTAAAGGATAATAACCATCTAACGAGTTTTTGCAGCCTCACGAAGGGTCAAATGTCACGAGATGAGGGTTATTCCGAGTGCGTCAAGATAAGTCTCCTCGCCCTAAGAGCGCATAATACACAGATCATGCAGTGATGGCCAGGGACGCTAAACATGGCGCTAAACATCATGTAAACCACGGTTCATTACATGCCTTTCCAGGGCCCCATACTTCTTTGCTTGAACAATGCAGGAAGAAAGAAAGATCGAGAACGGGCGATGACGACTCTCGAGACGCGACTGCTCGTGAGGACCTGCTCCCCGAGCTCAGCCGGAGCCCTCCTCACGCTTCACCTGGGCGTGATGACGAGACGACCCAACGCCACCATCAAAGCGGGCGCGGCGATGTGGTGGCTGGTCGTAGCCACCACTGCTGGAGCTTCCGTTGAGGGAGGAGCCGCCGTAGCTGGATGAACTGCGGCCATCGCCTAGGCCAAGCACCTCGCCGCCGTCGTTGTCCTTGGGGCAGCACTCGGCATGGCAGCCGTCTTCCCCAAACACCCTCACGAAGAGGGTCGAGTCACCATCGTACCTGAAGTGAAGGGTGCACCGCCTGCCCAAGCCACGCGTGCGGGCAAATGTCTGCCAGCCGCGGGCCAGGGTCACAGCACCTACATCGGAGACCTCCACCGCAACCCACGAAGCCCTGCTGCAGCAACCGTCCGCTTGCAGCCAAAAACCACCGGAGTTCATCGGCTAGGGAGCGCGGGAGCTGGAGTCGGTTACCGGTCGGGCTCTCCGACCACACGACGAACTCCAGCGTCACCTCCGCAAAATGGGAGCGCGGCCGGGGAGGCTTGACAACCCCGGAGCACCTCCCCTCATTCAAAGGACCGCGAAGGCCACGACGATCCCCACCACTCGAGGAACCGCCGCCGCGGTTACTAAGGGCGGATACGGGTGCTGTGGAGGTCCGCCCACGCCCGCAAGCTGCCCCGACGGGAGTCTTGGCATGCTTGCGGGGGCGGCCTCGACCCCTCTTGGCTGGTGGTGAGCCGGGTCCCTCCTGCCGGGTCTTCCCCTTCTCCACGGACGAAAACTTCCTAATCAGCGCCATGAGCGGCTCGGCCAGGCGAAGGGAAAGGAAGAAGAAAAAGCTAGAGGAACGGAGGGAGAAGATGGGCAGGAAGGGCTCCGCCTGCCGTCTTATTTGTAGCCAGGAGAAGGCCAACCGCCGGCCTCCATAATCGCAGGTAATGATGATCTTTCGCGCATGCAGGGCCTTGTCAAGTCGCGCAATCGCCGCGGCTGCATGGGGAAGTGGAGACGCCCACGTCTCATCAATCGCCACGCGTCAATCAAGGCCGCAGGCTTTTGTGGCCCGTGGCGCTCTGCACTTGGCCCTTGGCTTCGCCGCAAAGCCAAGCCCGAGCGCACCTTGGGCCCGGGGGCTACTGTCGGCGTTCTAGGAATGGGGGTACCCAGACTTGCCTGCCTGCGGCCCAAGGCGTGGCTCATCAGGCGGCCTGGTACGGCCCAACCTCTTCAGCAACTACTCAAGACCCTCGTGAGGGGCCGAGCCTCACGAGGTGGATGACGCAAGACCTCCACTGGGCGGCCTCACTAGGCTGGCTCCTGAGGAGCGGAGATATCAATGCAAGGGGCACCTCTCGAGGTCCTCGTGACATGAGAAGTGACGACCAAGGCCAGGTGGGCACCAGCGGGCGCAGAGCGCCAGTTTCCTCTTTGGTGCTAAATGAGTGGATGCAGACGAGGAGTCCCGATGCGTTAGGCAAGGTTTCCATATCGGTGCAAGAAGATCAAGACCAGCAGGACGGCAGAGCGGAGGTCATCGTGGAGCCCACGGTGGCGTCACCACCAGAGGCTCTGGCACGCGAAGACCACCTTTTGTCAGGATAGCTTGTACTAGTTGTCCCCCTTCAATTTTGGCCGTTGTGGGATCCCTTCCCGCTCAATATTTGGGAAGAGGACCCGTGCCTCTATAAATAGAACTAGCCACCACCATTGAGCTCATCTCATCTAGAGTTGATGAGATAGAAGGCCACACACTCACAAGCTCACTCGAGCACAAGAACACATCTCCTCAGGAGGCAGTTCACTTCATGTACTAGTTCTTCCTCAGCCTACAAGGCAATCCACCACACCACACTGGATTAGGGTATTACACCACAACGGTGGCTCGAAGCAGTATAAACCTTGTGTCCCTTGTTCTTCGGATCTGACGAGCTAGGCCTAGGGACCGACTAGTAGGCGAGCTAGGGCGGAAGGAGAGATCTTCGTGCGCACCCCCGAGTTTGAACCACAAGGGTTTTGCCGGAACCCAAGATCGGACAGTGTGCAAGATTACGAAGTACATGTAAATAAGAGTTAGGTACTAAAATTTAAAGTTGCAAATAAAATAAAAGAGAGCGAGTGTGTAAGTAGTGGTGATAGGTGGTGCATAATTGACCCTAGGCCATTGGCTTTGATCAAATAATAGATAGACACACTTGCAATTTTATACGTGGGAGAGGCATACGCTAAGATGGTTCAAAATTCATTGACTAACACGTACTTATGATTGAAACCATTGTAAGCATCCACAAATACTAAGAATATATTAAGGTAAACCCAACGATAGCATTAAGTTCAATGAGTCAATTTTTATCCCATATGATTTGACTCATATACCCAGGTACGATAATATCTATCCCTCCAGCCACCCTATGTATATATTCGTCACAACACATTACTAACCCTCAAGTGTGATCCAACATATTAGCATGCTTATAATTAGCACAAGAGGATAACACTTACAAGCAATTCATGTCACTCACAACATATCACCAATGCCATAGGACAAAAGACAAAACGCAGACATGACAATAGTGCAACAAATCTTTGGATAAAAAACCATCACATAAAACGCCATGTTCAAGTAGGGGGCTGCAAAGGTTTTTGGGTGAGTGGAGAACTTTATAGATGAGGGATTTGCGGAAGATGATGGTTGAGTCAATGAAGATGATGACAGTGATGATGGTTCCCCTAGTAGCGCTCTGGCACCACCGGAAGAGAGGGGAAGAGAGCCATCCTCCTTATTATTCTTCCTTGGCCTTCCCCTAGGTGGGGGAAGGGTTTCGTCTCTGGTTTTTGGTAGCCATGGATGCGAAGGACGAGAGTCTCCCTCAAGATTGGATATATAAATCTCGGTGGAGCAATTTCTAGGTGTTGTTTTCTGAGTATCAAAACAATTTTATTTATTCCAGGAGACCCATAACTTCAAAAAAAATCTGAAATTTATGGTGTTGGAGAAAATTTTGATAAAAAGTTTGCATTAAAAGGAGAGGTACAAAGGATTTTGCAGGTGCCAACGCAGCCAAGACGAAGGATGCATGGTCCAACTGCATGGAGCCCTGGTGCCCCCCTCTTGGTGCCTTTATAATGTACAGTCTCTTATGATACATGTACCACCATTGTATTTTTATGTTATTTTCTTGGTCCCCCCCAAAATGGATGTTTTTGTTGCACCAAAAACATTAAAACAACAACTGACAGTTACCATTGGATTAAATATAGTCTAATAAAAATAACAAAAAATATGCCTAAATTATGTATAAATGATATGAATATAGCATGATCATAACCAAAATTATAGATAAGTCATTGATCACGGGGCGGTAATGTGGTCTGTGCGTTCCCACGGTGGATTCAACTTCGACGTGTAGGCCAACGCACATGCGGCATCAACACGTGTGTGCTTTCAGGAGACAATGAGGATGGCCGGTGAGAATGTCAGCGTGTGTGTTATGCCTGGCTGGGTAGAAAGCTGATGCGCTCTACCAGGACCAACAATGACACCCTCTATGAGGACGTGAAAGTTAGCATGTTCAACTCTGTTTAGTTGTTATAGTTTGTGTCTTACTTGCCATAGTCTGCTATACTATATGTTTGAGTAAGTTTTTATAGGTAATGATACTTATTTGCTATAGTAATATGTGTTGGGAACGTAGCATGCAATTTCAAAAAAATTCTACGCTCACACAAGATCTATCTAGGAGATGCATAACAACGAGACATGAAGAGTATGTCTATGTACCCTCATAGACCGAAAGCGGAAGCGTTAGATTAACGCGGTTGATATAGTCGAACATCTTCACGATTCAACCGATCAAGCACTGAATGTACGGCACCTCCGAGTTCTGCACACATTCATCTCGATGAAGGCCCACAAACTCTTGATCAAGCAGAGTGTCGAGGGAGAGTTCCAGCAGCACGACAGCGTGTTGACGGTGATGGTGAAGTAGATCACGCAGGGCTTCGCCTAAACACTATGACAATATGACCAGAGGTGCAAACTGTGGAAGGGGCCACCGCACACGGCTAAGAGAATAATTGTTGTGTTTTGGGGTGCCCCTACCCCTGTATATAAAGGACGAGGGGAGGAGGCGGCCGGCCCAAGGGGGCGCACCATGGGGGGGGGGGTCCTACTAGGACTCCACTCCTAGTAGGATTAGGATCCCCCCTTTTTTTAGAGTTGGAAGGAGGGAAGGGAGAGGAGAGGGAGAAGGAAAAGGGGCGCGTCCCCTCCCCTAGTCCAATTTGTACTCCCCTTGGGGGGGGGGGAACCCCTTGTGGGCTGCCCTCTCTCTCCCCTATGGCTCATGTAGGCCCAATACTTCCCTGGGGGGTTCCGGTAGCCCCTCGGTACTCCGATAAATATCCGAAACGTCCCGAAACCATCCCGGTGTCCGAATAATATCATCCAATATATCGATGTTTACCTCTAGACTATTTTAAGACTCCTCGTCATGTCCGTGATCTCATCCGGGACTCCGAACAATCTTTGGTCACCAAAACCATATAACTCTTAATACAAATCGTCATCGAACGTTAAGCGTGCGGACCCTACAGGTTCGAGAACTATGTAGACATGACCGAGACACTTCTTTGTTCAATAACCAATAGCGGAACCTGGATGCTCATATTGGTTCCCACATATTCTACTAAGATCTTTATTGGTCAAACCGTAATGTCAACATACGTTATTCCCTTTGTCATCGGTATGTTACTTGCCCGAGATTCGATCGTCGGTATCTTCATACCTAGTTCAATCTTGTTTACTAGCAAGTCTCTTTACTCATTTCGTAATGCATCATCTCACAACTAACTCATTAGTCACATTTCTTGCAAGGCTACTTATGATGTGCATTACCAAGAGGGGCCAGAGATACCTCTCCGATACTCGGAGTGACAAATCCTATTCTCGATCTATGCCAACCCAACAAACACCTTCGGAGATACCTTTAGAGTATCTTTATAATCACCCAGATACGTTGTGACGTTTGATAGCACACAAGGCATTCCTCCGGTATCCAGGAGTTGCATAATCACATAGTCGGAGGAACATGTATTTGACATGAAGAAAGCAGTAGCAGTAAAACTGAACGATCAAAATGCTAAGCTAACGAATGGGTCTTCTCCATCACATCATTCTCCTAATGATGTGATCTCGTTAATCAAATGACAACACATGTCTATGGTTAGGAAACTCAACCATATTTGATTAATAAGCTAGTCTAGTAGAGGCTTACTAGGGACACCATGTTTTGTTTATGTATCCACACATGTATCAAGTTTCCGGTTAATACAATTCTAGCATGAATAAAAGACATTTATCATGATACAAGGAAATATAAATAACAACTTTATTATTGCCTTGTCAGGACCGGTTTTCCAATAAAACACTTATTGAAAAATCGCCCCTTCCGTCAAACTAGTATAGAGAAATCCTCCATACTGGCAGACAAATCCTTGATACAGAAAATCCAGAAGTGCTAAATATTATACAGGGTTGAGCTGAGGCTGCTCAACAATTTATTACAAGTACGCCAATATTATACATAAAGGCGGGTATGACACAACGGGATATGGTGGTATAACTACTAACTCGTAGATATAGTGGTAGTGGATATGTCACAACGATGTGGGTGGCGTGACTCCAATATCTTACACTCATCAAGCGCCGGAGTGAGGCTCGATGATTTTATTATGGTGGCGGAAGCGTATATAATACAAGTGACCAACTCCAGGATCGCAAGGGACTGACTGGGACTCCTCTAGGCGTCGGACTCGCTATCGTACTCTTCATCCATAAGATCGCCTTCGTCAACATCTGGCCAAATCAACAAGCCAGGTGAGTACTTTGAATGTACTCGCAAGACAGTTTGGACATAAGATATAACAAATGCAAACATGATGCATACGAGCAGATTAGTAATGCACACGCGAGTAATTAAATTGGCACTGCAACATAAATAAAATAGCTGAAGACCGATCGGGTGTCTGAAGCGGCGCCTCGAAAGGTAAAATAGAATAAACATGCCGCAGTCGGGCGTCAGGGCGACACCGCAGAAAGGGCTTATATCAAAGGTAAATAACAAGGATGCCACAGTCGGACGTCTGAGCGACATCACATAAAGGGCTTATATCAAAAGTAAATGACAAGGATGCCACAGTCGGACGTCTGAGCGACATCACATAAAGGGCTTATATCAAAAGTAAATGACAAGGATGCCACAGTCGGACGTCTGAGCGACATCACATAAAGGGCTTATATCATACAAAGAAAAAAATTGAGTAGTTCCTGGAGGTAGCACCATCCTAAGGAATACTCGGCACATAAAAGTAAACATGTTAGTCCATTCACAGGAGTAACATTCAACCGGGTTTACCTCTGTCAGTAGTATTAGTTCTACAGAAACTGACACTGAGACTGACACTGATCTGCTAACCAACGTCCTTGACCAAGGACTTGATTATGCGAATGGTTTTGACTCTGCAGAGTTTGTACTTTACCACAGCCAACGGATTTCAGTAGTCACCAAGGACTAGTTCCGTTCACGGTATTTTAGAAGAAAACACATCTAACCAGTACACACCCATTCCACATTCCGTTGCCAGGAATCACCCTAGGCAACGTTCAAGAAAAACTCTTGAGGCGGGGAGGTCACTCCTCGAATAGCATGGGATCAAATTTATATCGCGCGCTCTAAGGGGTGCCCCCCTCTCGGTCCCAACCGGAAACACCCATGCCCCCTGACCGGATGACGGCTTTAATCCAGGGCCATGGAACCTTCATCACGGCCTCTCTATTTGGTGTGTACCAGGGAAGAGGTTTGCAACTTACTAAACCGTATTCTTTGCAGAAAACAAGTGGCAGCACAAAAAGGGAAATGGACGGGATCGAAACTTGATCCACGTCGACACCGGAGTTAAACAGTTGATATAGAACTGGCATGCTCCAACAATACCAGCTTACAACCTATCATGCCACCACATGATCAGGTTGTTTCTCCATCTTATGATCTCATCAAGTTTTGTAGCTCACTTGCAACTCACTTTGCATGGAATATAACATCCAACAAATGCTTATACAAACATGCCATAAGAAAAACCACACTAGCAAACATGAAAAACACTCATCATATCAAAGGTTCAAACATGCTTGCCTGGTTCGGAGTAGTCGGAGTCTAGCTCGGCGAAGTTTGCGGCTCCGTCACCTCCTTCGGTATCTACGGTATAAAAAGAATCGGATACTAACGTAAATACCGTGCGTGCGTAAAAAGTGTTCCAAATATTTTTCAAATAAATATGATAAAAAACTAGGCAGGATTATGAAGATGACAGAAAAGGAATCAACTAAAAATCATTTTTAGTTTAAAAGTTATAAAGAAAACAAACCCAGGGACTAGTCTGTAATAAAACAGAAACTATCCAGGGGGTAGTTTGAATAGACAGAAAACGCTTCGGATGAAATACGCCAAGCCGAATAGAAAGCGTACTTTGCCCGAAGGCGCTTTCAGAAAACGTTTCGAATAAAAAGAAAAGGCTGACAAGGGGGTCCCGCATGTCAGGTTTGAAAGGGAAAACAGAGCTCGCCGGCGCCAGAGACTTGCGATGACCGCCGGCGACGAACCACTGCGAGGCAGAGAGGGAGGGAAGTACCGGCGTGTTCAGGAGGCTCTTCCGCGTCGGTGGGTGGTGGAAGAGACCGACGGAAAACACCACAGCGACGGCTACTTCCTCTACGGCGGACGGTGGCGTCGGGCGATGATGGGTCTCACCGGATAGGGCGTCTGACTACAAATTGAGTCTTGGGTTAGATGGGGTGGTCGACTAGAAGGTTACTGGCAGAGTTTGGGCGGTGGGGGTGCTCTCACCAGAGCGGATCTTGCCGGAGCCCGAAGCGGGTCGGGGCGGCCGGAGTCGGGGAAGAAGGCTCTTCCGAGGCCCTTTGAGGGGTTTTGGCGAGGCTGTGGTGGGATGTGGTGGATGCGGTGGCTTCACAACGCCTCTGGGGTCCTATTTATAGGCGGGCGAGGAAGGTGCCGTGAGCAAAACATCTCCGGCGAGAGATTACGGCGAGGAAGTGGTCGGGCTGGTGGTTTAGGTGACTGGGCATCTTCGGATTGGTCCACTAGCTCCATTTAACAGCTAAGCTTGATCGCATTTGGCCTGCTCCCGTGGTTTCGACCGAACGGAGCTCACGGGCTCGTCGGCAGCAGGAAACGTGCTCTGCGCATCTCAGGCCACGGCGAGTGTCCCTTAGCGCGCTCTGAGGATAAGATGGCCACGCGGAGGCTTGAGGAGGCTTGGGCGGTGCTGGATTACGGTGCTCTTCGCTGAGCTCGTCTGACGGCCGAGGCGGGCGGCTCTGTCATCGCTGCACTCGCCGGAGACGATGGGACGGCTCAGCACCGACGCCCACGTCCAGCCAACCGACCGTGCGGCGCGAGGATAAGGAGGAGGAGCAGTGAGCAAGAGGCCAAGCGAGGAACTGGTGAGATTGTCGACGATCGACTGAAGGAAACGACACTGGCGACTGAACTCTAACACTGAACCCTGAAACTTGATAGGAACAGTGCATGTAAGCTGCTCGATGAAATGTTTGACGCACGTGGAAAAATTTTCTTGAGCTGGGACTTGGTGAGGGGATCTCTTGATGCATCTGGAGACTGCCTGAATTATCTCAGAATTTTTGGAAAGAAGAAAGAATGAAATTCACCAAAAATAGCAAATCTGCTCCAAACTTGCAGCAAGCATATTTTGAAAATTTTGAACTGATGACCAGTAGATCTTGATGGATATAAGTTGAGGGCACTAAGGACTAGCCATAGGAATTTATTTGGAGCCAAGATTCAAAGGAAATCTAGTAGTTCCTTTGTAAATCACTAAGGTCCAAATAAATGACAGAAAAAGATTTTGTGGTTTAAATAAATAGAAATAAAAACTAGGGAAAGTTGAAACTTGCTGGACTTGATGCTTGACTTGACCCAAAATAGGGAGGAAGGCTTTGGGAGGAAATTTTCAACATAGATCATGGCAAGAGTGTATTTTTGAATAGGGAGGGATAAATCCAAAAATGATAGGAATTCTTTTTAACAAAAGAATTAGCAAAACAATCCAAGAGTATTTGTGTTGAACCAACATAAGTTGAAAGACCCTCAAGGCCAGAATCAAGATTGAGAAGGACTCAAAAAGATTTGTCAGAAACAAAATTTGGGAAGGAGGGTCTCTCTCAATTTTTTTTTTTCAAATAACCTCCTTTAAATCAAATAAAGAATTTGGTAAAAACCAAACCAAAATTTTGGGGTGTTACAACACCCACCCCCTTAGGAAAAATCTCGTCCCCGAGATTCCAGCTGATCCTCAAATAGGTGTGGGTACTCTGCCCGAAGAAAATCCTCTCTCTCCCAAGTTGCTTCATCTTCGGTGTGATTGCTCCACTGAACCCTGAAGAACTTAATTGTCTTCTGACGGGTTCTTCTTTCAGACTCGTCCAATATTTTTACTGGACGTTCCCTGTAGGTGAGGTCTGGTTGCACATCAATGCTCTCATGAGATACACGCTTTTCTGGGTTGCTTACACACTTCCTCAATTGTGATATGTGGAACACGTCATGGACGTCTGACAGTTCTTCGGGTAGGTCTAGCTGGTAGGCTACTGTGCCTCTTCGTGCAGTCACACGGAAAGGTCCAATAAAACGTGGTGCTAGCTTTCCCTTAATTTTGAATCGCTGCAGGCCCCGCATAGGGGATACTCTTAGATACACATAGTCACCGGGTTCAAAACTGACTTCACGATGTTTCTGGTCATAGTAACTCTTTTGTCGGCTCTGGGCTGTCTTGAGTCGATCCCTGATTAATTTAACCTTCTCCTCAGCTTCTTTGAGCATGTCTGGGCCGAAGATACGGCTGTCTCCTGTCTCTGACCAATTTAATGGGGTACGGCATCTTCGCCCATACAAAGCTTCAAAAGGTGCCATCTGTAGACTGGATTGGTAACTGTTGTTGTACGCGAACTCGGCATAAGGTAAACTTTCTTCCCAACTGGTTCCATAAGTGAGAACACATGCTCTCAGCATGTCCTCTAGAATTTGGTTTACACGTTCAGTCTGTCCTCCAGTCTGGGGGTGATATGCTGTGCTGAATACTAGTTGAGTTCCCAGAGCTTGTTGTAAATGATCCCAAAATCTAGAGACGAATTGAGTGCCTCTGTCGGATATTATGGTCTTTGGAACTCCATGTAGACAAACAATACGGGAGAGATAAAGCTTGGCAAGCTTCTGAGTGGTGTGGGTTGTCTTTACCGGAATAAAATGTGCTACCTTGGTCAACTTATCTGTGATGACCCATATGGCATCATTTCCGTGTCGTGACTGAGGTAGTCCGACAATAAAATCCATTCCAATCTCGTCCCATTTCCATTCAGGTATCCTGTTTGGCTGTAATAGTCCTGCTGGTTTTTGGTGCTCGGCTTTAATGCGCTGACATGAATCACAACAGGCAATGAATGTGGCTATATCCCTCTTCATGCCGTGCCACCAAAATCTTTCCTGAATGTCCTTGTACATTTTAGTTCCTCCAGGGTGGATGGAATATGGAGCGGTGTGGCCTTCGGTCAAAATTTGTTGTTTGAGGTCTTCTACATTTGGCACGCAAAGCCTGTCCCCGTACCATAGTATTCCCTCACTGTCTACGACGAATTCTGAGGCTTTGCCCAGACTCACTTTTCTTTTTATGCCTTCGATGCTGGGGTGTCCATGCTGAGCTTTCTTAATTTGTTCCATTAGGGTGGGTTGTATTTCCAAATTTGACATAGTGCCTTCAGTGACCAACACCATGTTGAGTTTGGCAAACTCCCTCTGAAACTCAGGTCTCAAGTTTTGTGAACTGTCGTTGCTCGTGCTTGGATTGCGGCTGAGAGCATCTGCCACTACATTTGCCTTACCGGGATGGTAGTGAATGCCAACATCATAGTCTTTTACTAATTCCAACCAGCGTCGTTGTCGCAAATTGAGTTCTGGTTGTGTGAAAATATATTTGAGGCTTTTATGGTCTGTATATATTTCACAACGATTTCCAAGCAAAAAGTGCCTCCATTCTTTGAGTGCATGAATAACTGCTGCTAATTCCAAGTCATGAGTGGGATAGTTTTCTTCATGCCTTCGCAGTTGCCTGGAAGCATATGCGACTACTTTGCCTTCTTGCATTAATACACATCCGAGGCCCTTCCGGGACGCGTCGCAATATACTTCAAAAATTTTGTGTATGTCTGGTATGACCAGTACTGGTGCTGTTGTTAATCTCTTTTTGAGTTCTTGGAAACTTTTCTCGCAATCTTCAGTCCATACAAATTTCTTATCCTTCTTGAGTAGCTGTGTCATAGGTTTTGCTATGGTGGAGAATCCCTCAATAAATCTTCTGTAATATCCAGCCATTCCCAGAAAGCTTCGTACGTCGGTTACGTTGGCTGGTGGTTTCCAGTCGAGTACGGCCTTGACTTTTTCTGGGTCCACGGCAACACCTTCTTGGGTTAATACGTGGCCCAAAAAACCAACCTGTTTTAGCCAAAATTCACATTTGCTGAATTTGGCGTACAATTGATGCTTTCTTAATTCCCCCAGCACAATTCTGAGATGTTCAGCATGTTCTTCTGGTGTTCTAGAATATACCAAAATATCATCAATGAACACCACAACAAATTTGTCCATAAATTTCATGAACACTTTGTTCATGAGGTGAACAAAATATGCGGGGGCGTTTGTCAGTCCAAACGGCATTACTGTAAATTCATATAATCCGTATCTGGAAGTGAATGCTGTTTTAGGGATATCTTCTGTCCGTACTTTTAATTGATGATATCCCGACCTTAAATCAATCTTTGAGAAAACCTTGGCTTGTGCAAGCTGGTCAAATAAATCATTTATCCGTGGCATCGGATACTTGTTTTTGATGGTAACCATGTTGAGTGCTCGATAGTCTATACATAATCTCAGTGTCCCATCCTTTTTCTTGGCAAATAATACTGGCGAACCCCAAGGTGAGGAGCTGGCCCGGATAAATCCTTTGTCCAGTAATTCCTTTATTTGCTTCTTCAATTCTACCAACTCGGAAGGTGCCATTCTATAAGGTTTTTTGTAAATGGGAGTGGTTCCAGGTGCTAGTTCAATAGTGAATTCTATTTCTCGGTCTGGTGGCATGCCTGGTAGCTCTTCTGGAAATACATCCGGAAACTCACACACCACTGGAACTTTATTTAAATCTGAAATATCCACCTTGTTCAATCTTGGTCGCAATGATACTGGTCTTACTTGAGCTGCAATTTTTATCGTCTTCCCGTGGTGATGAGTGAGGATCACAGTCCGATTGAAACAGTCGATAAATCCCTTGTTGGTGGTTAACCAGTCCATTCCTAGGATAACATCCAGTCCCTTATTTTCCAATACAATGAGGTTTGCTCGAAACTTTAATCCTTCGAGTTCAATAATCACACCTTGGCAATAACTCTGGGTGATTTGCTTAATCCCGGGGGACTTGATGGTCATAGAATTTTCCAAGGGGAGAATTGAAAAATCATGTTGTAAAGCAAATTTCTTTGAAATGAACGAATGAGAAGCTCCAGAATCAAACAAAACCGTGGCAGGAATTGTGTTGACAGGAAACGTACCGAGTACGATATCCGGAGCATTCTACGCTTCTTCCTTGGTCACATGGTTCACGTGACCCTTCTTGTGATTGTTGCTGGGATTGAAGTTGTTACGCTTGGGGGCTGAATTATTTCCACCATTGTTTGTCTTGGGGGCCGAGTTTCTTGGCTTTGGGCATTGCTTGGCATAGTGCCCTTCCTCTCCACAAGCGAAGCAAGTAACGCCTGGGTGATACGAAAAATCTTTATCCCTTGCATGAAAATTCTTGTTTGAGCGTGGAACACTGGTTGCGGATTTGTTCGCCCCATTTTTCCGAAAATCAATCTTGTTACGGTTGTCGCGAGATTGAGAAGTCTTGTCCCGCTTGCGCTTGCGAAAATCCTCCAAGCTGCGGCGTTCATTCTCCAAGGTAATAGCTTTGTCCACAAGTGTTTTGAAATCTGGAAAGGTGTGCACGACCAGTTGGCATTTAAGTGCTGGTGCCAGACCGTCCAGAAATTTTTCCATCTTTTTATTTTCAGTCATATGTTCTTCGTTGGCATAACGAGATAGTTGAGTAAACTGACTATTGTACTCAGTCACTGACATGCTTCTTTGCTTGAGGTCATCAAATTCCCTCTTCTTGATCTTCATAACACTTCTGGGAATGTGCGCCCCACGAAAATTTTCCTTAAACTCCTCCCAGGTGATGTTGTTTTCATTGGGGTGCATGTGTAGAAAATTTTCCCACCACGATGCAGCTGCTCCAGTAAGGTAGTGAGGTGCATAAAGTACTTTCTCACGGTCTGAACATTGTGCAATAATTAATTTCCTCTCCATGTCTCGAAGCCAGTCATCAGCCTCAAGAGGTTTATCCGTGTGAGAGAACGTTGGGGGACGCGTCTTTTGTAGTTCAGCCAATTTGGAATGCTGCTGGTATGGTTCGCGGTGATTTCTCATGTTGATAATATGGCTCATCATTTCTTGATGTTGCTGCTGGCTTTGCTCATAAAGGCGGCATACTTGAGAAAATGCTGCTTCACTGTCTTGCTGACTTGACTGCCCCTGTGTGAAATTGTTACTTGCCTGGGTACCATAATTTTCTTCCGGCGGGCTTCGCATGGAACGAGTCCAGGGACGATGCATTTTCCACTCTGGGGTATTTTGCAGAATTCATGAGGAAAACCGAGTAGTAAAAATAAAAAAAAATTTGCAAAGGCAGGAATTTTAAAACTCCAAGATTTTTCAAGAAGGCACTTGATTGCGCATGGAGAAGGACCGCTCAGTATCTTACAAGCAAGCCATAATTATACAATACCTCACTCAGGATGCGCGTACACATTCCTGACATGTTATTTAGGCTAGTGCACTTCTCCAAGTTCCTACATGATGCGCACACAAACTACTTCTCACCAAACCTATATACATATAAACATATCATACAAGCAGGTACATCACCCGGCTGCTCGGCGCACTCAGTCGGAGATGGTAAATATTTCCCTCGGCCTGCCGAGGGTAAGTCCCAGTACTGCTGGGGACTCAACTTCTTCCTCACTAATAGGCTCTAGGCGCGGAGTACTGGGTTGTGCGGCTGAAGCGGGTGTGGTAGGCGGTGCAGCACGAACTGGGGTAGGAGCAATGACTTGGTCAAACTCCTCAGTGGTAGGTAGGCGGCGAGCGGTGGCTCGGATGGCAGGTGCATAGGATGATGAGGACGAGATGTATGACAGTGGTGGTGCTGTATGGAGCAGCTCCCTCCTGTTGGCAACACAGCCCTGAACTGAGTCCATACGGGCAGCCACCAAGTCGTCCACGAGGTTATCAAAAGCTGCCTCAAGAGCCTTGAGATAC
>LR738715.1:132785649-132894034 GCA_902687465.1 Secale cereale
AAGGGCTTATATCAAAGTAAAGGACAAGGATGCCACAGTCGGACGTCTGAGCGACATCACATAAAGGGCTTATATCAAAAGTAAATGACAAGGATGCCACAGTCGGACGTCTGCGCGACATCACATAAAGGGCTTATATCAAAAGTAAATGACAAGGATGCCACAGTCGGACGTCTGAGCGACATCACATAAAGGGCTTATATCATACAAAGAAAAAAATTGAGTAGTTCCTGGAGGTAGCACCATCCTAAGGAATACTCGGCACATAAAAGTAAACAGGTTCGTCCATTCACAGGAGTAACATTCAACCGGGTTTACCTCTGTCAGTAGTATTAGTTCTACAGAAACTGACGCTGAGACTGACACTGATCTGCTAACCAACGTCCTTGACCAAGGACTTGATTATGCGAATGGTTTTGACTCTGCAGAGTTTGTACTTTACCACAGCCAACGGATTTCAGTAGTCACCAAGGACTAGTTCCGTTCACGGTATTTTAGAAGAAAACACATCTAACCAGTACACACCCATTCCACATTCCGTTGCCAGGAATCACCCTAGGCAACGTTCAAGAAAAACTCTTGAGGCGGGGAGGTCACTCCTCGAATAGCATGGGATCAAATTTATATCGCGCGCTCTAAGGGGTGCCCCCCTCTCGGTCCCAACCGGAAACACCCATGCCCCCTGACCGGATGACGGCTTTAATCCAGGGCCATGGAACCTTCATCACGGCCTCTCTATTTGGTGTGTACCAGGGAAGAGGTTTGCAACTTACTAAACCGTATTCTTTGCAGAAAACAAGTGGCAGCACAAAAAGGGAAATGGACGGGATCGAAACTTGATCCACGTCGACACCGGAGTTAAACAGTTGATATAGAACTGGCATGCTCCAACAATACCAGCTTACAACCTATCATGCCACCACATGATCAGGTTGTTTCTCCATCTTATGATCTCATCAAGTTTTGTAGCTCACTTGCAACTCACCTTGCATGGAATATAACATCCAACAAATGCTTATACAAACATGCCATAAGAAAAACCACACTAGCAAACATGAAAAACACTCATCATATCAAAGGTTCAAACATGCTTGCCTGGTTCGGAGTAGTCGGAGTCTAGCTCGGCGAAGTTTGCGGCTCCGTCACCTCCTTCGGTATCTACGGTATAAAAAGAATCGGATACTAACGTAAATACCGTGCGTGCGTAAAAAGTGTTCCAAATATTTTTCAAATAAATATGATAAAAAACTAGGCAGGATTATGAAGATGACAGAAAAGGAATCAACTAAAAATCATTTTTAGTTTAAAAGTTATAAAGAAAACAAACCCAGGGACTAGTCTGTAATAAAACAGAAACTATCCAGGGGGTAGTTTGAATAGACAGAAAACGCTTCGGATGAAATACGCCAAGCCGAATAGAAAGCGTACTTTGCCCGAAGGCGCTTTCAGAAAACGTTCCGAATAAAAAGAAAAGGCTGACAAGGGGGTCCCGCATGTCAGGTTTGAAAGGGAAAACAGAGCTCGCCGGCGCCAGAGACTTGCGATGATCGCCGGCGACGAACCACTGCGAGGCAGAGAGGGAGGGAAGTACCGGCGTGTTCAGGAGGCTCTTCCGCGTCGGTGGGTGGTGGAAGAGACCGACGGAAAACACCACAGCGACGGCTACTTCCTCTACGGCGGACGGCGGCGTCGGGCGATGATGGGTCTCACCGGATAGGGCGTCTGACTACAAATTGAGTCTTGGGTTAGATGGGGTGGTCGACTAGAAGGTTACTGGCAGAGTTTGGGCGGCGGGGGTGCTCTCACCAGAGCGGATCTTGCCGGAGCCCGAAGCGGGTCGGGGCGGCCGGAGTCGGGGAAGAAGGCTCTTCCGAGGCCCTCTGAGGGGTTTTGGCGAGGCTGTGGTGGGATGTGGTGGATGCGGTGGCTTCACAACGCCTCTGGGGTCCTATTTATAGGCGGGCGAGGAAGGTGCCGTGAGCAAAACATCTCCGGCGAGAGATTACGGCGAGGCAGTGGTCGGGCTGGTGGTTTAGGTGACTGGGCATCTTCGGATTGGTCCACTGGCTCCATTTAACAGCTAAGCTTGATCGCATTTGGCCTGCTCCCGTGGTTTCGACGGAACGGAGCTCACGGGCTCGTCGGCGGCAGGAAACGTGCTCTGCGCGTCTCAGGCCACGGCGAGTGTCCCTTAGCGCGCTCTGAGGATAAGATGGCCACGCGGAGGCTTGAGGAGGCTTGGGCGGTGCTGGATTACGGTGCTCTTCGCTGAGCTCGTCTGACGGCCGAGGCGGGCGGCTCTGTCATCGCTGCACTCGCCGGAGACGATGGGACGGCTCAGCACCGACGCCCACGTCCAGCCAACCGACCGTGCGGCGCGAGGATAAGGAGGAGGAGCAGTGAGCAAGAGGCCAAGCGAGGAACTGGTGAGATTGTCGACGATCGACTGAAGGAAACGACACTGGCGACTGAACTCTAACACTGAACCCTGAAACTTGACAGGAACAGTGCATGTAAGCTGCTCGATGAAATGTTTGACGCACGTGGAAAATTTTTCTTGAGCTAGGACTTGGTGAGGGGATCTCTTGATGCATCTAGAGACTGCCTGAATTATCTCAGAATTTTTGGAAAGAAGAAAGAATGAAATTCACCAAAAATAGCAAATCTGCTCCAAACTTGCAGCAAGCATATTTTGAAAATTTTGAACTGATGACCAGTAGATCTTGATGGATATAAGTTGAGGGCACTAAGGACTAGCCATAGGAATTTATTTGGAGCCAAGATTCAAAGGAAATCTAGTAGTTCCTTTGTAAATCACTAAGGTCCAAATAAATGACAGAAAAAGATTTTGTGGTTTAAATAAATAGAAATAAAAACTAGGGAAAGTTGAAACTTGCTGGACTTGATGCTTGACTTGACCCAAAATAGGGAGGAAGGCTTTGGGAGGAAATTTTCAACATAGATCATGGCAAGAGTGTATTTTTGAATAGGGAGGGATAAATCCAAAAATGATAGGAATTCTTTTTAACAAAAGAATTAGCAAAACAATCCAAGAGTATTTGTGTTGAACCAACATAAGTTGAAAGACCCTCAAGGCCAGAATCAAGATTGAGAAGGACTCAAAAAGATTTGTCAGAAACAAAATTTGGGAAGGAGGGTCTCTCTCAAAAAAAAAATTTCAAATAACCTCCTTTAAATCAAATAAAGAATTTGGTAAAAACCAAACCAAAATTTTGGGGTGTTACATGCCTCTAGGGCATATTGCCTTCAATATGAACTTAATTAAAGTTGTTAATATTTGATATAGGTGTGTTCTAGTTGTGAAAGAATAAATATGTTTATAGTTTACTATAAGCCATGAGGCACATATAAACATTGGAGGTTGATGATGATTCTTTTGGAGAGGAAGATTCTTCATAAACAAGAGTAGGAGATTCATTTCCATCCTCTTGACGCTCATAGCATTTCCTCTCCAACATGGTGATTTCCTTCTTTGCTCTTCTAGCAATTTCTCCATTAGTGTTGTGTGCACTGATTTCTCTTGTTTCCTCTACATGGTTAGTCAAATAACAACTAGAGTAAATAGAAGCACAGGGATCATGGCAACAAGGAGTATCAAGCATATCATCATACAATGTATTTGAGGAATCTCTATATGACGTGCATGGACTATCAACACAAGAATGTATGTCATTTCTCCTAGATGTGCTCAAGTCCAAAGAAGCTACAAGATTAGCATTTATGCATGAATGATCATAAATGTTGAGAACATCATCATCATCATCATCATCATCACAAATGATATTTCCACTCACCATGTCATTACCTTGGGACATGCCACATGATGGTGAGGCAGAAGGAGTTGAAATGTCCAAGTACACGAAGGAATAAGCAATATGGAGATCTTCATGATTTGAAGATGTGGATGCCTCCTCAATTGACTCCTCCGAAAGATGATGAATATCAACAAGATTGGACCCACCATATATTTCTTCAAGTTTGGTCCACATCTCATGAGCTATCACACAAGTCATAATTTACTCAAACACTTCAAGGGATGTAGACCGGATTATGGCATTCTTAGCACCATACCCACAAAGCATATCATCATTTTCCTCATTAGTTGGAAAAAGGTAATCCTTCCACAGGGAAGCCCCTACAAGAACAATTCGCACAAAATTTGGACCCATGGTCCGGAAATGACAAAGCATGCGAACTTTCCACAAGTGATAGTTTGTGTCACTAAAACAAGAAGTGTGATCGTGCACTATACCACTAGTCGACATCTTTACTCTCTAGGCGGTGAAGCCTACCAAGGAGAGACCAAAGCTCCTATACCAATTGAAAAGATCTAGATGACGACTAGGGGGGGTGAATAGGAGTTTTAAAACTTTTATGGATTTGGCTTTATTCTAATGCGGAATTGTGACGCCCCCGATTTGACCGTACACTACTCATGCACACAAATGTGTACGACCAAGATCAGGGACTCACTGGAAGATATCACAACAAAACTCTAGACACAAATAAAAATAATACAAGCTTTATATTACAAGCCAGGGGCCTCGAGGGCTCGAATACACAAGAGTCAGCAGAAGCAACGATATATGAGTACATATATAAGTTAAAAAAGTTTGTCTTAAGAAGGTCAGCACAAAAGCAACATGATTGAAAAGGCAAGGCCTCCTGCCTGGGATCCTCCTAACTACTCCTGGTCATTGGTGGCCGTCACATAGTAGTAGGCACCCTCGGGGTAGTAGCAGTTGTTAAAGGTGGCATCTGGCTCCTGGACTCCACCATCTGGTTGCAACAACCAGAAAGAAGAAAGAAGGGGGAAAAGAGGGAGCAAAGCAACCGTGAGTACTCATCCAAAGTACTCGCAAGCAAGGATCTACACTACATATGCATTGGTATCAAAGAATAGGATAATATCTGTGGACTAACTGCAGAATGCCATAATAAGAGGGGGATAAGCTAGTCCTATCGAAGACTGGCATCTTCTGGAAACCATCGTCTTGCAGAAACATGAGTGAGTAGAGTAGTATAGCATAAGTCATATTTATGTTGTTATATCAACGCTCCGGGATCCTTTCTCGACTCCCGGAGCAACATATCCATTCCATGCCTCAACATCCAGTTCTAGTTGTATCGATCGGGATACAACTCCAAGTGTCTGTTACCGTAGGACATGCTATCGATAGATGTTTTCTTCCCTGAGGGGTGCACCAACTTACCCAACACGCTCGCTTAATTCCGGCCGGACACACTTTACTGGGTCATGCCCGGCCTCGGCCAAAACGATACGCCGCAACCCGACCTAGGCTTAATAGAGAGGTCAGCACGCCGGACTAAACCTATGCCCCCAGGGGTCTTGGGCCATCACCCCGAGACCTCCAGCATGTTGCCTACGCGACCGGTGAGCAGACCTAGCTACCTCCTTAAAAAGGAAGGAGCTTACCAGTCCAACCCGGCGCGCGCCTCTCAGTCGCATGACGTCTATTAAGCTTCGGCTGATGCATACGAAGCAAAACACCCATACTATGTCCACGGGATGGTTAGTGCAATCAGGCCAGAGGCCCCTCGGATCAAATATCCAAACCGTTTAGTGTCTTGGGAGCGCGTGGTAAAGTGTAGAGACTTACGATCATGTGACCCCATCGCCCCGTCTCGTGGACTTACGGCAAGGGCCAGGAATGCCCGGCCGTGCCACGTAATTATCTCGCGGGCACCTTCCAGGTCAACCCGACTCCACATCACTCGCAATTAAGCCCGTGCGGGTACCCCTCGGGGCCGACCCGTCTTTAGTAACCTGGTTCAGTGTAAAGTCATAGTAACCATAGTAACCGTGTGTCTAACACCAAGGGGGAACCCTGAGGAATCACCCTCGATGGAATTCCACGTGATGTTATCGTCAAGGTGAACGGAGGAGGAATCACCCTCGAGGTCCACTCTTGAGGAGTTGCACGACAGTGTTGTTATCGAGAGTGGAGAAGGAGGAATCACCCTCGATGACCATAATCGATGAACTAACCTACAAGGTTAACATCAGAAGTGCTGACGAGGTATCACCCTCGGCACTCGATAGTAACCCAGTAGTGTCGAGCAACTAAGGGGAAAGTGTTGTGCAGTGTTGGGGCCTGGTCTTTGATCCTGTTGATCGAGTCATCTGGTAATCCATCGGGGGAAACATGGACAAGGTGGGGGTCCCTGGTGGGTCAACAACCAACCTATACTAAGCAGTTTATGATAAACGTGTAAGGTATGAAGGCAGGTAACAACAACATGCTATGCATCAGAATAGGATCATACAAAACAGTAGTAGTTCTAATGCAAGCATAAGAGAGAAGGGAATGGGTGATATCAGAATGATCAAAGGGGGTTGGCTTGCCTGGTTGCTCAGACGAGAAGGAGGGGTCGTCGTCGATGCAGTCGATCACCGATGTAGCATCAGTCTCGAGGTCTACGAGAGAAGAGGGGGACGAAACAGTAAATACAAAGGACACAGATGCAACAAATAAGCACGACATGTCAACACACAGTGCTAGGGTGCCCTAACACGGTGCTACACTATATCCACGAAGGGGGATAACATCCGGGAAAGTATCCCCGATGTTTCGTGTTTTTGGATAGATGAATCAGGGCGGGGTGTTGCATGTTCGCTATGCTAGGAGCATGTGGTAGATTAACGGACTACGTATTAGGGCTCGTTGGATTTTTCTGATCGATTTTCATATATAAAACATGTTCATCCGAGTTACGATTTATTTTATCTGACTTTCGAAAGTTTTAACCATATTCCGAAATTATTATTAATTCGAATTTAAAATAGTAAAATGCTATGTGCACACAGCACTGTGTACATTGAAGTGTACACATGCTCACATGAGGGTCCAGGGGGTCCCAGTTGACCAATCAACGTTGACTGGTCAACAGGGGTGGGGCCCCTCTCTCATACACATATTTGCTAATTAGTGTTTTAATTAAGCTAACCACATAATTAGTTTAATTAAGTTAATTAACTAATTGTTTAATTACATTTTATTTATTATTGTTTTTTAAAACTCTTTTTTTAACAAGGGGTTGGGCCCGAGTGTAGGTGGCCCAGGGCCTTAGCGGTCATGCGGGCACGCGGGCGCCGAGCGCCAGCCCATTTGGGGCGCACGCCCAGGCGGCGGCTGTGGCCACGGCGGGACGAGGCCACCAGCGACGGGGGAGTCCGCCGCGCGGGGAAGTGGGGAGGCGAGCGAGGCGGCCAGAGAAGCAGCGGGACGGGCATGGGGAACGCGAGGTGCGGCAGACGAGGCAGATCGGCGCAGTAGCGGCAGTGGCGCAGCAGCAGCCATCGGCAGAAGCAGCAGCAGCATAGCGCGAGCAGAAGTGGTGGCGACAGGGAAGGCGGCGCGACGCAGACCGACTAGGGCACGCAGGGCGCGCGGCTAGGGGGTCGCGTGGGTCACTGCAGAGCGGGCGGAGCGGGAGCACGCTGGTGGTGGCGGCACAACCTAAGGTGGCCGAAGGTGACGAGAACAATGATGGTCGGTGGCAGCGGCGACTGTCATCCGACGAAATCGAGCCTACGAGCTCGGGAAACGGCATGGAAGTAGAGGGAGGAGAGGGAGGTGCTCACATGGCGCGTGTAGAGGAGCAGAGCGGTCATGAGGGAGGCCTCGGACAGACGAACGGCGACGATGGAGCTGCGGTGTCCCGAGGAAGAAGACGACGGGGACCTGACGCTGTAGAGCCTCCCAACTCCAGATAAGGATCAAGGAAGACGAGGCGGTGGCCGGCGCAGCTCGTAGACAAGGCCTCGGCATTCGGAGTCGGCGGTGGTCGCGGCTACGGCACGACCATGGCGGAGGGCGCGTCAGATCTGACGAGGAGGGAGAGAGAGAGTGAGGAGGGAGAGCGGGGTGGATCTGGGAGGCGAGGAGGCAAGTGGGGAGAGGAGACGGGGAATCTCTGAGGCGTTGGGGCCTTATCCCCTCCGGGATAGCGCCGGCGAGGTGGTTCGTCGGGAGCGAGCTCCTGTACGGGCGCGGTCGTGAACAGAAGAAGATGACCGGGGGGGGGAGAAGATGGGCTGGGCCTGGTCAGGTGGGCCAAGGCCCATGGGGGCAGGGGCCTCTCTCTCATCTCTTCTTTTCCTTTTTTTGTTTCCCTTTTTGTTTTAAAGCATCTGTTTCAAATAGTTAGGACATTTAAACACTTTGCAAAAATTGATGGTTCACCACCAATACTAACAAAGGATTATTTGTCACATGATGAACATTTTAGTTTTCATGTTTGAGCAAATTGAATTTCACTCAGAATTTGAAATTGAATTCAACTGGAATAAGAAAAAGATAGGAGTCAATGATGATAAAACACTTGTTTAGCAAAAAGATTAACTTAACCCGGGGATTAATGTAGCATCATTACACCGGGGTGTTACAGGAATTAAACTAATAGATACTTTTGAAGCACAAATCCTAAATATGCTAGGCTCAACTAAGTGCACCAACAACCTACACTAAACAAGATAGGCACTTAAGAAAATTTGCAAGCACAAACTATATCACAAGATATGTAAATGTAGGAACAACTAAGCAATTCAACTAGCACAAGATATATCAATATGAGCAAGTACGAATTGCGGAAAGTAAAGGGTGTGGGTATGAGATAACCACAAGTGAGTCAGGGGCGCGGATTTATCCCGAAGTTCACACTCGTGAGAGTGCTAATCTTCGTTATAGTGGTGCCGAAGACAATGCTCCGGGGCGTCACCAAGTGACTCACTGTATTCTCCCTTTCAAGTCACCCCCAACGGATGAGCCTCGATTCACTCGGGGTTAGTCTTGAAGGCGACCACCACACCTTTACAAACTTCTTTGGGGCACACCACAACCAGAGAAGCTTCTAGAGTAACTTGACCACCTAGGCCACTTCAATACCCTTCCCCGGAGCACACCACCAAAGGAAGCATCCTGGAGAACCTTGGCCATATAGGCATCTTCATAATCTTCTCAATGTATCACCAAATCGTCTAGGAGGCGGAAGCCTCCAAGAGTAATAAACTCACGGGCTCTCACTCAAACAAATCGATGTGGAGAGCTCAAATCAATGCAACAAACGCAATGTAAGGTCAAGCAACAAATGCTCAACTCACTCTCTCAATCTCACAAGATTCACTCTCCAAAATAGGAGATTCAAGAGAGGAGATGCAATGGATAGGATCAACAAATGGCTCACAAATCCATCCGCAAACCTCCCCTTCACATAGACGGGAGATAGGGCTTTTGGATAGGTGGTAAGAGGTTCAAAATCGTGTTAGGAAAGTGTATGAACACCCCCCAACCGGTGGGAGGAAGGAGCCCTTAAATAGACAAAACCCAAAACTAGCCGTTGGGGCTCAACGGGCAGTTCCTGGACACCCCATGCCCACGGGGTCCCATGCACATGGTACAAGCCCGTGCGCATGGGGCCCCATGAACACGGGGGTCAAAAAACCCGTGTCCACGGGGTACCCAAGACAGCCTGCAGCAACCCACTAAAACAGTGATAACTTTGGCATACAGACTCCGAATTCGATGATATTGAGCTCATTTTGAAGCTATGGAAAAGCTCAAGGTCCTCACATAGAGAAAAACCCAAGATCAACAAGAATGAATGATGCAAGTAATGCAAAGGTATGATCTCTCTACATGCGACGTGATCAAGCTACTCGCCCAAAAGTCCCTCTTGATAGTACGGCTATCAAACCTATAATCCGGTCTCCCACCAAGCACCATGAGATTGGAAAAACTAGGAAAACCTAGCTAAGTTATACCTTTTCCTTGCAAATACAACTTGAGTTTGATGATGATTTTAATGCTTGCCTCAAGTTGGAATCCATTTCTTGTCCACAACCACTGGGTGAAGATACTCGAATTGCTTCCTCGTATTGCAATGAGGGAAGCCCTAACTTAAGTCCGTGTTCACATGTGCATTATTATGATGTGGACCACAAGCTACAAAGAATATAACCTTCGGCTTCTCATCTTGCACTTGGACTCCTCGAACCCTGTGACCATCACCACTTGATGTCATCCACACATAGGCTACTTGAGATCTTTCCTTTTGATGCAAGCCCATGAGAAACACCTAACCCATATAGACATAACAAACACATAGTATGGGTTAGGTAACAAAGCACAATTTACATTTACTTACCATACCACTATATCACTTGATCCCACGTGGTATAAAGATTGCACTTTGTGAGTTGACCATTTAGATAATCTTTGAGCCTCATCTTGGTCAACTAACATCTTTACTTCATGTCCCATCTTGGTTTCTTGAAAGCCACAATGAACTCTTCATTTCCCTTCATTGCTTCATGATACATCCATTTTGCATCATGTTTTGCTACTGTTATTTATAATGTTTTTATGCATAATAATGCCTTTTGGAGTAATACTAATGCATTTTCTCTCATAATATGCAAGGTTTATAGCAAGATGGAGAATACCGACAGTTGGAAATCTAGACCTGAATAAGCAACATGAGGCTACCTATTCTGCACAACTCCAACCGAGCTGAAACTCCACGAGGAATTTTTATCGAATATATAAGAATTACTAGAGCAAATAACTACCAGAGGGGTGATACGTCTCCAACTTATCTATAATTTTTCACTCTTCCATGCTATTATATTATCTGTTTTGGATGTTTTATATGCATTAATATGCTATTTAATATGATTTTTGGGACCAACTATTAACCCAGAGCCCAGTGCAAATTTCTTTTTTTCCTTGTTTTTGAGTTTCGTAGAAAAGGAATATCAAGGGGAGTCCAAACGGAACAAAACTTTAAGAGGATTTTTCTTGGACCAGAAGACATCCAGAGGACTTGGACTACATGCCAGGGGAGCCTCGAGGCGGCCACAAGGGTGGAGGGCGTGCCCCCTACCTTGTGGGCCCTCCGAGACCCCCCTTACCTGCTTCTTTCTCCTATAAATTCCTAAATATCCCAGAAACAACAGAACATCCATTGAAACCACTTTTCCGCCGCCGTAACCTTCTGTTCTCGTGAGATCCCATCTGGAGGCCTCTTCTAGTACTCTGTCGAAGGGGGATTCAACTGATAACCCACTTGTGTAGGAGATCAGTTGTATAACCCACAAGTGTAGGGGATCAGTTGTAGCCTCTTTCGATAAGTAAGAGTGTCAAACCCAACGAGGAGCTAAAGGCAGAACAAATAATCCCTCAAGTTCTATCGACCACTGATACAACTCTACGCACGCTTGACGTTTACTTTACCTAGAACAAGTATGAAACTAGAAGTATTTTGTCATTTTGTGGGATAGGTTTGCAAGAATATAAAGAGCACGTAAATATAAACTAGGGGCTGTTAAGATAAAGAGGCAACTAAAGTTAATATAGCGAGTGTGGAAAAGTGGTGGTAGGAGTTGCGAAATTGCCCCTAAGCAATTGACTACGTTACTAGACCGATATCAAGTTTTATGTGGGAGAGGCCACTGCTAGTATGTCATCCCTGACTTGGAATTCTATGCACTTATAATTGGAACTATTAGCAAGCATCCGCAAATACTAACGTTCATTAAGGTAAAGCCCAACCATAGCATTACGATATATTGGTCCTCCTTCAATCTCGTATGCATCAATTTCTACGCTAGGTTGAAGCTTCTGTCACTCTTGCCCTCCAATACGTAGTCCTATCAACATACAACTAACCCTATGGTGTAATCCACACGCGAGATCATATGATGGGCACCAAAGGACAGCAACATAACCAGAAGCAATTTAAATCAATCATAGCAATTCACCAATCACCGATAGGACAACGATAATCTACTCAGACATCATAGGATGGCAACACATCATTGGATAATAATATGAAGCATAAATCACCATGTTCAAGTAGAGGGTACAGAGGATTGCGGGAGAGTGGACCACTGTAGATAGATGGGGGGAAGGTGATGTAGATGTTGGTGAAGATGACGGAGGTGTTGGTGTAGATCGCCGTCACACGATGATGGCCCCGGTGGCACTCCGGTGGCACCGGAAGCGAGGGGGAGAGAGCCCCCCTCCTTCTTCTTCTTCCTTGACCATCTCCCTAGGTGGGAGAAGGGTTTCCCCTCCGGTCCATGGCCTCCATGGCGGCGGAGGGGCAAGAGCCCCCCCGAGATTGGATCTGTCTCTCTGTCTCTCTCTGTTTCTGCGTTCTCAGATTCTGGCCCATCACCGTTTCTTGTATTCCTGGTGATCCGTAACTCCGATTGGGCTGAATTTTTGACACGATTTTTATCCAGATATTATCTTTCTTGCGGTGAAAGAAGGGCATCAACCACCTAACGGTGTGGCCACGAGGGCCCAGGGCGCGCCCCTGCCTCGTGGCCCACTCGGGCATCGTTTCATGTTGGTTCCGCTTCCCAAAATTCACATATACTCCAAAAAAAAATCCCCGTCCGTTTTTATTCCGTTTGGACTCCGTTTGATATGGATATTCTGTGAAACAAAAAACATGCAACAAACAGGAACTGGCACTGGGCACTGGATCAATATGTTAGTCCCAAAAAATAGTATAAAAAGTTGCCAAAAGTATATGAAAGTTGTAAAATATTGGCATGGAACAATAAAAAATTATAGATATGACGGAGACGTATCAGCATCCCCAAGCTTAATTCCTGCTCGTCCTCGAGTAGGTAAATGATAAAAAATGATAATTTTTGACGTGGAGTGCTACCTAGCATAATCTTGATCATGTAATCTAATCATGGCATGAATATTATGACACGAGTGATTCAAAGCAATAGTCTATCATTTGACATATAAGAATTTAATACTCGGGCATCCCAACAAACAATCAAGTCATTCAAAATATCAATGCTAAAGAATGTTATCCCTACAAAATCATATAGTCTTTTATGCTTCCCTTTTCTTAACACAAGGTACCCCTCATGCCCATCCCGGTGTCAGCCAAGCAATTGTTTTCATACTTTACTTTTTCAAACCTTTTTTAATTCTTCACGCAATACATGAGCGTGAGCCATGGATATAGCACTATGGCTGGAATAGAAGGTGGTAGTAGAAAAAAGTAGGGAGAAAGTCTCACATCGACTAGGCGTATCAATGGGCTATGGAGATGCCCATCAATATATATCAATGTGAGTGAGTAGGGATTGCCATGTAACAGATGCACTAGAGCTATAAGTGTATGAAAGCTCAAAAGAAAACTAGTGGGTGTGCATCAACTTGCTTGCTCATGAAGACCTAGGGAATTTGAGGAAGCCCATCGTTGAAATATACAAGCCAAGTTCTATAACGAAAAATTCCCACTAGTATATGAAAGTGACAACATAGGAGACTCTCTATCATGAAGAACATGGTGCTATGATAAAGCACAAGTGTGGAAAAAGATAGTAGCATTGCCCCCTTTTTTTCTTTTTCTTTTTTTTCTTTTTTGGGCCTTCCTTTTTTTATTTAGCCTTTCTCCTTTTTTTATTTGGCCTTTCTTTTTTTTCTTTTGGCCTTTCCATTTTTTACTTTTTTTTATCAAGGGACAATGCTCTAATAATGATGGTCATCACACTTCTATTTACTTACAACTCGATATTACAACTCGATACTAGAACAAAAATATGACTCTATATGAATTCCTCCGGCGGTGTACCGGGATGTGCAATGATTTAGCGTAGCAATGATATCAAAAAACGGACAAGCCATGGAAACATCATGCTAGCTATCTTACGATCATGCAAGGCAATATGAAAATGATGGTGCGTGTCATAATAAACGAAACGGTGGAGTTACATGGCAATATATCTCGGAATGGCTATGGAAATGCCATAATAGGTAGGTATGGTGGTTGTTTTGAGTAAGGTATATGATGGGTGTATGGTACCGGCAAAAGTTGCGCGGTACAAGAGAGGCTAGCAATGGTGGAAGGGTGAGAGTGCGTATAATCCATGGACTCAACATTAGTCATAAAGAACTCACATACTTATTGTGAAAAATCTATGAGCCCTCAAAGCAAAGATACTACGACGCATGCTCCTAGGGGGGAGGTTGGTAGGAGTTAACCATCGCGTGCCCCCGACCTTCACGCAAAGATAAATAATCAAAATACAATGTGCGCCAATTTGGTTACATAGTTAGGAGACCATACGTGCATGCTTCGGGAATCACAAACCTTAACACCAATATTTTTACTAAACCATAATCATTAACTAGTTCCTCCCACATATTAGCATCTCGATATCGCAAAACTATTGCAAGGAATCAAACATATCATATTCAGCGATTTACAAGTTTATGTAGGATTTTATTACTAACCATGTGAATGCCCAATTCCTATCAACTCTCTAAATAGATATAAGTGAAGCAAGAGAGTTTTAATTCTTTCTACAAAAGTTATGCCCACGCTCTAACAATTATAAGTGAAGCAAAAGAGCATTCTACAAATGGCGGTTTTCTATGTGAAGAGAAACATGCAATCCAAACTTCAAATGATATAAGTGAAGCACATGAAGCATTATACAAAGCCATACTCAAAAGATATAAGTGAAGTGCAAATAGCATTCTATAAATCAACCGAGGACTATCTCATGCCAGCATGGTGCATAAAAGAAAAGGTGAAAACTAAATGCAAAAGACGCTCCAAGATCTGCACATATCACATGAATGAAACGAATCCAAAAACACACCGATACTTGTTGAAGAAAGAGGGGATGCCTTCCGGGGCATCCCCAAGCTTAGACGCTTGAGTATCCTTGAATATTTACTTGGGGTGCCTTGGGCATCCCCAAGCTTGAGCTCTTGCCTTTCCTTCTTCTCCTCACATCGAGACCTTCTCGATCTCCGAACACTTCATCCACACAAAACTTCCAAGAGAAAACTCGGTAACATCCGTTAGTATAATAAAGCAAATCACTACTCTAAGTACTGTTGCAAACCAATTCATATTTGGTTTTTGCATTTTAGCTACTGTAATATAACTCTTCCATGGCTTAATCCACTGATAGAAATTGATAGTTTCATCAAAACAAGCAAACTATGCATCAAAAACAGAATCTCTCTAAAACAGAACAGTCTGTAATAATCTGAACATTCACCATACTTCTGATACTTGAAAAATTCTTCCAAAATTAGGAACAATAAACAATTTGTATAGAAAGACAGTGCAAAAAGTTTCAGAACCATTTGACGTTCCAGCAAAAAACGTAAAATCGCGCACTACAGCCAAAGTTTCTGTCCTGCACCGCACAAACCAACAAGGATTGTAAACATCCTAAAGGCAAACCTTGGCACATTATTTTTATAATACAATGGAATTATACAAGGGGATAATTATTTTTGTTGAAAAGTTTCTGTAATTAAGATTCACAAAGTTTCCATGGGCATGAACAAAGTTCAAGGACGTCCCCCACTTTCACAATGCTCGTCTATATCACTTTCACTTTTCTTTTTGAAGAGTTTTCGGTTCCCCTCTTTATTTTTTTATTTTTAAACTTTATAAAAGCACACAACAGAAATAAATAACTCTCTAAAACTTCCGGGTTGTCTCCATGGCAGCGCTTTCTTTAAAGCCATTAAGCTAGGCATATAGTGCTCAAGTAATGGATCCGCCCGGATCCCAAGGTATATCAAAGCCAATTTTAATTATCAATGATTTGGCATTTAGTAGTGAGCACAAAGTGATATGTGTCATGCAAGAACGAAGTCTAACTCTCTTCCTATGCATAGGCATGTCATACAAGAACAATTCATGCACATCAAGTAAAGGCCAATGCATAGTATAAGCAGTTTCTTGCAATTTTATCGTGTTGGAAACATAGAGAGGCGGAGACGTAGTTCCTCTGTCATAATAATTGCAAGTAGGAGCAGCAAGCACATGCATATTATATTCATCATGTGTAACGGAAAAAGGCAACCCATCAATATAATCCTTAATAAGTGCAAACTTCTCCGATATAGTGTAGTTTGGAGAACTCAAAAAGATAATAGGACTATCATGTGAGGGTGCAATAGCAACTATCTCATGTTTAACATAAGGAACTATAGCAAGTTCATCTTCATAAGCATAATTCATATTGGCATCTTGGCCACAAGCATAGAAAGCATCATCAAAAAGGGATATTTCAAAAGAATCAACGGGATCATAGCAATCATCATAGCATTCATCCTTCGGTAAGCACGAAGGGAAATTAAACAATGTATGGGATAAAGAGTTACTCTCATTAGAAGGTGGGCACGGGTGATCAATCCGCTCTTCCTCCTTTTGTTCTTCGCTCTCCTCCTCATCTTTTTTCATCCAATGAGCTCACAATGTCATTAATTTCTTTTTTACATAGACTCCTGCAAAATATTAGTCTCTTCTTGGACAGCGGAGACCTTCTCAATAAACACATCAATATTGGAGTTATATTCATAATTCAAATAGCAATATTTCAATATAGCAAGATTTTCAGGCCTAGAAACATCATCATCAAAAGCATCATTCTTTTTAAACAGAGATTCAATTTCATAAGCACCCTTAAAAGCAACGAATTCTTCTATTTGTTCCACATCATAATAATCATATATACCATTAGCATAAGAAGCTAAGGTTTCATTATCATTAAATTTGCATGAAAAGGGAAGTTGTGGAGCCTTCATCCTAGAGCAACAAGTATAATCATATCTCAAGCATAGTTGCCGAGCATACCAATGCAACAAATGAATTTGATCCCATAACAGTTTCCCTTTTTGTGTCAAGCGATAATCCCTAAAGTATACACATTGATCCAACGTTACTCCATTACATAGTTGAATGGGGTTTTCTCAGGATTATCAAAGTAGTACATAATATCTTTCACATAATTTGCATCGAGGGTTTTAGGAGGTTCCCCATCTCCATGAGTAGCAAGTACACCTATGTTTTTTGGTATTTCATGTTCCATATCCATAACTAAAGATAGAGAATAACTCAGAACAGCAAATAAAATCTACTTAGTGATAAAGCAAACAAGCACACACGAGAATATTCACCCCACGCTATTGCTCCCCGGCAACGGCGCTAGAAAAAGGTCTTGATAACCCACAGGTGTAGGGGATCAAATGTAGCCTCTTTCGATAAGTAAGAGTGTCGAACCCAACGAGGAGCTAATGGCAGAACAAATAATCCCTCAAGTTCTATCGACCACTGATACAACTCTACGCACGCTTGCCGTTTACTTTACCTAGAACAAGTATGAAACTAGAAGTATTTTGTGGTTTTGTGGTATAGGTTTGCAAGAATATAAAGAGCATGTAAATATAAACTAGGGGCTGTTAATATAAAGAGGCAACTAAAGTTAATATAGCGAGTGTGGAAAAGTGGTGGTAGGAGTTGCGAAATTGCCCCTAAGCAATTGACTACGTTACTAGACCGATATCAAGTTTTATGTGGGAGAGGCCACTACTAGCATGTCATCCCTAACTTGGAATTCTATGCACTTATGATTGGAACTATTAGAAGCATCCGCAACTACTAACGTTCATTAAGGTAAAACCCAACCATAGCATTACGATATATTTGTCCCCCTTCAATCCCGTGTGCATCAATTTCTACGCTAGGTTGAAGCTTCTGTCACTCTTGCCCTCCAATACGTAGTCCTATCAACATATAACTAACCCTATGGTGTGATCCACGCGCACGCTCATATGATGGGCACCAAAGGATAGCAACATAACCACAAGCAATTTAAATCAATCATAGCAATTCACCAATCACCGATAGGACAACGATAATCTACTAAGACATCATAGGATGGCAACACATCATTGGATAATAATATGAAGCATAAAGCACCATGTTCAAGTAGAGGGTACAACGGGTTGAGGGAGAGTGGACCGCTGTAGATAGATTGGGGAAGGTGATGGAGATGTTGGTGAAGATGACGAAGGTGTTGGTGTAGATCGCCGTCACACGATGATGGCCCCGGTGGTACTCCGGTGCCACCGGAAGCGAGGGCGAGAGAGCCCCCCTCCTTCTTCTTCTTCCTTGACCTTCTCCCTAGGTGGGAGAAGGGTTTCCCCTCTGGTCCATGGCCTCCATGGTGGCGGAGGGGCGAGAGTCCCTCCGAGATTGGATCTGTCTCTCTGTCTCTCTCTGTTTATGCGTTCTCAGATTCTGGCCCTTCACCGTTTCTTATATCCCCGGAGATCAGTAACTCCGATTGGGCTGATTTTTTGACACGATTTTTATCCGGATATTAGCTTTCCTGCGGCGAAAGAAGGGCATCAACTGCCTTACGGTGTGGCCAAGAGAGCCCAGGCTGCACCCCCTGCCTCGTGGCCCACTCGGGCATCGTTTCATGTTGGTTCCGCTTCCCAAAATTCACATATATTCCAAAAAAATCTCCGTCCATTTTTATTCCGTTTGGACTTCGTTTGATATGGATATTCTGTGAAACAAAAAACATGCAACAAACAGGAACTGGCACTAGGCACTGGATCAATATGTTAGTCCCAAAAAATAGTATAAAAAGTTGCCAAAAGTATATGAAAGTTGTAGAATATTGGCATGGAACAATAAAAAATTATAGATACGATGGAGACGTATCATCAACCACAGAGGGCATCTACATCAACCCTATTGCCCTTCCGATGAAGTGTGAGTAGTTTACCACAGACCTACGCGACCATACCTTGTGGCTAGATGGCTTCTTCTCTCTCTTTGATCCTCAATACCATGTTCTCCTTGATGTTCTTGGAGATCTATCCGATGTAATCTTCTTTGCGGTGTGTCTGTCAAGATCTGATGAATTGTGGGTTTATGATTAGATTATCTATGAATATTATTTGAGTCCCTTCTGAATTCTTATATGCATGATTTAATATCTTAGTAATTCTCTTCAAACTATCAGTTTGGTTTGGCCAACTAGATTGGTTTTTCTTGCAATGGGAGAAGTGCTTTGCTTTGGGTTCAATCTTGCGGTGCTCAATCCCAATGATAGTAGGGGACATAACACGTATTGTATTGTTGCCATCGAGGATAACAAGATGGGGTTTTCATCATATTGCTTGACTTAATTCTGCTACATCATGCCATCTTGCTTGATGCATTACTCTGTTCTTATGAACTTAATACTCTAGATGCAGAATCATTTCAGTCGATGTGTGGAGTAATAGTAGTAGATGCAGGCAGGAGTCGGTCTACTTGGTACGGACGTGATGCCTATATTGATGATCATTGCCTTAGATATCATCATAATTACCTTTCCATCAATTGCTTGACAGTAATTTGTTCACCCACCGTAATATTTGCTATCATGAGAGAAACCTCTAGTGAAACCTATGGCCCTCGGGTCTATTTTACATCATATAAGTTTCATATCTACTATTTTGGAATCTTTTACTTTTCAATCTATAAACCAAAAACCCAAAAATATTTAGTTTACTAGTTCATCTATCTCTATTAGATCTCACTTTTGCAAATAATTGTGAAGGGATTGACAACCTCTTTATAGCGTTGGGTGCAAGTTGTTTGATTGTTTCTGCAGATATTTGGCGATTTGTGCGTAATCTCCTACTGGATTGATACCTTGGTTCTCAAACTGAGGGAAATACTTACTCTACTTTGCTGCATCACCCTTTCCTCTTCAAGGGAAAAACCAACGCATGCTCAAGAGGTAGCATGAAGAATTTCTGGCGCCGTTACTGGGGAGATCTACGCCAAGTCAAGACATACCAAGTATCCTTCATAAACCTCTCATCTCTTGCACTTACATTATTTGCCATTCGCCTCTTTTTTTCCTCTCCCCCACTTCTAAAATGATTTTCAAAAAGTTTTTCCTTTTCTTCGCCCTTCTTTCGTTCGTCTTGTTTGCTTGCTTTTTGTGTGCTTGTGTGTTTTTTGCGTCCTTTGTCATGATGGCTCAATAAAATACCAAATCATGTGACTTTTCCAACACCAATAATAACGAAAGTATTAGTACTTGATGGCTTCTCGCCCCTCGTTGGTTACCCCAAGTGGAAGGTTTGAGATGCAGTGTAGCGGTAGTTTTCCCTTGGCAAAGATACCAAGGATCGAATTCCCCTGAGACTCCAAGGTTCAACAAGAAGGTGTCAACTGCTAATGGCGCCAGATACTTACAATTAACTGGACCTGCACACAGATACAAATAACTTCGCTCCCAACGAGTACAGAGAGGTTGTCAATCCCTCCGGCCTTGTCGTTTACAAAGGATCAAACGCAAGAGATAATAGTGATAGGTATAATTGCAACTAGTAAGTAAAAGCAGAAAGTAAATAGCGGATGTGATCGATGATGGTAATATGGACCGGGGTCCCATGGTGTTCACTAGTGATGTCTCTCTCCCAAAAGACGATAAAACAGCTATGTGAGGTAAACGAATTACAGCTGGGCAATTGACAGAATTATGTGCGCAAACCAATGCTAACTATGCTGCAAGAAAGGTTGAGGCTCAAAAGCATGGGCGATACGCCAAGGTAAGTAGACCGAAATCTATCTGCATCTACTACTAATCATCCACCTTGAGATATCTATCCAGAACATCTCGCTGGTATTAAGTTGCGAGTCCCACCCATAGTGTAAACTCAAAGCAACAGACAACTGCATTAAAAGAACTTTGCGTAAAGTAAACAATCCTTGCACCCGCGAGTACAAGCACCGTTGTTTTCCCCCTTGTGGCAACAGCACATCCCCTAGACTCATGTTTCTGTCACTCAAACTAGTCATCGAGGGGCATGAACCCACAATCAAGCATAACGTTCCCTCTTGGAGTTACTACCTACTACTTGGCCAAAGCAATAAACAGCAACGGAGAACATGCAAGAATTACTGAAGAACATAAATATAAAAGAGGTAAATCAAATATATTACTCACACACAATCTGAACATAATCTCACAATCCATCGGATCCCTGCAAACTCATCATAGCAACAGCATAAGGATTACATATGTGCCTCGATCATGTAGGGCAGCTCACGAGGTCTAATTAGTGAAGAACAAAGAGGGGAGGAGAACATCACATAGCTACTGGTCATGGACCCATGGTCCAAGGGAGACTACTCGCAACTCATCCGGGAGGCGTCCATGGTGGTGGAGAGGCTCCCGGTGGTGATCCTCCCCTCCGGCAGGGTGCCGGGAAGAGTTCTCCTGGTGCTCCCGATCTTGGAAGCGCGGCGGCGGCGGAACAGAGATGAGATCGCGAAAAAGGGTTCCGTCCTCGAGGGTTTCGGGACGCGGTGTAAATATATGCCAAAGGGGGGCATCAGCGGAGACCTGGGCGGCCCAGGCGCCCCCCGGCGCGGCCAGGAGGGGGGCCGCGCCACCAGGGCGCCTGGAGCCCTGGTGGCCCCCCTCCGGCCCTACTTTGGCCGCAATGAAGCTTCCGGAATGCTGATTTTTTATATAATTTTTCCGGGATTTTTCTGGCAGTTTACGTAATGGGAAAACCTGAAATACAAAAACAGCAGAAAACAGAAACTGGCACTGGGGTGCACTGAGTTAATAGGTTAGTCCAAATATGATCAAAAGTGTATGGAAGTGTATAAATATCATAGCAATATCACACAAAAGAGGCATGGAGCAAGCATAAATTATAGATACGTTTTGGACGTATCAACATCCCCAAGCTTAATTCCTGCTCGTCCTCGAGTAGGTAAATGATAACAAGCATAATTTCTGTGGTGACATGCTATTAACCATATATGAACTTTTTACAGTCACATGACAAGTGCTTACTGAGACAATGAATCTGTAGTAATTAAGTTGCCTCATGAGAAAATCACAAAGAACTGAAAGTTTTACAATATGATACTGAAATACTCAAAAGATTTGCAATGAGCATGGTGTGCAAATATGATAAAGTGGTACCTCGCTTGCCCCCTTTAGTGAAGCAAAACATAAATGCAGGGGCACCTCCAAGGTTTAAGTGATGACTAGATACAATGATTTCAGATTAAACGATATCACAATCATGCAAAAGACAATGCTACTTTGGGACAATGCACATTACACTCAGAATGACAATCATGCTCTCAGTAGTTGGTGCTTTAAAGAAGGTGGAGACTCTCGAACTGTGGCTTTTGATGGCAAGGTTGAAAACCCGTGGTCGTAAACAAAAACTAAACATGTACCAGAGCTCTTGGTTTTAAAAACAGAGGTAATAATTATTATTTTTGAATATGCATGTTTCGTCAATGAATGCTAGCAGATAACTCAATCACTTCTTGAGCTGGACAAGTTTCGAGGAACGGCTCCCGAATGAGGACGATCACATCCTCTTAATCTCCTTTGTTTATCACTGCCAAAGATTTCTGATTTCTCATGAACAAAGCGTGAAGGAGGGTTTGTTTGTTGTATAATTTTTTAATGAGCCGGGCGCACTCTATGCCAGTTCCTTCTCGTATTATGGGTTTGCACATTAGACATGCAATCCCGGGGTGAAGCTTGTCCAACTTAAAAAGATCATGAATTAACTACTACTTCCTCATGAACTAAAACAGAGGCACAAAAGAGAAATGCTTTTTTGAATAATTTCAAGATGGTACATGAAAGTCTTCGTTAGGAATGGCAGGTAAATACCATGTATAGGAAGGTATGGTGGACTCATATGGCATAACTGGTTTAAAAGATTTTGGATGCACAAGCAGTCAGTCCGCTTAGTACAGGCGAAGGTTAGCAAAAGACTGGGAGCGACCAACTAAAAAAGCAATGACGGTCATAATCATGCAGAGCGACAAAGCAACATTGAATCAGGCATGGAAGTTATATCGCTACTCAGAAATTAAAGATCATCAAGGCTTGATAGACTTTCTTTACAGTCTTAAATATGCGTGAGCATATGCCAAGTCAATCAAAATAAATTCTTGAAGGAAGATATCACTAGACCATACCACATCATAGGCAAACAAATCATGTTGGTACTCCAATAACACATTGAGAACCCCCCAGCTATTTGAGACTAACCATAAGAAAACATGAACTACTAAGCATCATTATGCACATGGCATTTTATCATAGACATATCAACCAATGCAACAGAAGCCAACTCTCTTAATAAGATAAGCATGATAACTAAAGAGTGTTCCAGCGACCAACTAAACAAAAGCTCTTTAAAAAGATAAGCATGAAAACTAAGAGCTGAACATGATAGTAGCTATTGAAAGACCAAGAACACACACAGCAAAGATAGACATGAAAATTCTATGTTATGTTCTAGGTTGAAGTGGAGCGTGTTTCTCTCCCACATAAAGAAAGCTGAGTTCCAACTCGTTATGAACAGCAAGCAAAGCTAAAGAAAACTAAAAAGGAAACTAAAAGCAAGACGCTCCAAGCATAGCACATAACACATGAAGTGATAAAAATATAGTGGAACGAAAGACGAACTGATAATTGTTGATGGAGAAGGGGATGCACGGGGACACCCCCAAGCTTAGACGCTTGAGTCTTCTTGAATATTTCGTGGGGGTGCATGGGGGCATCCCCAAGCTTGAGCGTTTGACACTCCTGAATCTTTTTATCATCTTCCATCGCACACTTGAAAACTCCCTTCATACATAACTCATCATAATTTGATTAGCGAGGTTAGTACCCATAATAAAATAATTGTTCCTTGCTAGAAATAAGGATATTCTTGAAGGTCTACTGTTTCTCAAGATTGCCAAAAGGTTTTTGCAAAGAAAAAGCAAGCTCAAGGTTTGCAAAATGAAGGAAAGGCAAAACAGGACAGAATCTGTGAAAAACATACCAGCAGGTAGTAAATGATTCTTTCAGGGCACTTCTGCAACTCAAATCAAAAAACTCAGAACAGACGCCCGAAAGAGAATTGTATAGAGCACGCTGTCGAAAAAATTCAGGCGAAAAAGATGATCCGGTGATTTTATACGAATTTTTCTATCCAAGGACAAAATCTGTTTCCTGGACAGCACGTCACAACTTTTGAACTTTCTTGCAATCAGAGCCTAAACTTGGCACAAAGCTGAAAAGTAAAGATACAATGATGATGCTACTGTAGTAACAACATCAAGACACAACAAAAGCAAAATAAAATTTTATTCATTGTGGGCTGCCTCCCAAAAGCGCTTTCTTTTATGCCTTTAAGCTAGGCATAATGCAAAGAGATTAAGTCTTATCAAGAGTAAAAGAATAGCTAGCCCGTATAACGGACTCAAAAGGTAACTTAATCTTCTTTCTAGGGAAGTGTTACATCCCTTTCTTGAGAGGAAATTGGAATTTTATATTCCCCTCTTTCATGTCAATGATGGCACCAACGGTGCGAAGAAAAGGACGTCCCAAAATAATTGGACAAGAAGGTTCACATTGAATATCCATAATAGTAAAATCAACGGGAACGTAGTTGTCATTGACAATGATAAGAACATCGTCGATCCTCCCCAAAGGTTTCTTTATGGAAGAATCAACAAGACGAACACCAAAAGAACAAGAATCAAAAGGTTTAAATTTAAGCATATCATATATTCTTTTGGGCATAACGGATGTACTAGCTCCAACATCACATAAAGCATAGCAAGAGAAGTTATTCAACTTAATTTTAATCATAGGATCCCAACCATCTTCTAGCTTTCTAGGTATGGAGGCTTCTACCCTAAGTTTCTCCTCCCTAGCTTTGATGAGAGCATTAGTGATATGATTGGTGAAGGCAAGGTTAAGCGTGCTAGTGCGGGGATCTCTAGACATCTTGTGAAGGAAATCAATAACTTCGGTAAGGGTGCAATTATCAAAATCAAGGTCACTACTATCAAGTAAGGTGGTAGTGGTGTCCTTTAGGCTCACTTGTTTGGTAGTTTCTATAGTCATAGCATCACCATTAATAGGTCCAATGGGACCAGGAGTGCATTGGGTGCTAAGAGTTTGGATATCCTCAACAACTTGGATAGTAGCAACAGTGTGGTGGGTAGGAAGGTTCTTAATTCTATCTTCTTCCTTCTTTTCTCTAGCCCATCTCTCTTTAAGTTTAGCCAACATCCTAATGTTTTCATTAATTTGCACTTGAATAGCATTCATAGGAGTGACCTTCCTCTCCTCGAGAGGAGAAGTTCTAATTTTAAGCAATTCTACCTCATGGGCTAAATTGTCTACCTTCGAAGAGAGATTATCTAGTTTGTTTAGTTTTTCTTCTACACTCTTATTAAAGGCTTTTTGGGTAGTGATGAAATCTGTAAGCATACTCTCTAGTTCAGAAGTGGAGTTCTTGGTGCTAGGATAAGTATTGTTGTTCCCATAGGAATTAGAGGGGAACGGTCTAGGATTGCTACCAAAATTACTCCTATAAGCATTGTTATTGAAATTGTTTCTAGAGATAAAGTTCACATCTACTTGTTCTTGAGCAATCAAAGAATTTAAAGGAACATCACGAGGATCAACAAAAGATTGCTTGGAAAGTAGAGACATGATCAAGTCAACTTTTTCATTTAGGGAGGAAATCTCCTCGACAGAGTTTACCTTCCTACCTGTTGGAGCGCGTTCGGTGTGCCATTGGGAATAATTGGTCATCATCTCATCGAGAAGCTTCGTGGCAGCACCAAGTGTAGTTGACATAAAGGTTCCTCCCGCGGCTGAATCTAACAAGTTCCGCGAGGTAAAGTTCAAGCCTGCATTAAAAGTTTGGATAACCATCCAAGTAGTCAAACCATGAGTAGGGCAGTTCTTGACAAGAGACTTCATGCGTTCCCAAGCTTGGGCAACGTGTTCATTATCCAATTGTTTAAAATTCATTATGTTACTTCTTAGTTGGATAATTTTAGCAGGTGGATAGTATTTTCCAATAAAAGCATCCTTGCACTTGTCCCAAGAATCTATGCTATTTCTAGGCAAGGATTGAAACCAAATTTTAGCTCCTCCTCTCAAGGAGAAAGGAAAAAGCTTAAGCTTAATAATATTACCATCTATTTCTTGGTACTTTTGCATATCACAGAGTTCAACAAAATTGTTCAAGTGTAAAGCAGCATCATCTCCAGCACCGGAGAATTGATCTTTCATAACTAGGTTCAGTAAAGCAGGTTTAATTTCATAAGAAGGTGCTGAAGTGGCAGGTGTAGTGATAGGCGTGCAAATAAAGTCATCGTTGTTATGACTAGTGAAGTCACACAACTTGGTGTTCTCGGTGGAACCCATAGCAGCAAGCAAGCAAGATAACTATTTTTGTGATTTTCGATAAAAGATACTAAAGCAAAACTGAAAGGTAAACTAACAAGACTAAAAAGCAAAGGTAAAAGATAGCGTGCAACTCCCCTATCTTGAAGAGTGGAGTCCCCGACAACGGCGCCAGAAAACTTTGCTTGATGGCTTCTCGCCCCTCGTTGGTTACCCCAAGTGGAAGGTTTGAGATGCAGTGTAGCGGTAGTTTTCCCTTGGCAAAGATACCAAGGATCGAATTCCCCTGAGACTCCAAGGTTCAACAAGAAGGTGTCAACTACTAATGGCGCCAGATACTTAGCAATTAACTGGACATGCACACAGATACAAATAACTTCGCTCCCAACGAGTACAGAGAGGTTGTCAATCCCTCCGGCCTTGTCGTTTACAAAGGATCAAATGCAAGAGATAATAGTGATAGGTATAATTGCAACTAGTAAGTAAAAGCAGAAAGTAAATAGCGGATGTGATCGATGATGGTAATATGGACCGGGGTCCCATGATGTTCACTAGTGATGTCTCTCTCCCAAAAGACGATAAAACAGCTATGTGAGGTAAACGAATTACAGCTGGGCAATTGACAGAATTATGTGCGCAAACCAATGCTAACTATGCTGCAAGAAAGGTTGAGGCTCAAAAGCATGGGCGGTACGCCAAGGTAAGTAGACCGAAATCCATCTGCATCTACTACTAATCATCCACCTTGAGATATCTATCCAGAACATCTCGCTGGTATTAAGTTGCGAGTCCCACCCATAGTGTAAACTCAAAGCAACAGACAACTGCATTAAAAGAACTTTTCGTAAAGTAAACAATCCTTGCACCCGCGAGTACAAGCACCGTTGTTTTCCCCCTTGTGGCAACAGCACATACCCTAGACTCATGTTTCTGTCACTCAAACTAGTCATCGAGGGGCATGAACCCACAATCAAGCATAACGTTCCCTCTTGGAGTTACTACCTACTACTTGGCCAAAGCAATAAACAACAACGGAGAACATGCAAGAATTACTCAAGAACATAAATATAAAAGAGGTAAATCAAATATATTAGTCACACACAATCTGAACATAATCTCACAATCCATCAGATCCCAACAAACTCATCATAGCAACAGCATAAGGATTACATATGTGCCTCGATCATGTAGGGCAGCTCACGAGGTCTAATTAGTGAAGAACAAACAGGGAAGGAGAACATCACATAGCTACTGGTCATGGACCCATGGTCCAAGGGAGACTACTCACAACTCATCCGGGAGGCGTCCATGGTGGTGGAGAGGCTCCCGGTGGTGATCCTCCCCTTCGGCAGGGTGACGGGATGAGTTCTCCTGGAGCTCCCGATCTTGGAAGCGCGGCGGCGGCGGAACAGAGATGAGATCGCGAAAAAGGGTTCCGTCCTCGAGGGTTTCGGGACGCGGTGTAAATATATGCCAAAGGGGGGCATCAGTGGAGACCTGGGGGGCCCAGGCGCCCCCCCGGCGCGGCCAGGAGGGGGGCCGCGCCACCAGGGCGCCTGGAGCCCTGGTGGCCCCCCTCCGGCCCTACTTTGGCCGCAAGGAAGCTTCCGGAACGCTGATTTTTTATATAATTTTACCGGGATTTTTCTGGCAGTTTACGTAATGGGAAAACCTGAAATACAAAAACAGCAGAAAACAGAAACTGGCACTGGGGTGCACCGAGTTAATAGGTTAGTCCAAATATGATCAAAAGTGTATGGAAGTGTATAAATATCATAGCAATATCACACAAAAGAGGCATGGAGCAAGCAGAAATTATAGATACGTTTTGGACGTATCAGTACTCCGATTGCTCCCGCTAGTAATGCGAAATCTTGTGAAATCAATGCTGCTTTATTGAATCTAGTCATGAAATATCAATTTTCTAGCCTTCCTAGTGAAGATGCCACTTCCCATCTGAATAATTTTGTTGATTTGTGTGATATGCAAAAGAAAAGAGATGTGGATATTGATCTTATTAAATTAAATCTATTTACGTTCTCACTGCAAGATCGGGCTAAAACTTGTTTTTCATCTTTGCCTAAAAATAGTATTGATTCATGGAATAAATGCAAAGATTCTTTTATTGCCAAGTATTTTCCTCCCGCTAAGATTATCTCCATTAGGAAAAATATTATAAATTCTAAATAACATGATCATGAGCATGGTGCACAATCATGGGAGAGGATGAAACTTACAATAAGAAATTGCCCTACGCATGGCTTGAATTTATGGATGATTATACAAAAAATTATGCCGGAGTAAACTTTGCATCTAGAAATCTTTTAGATTCGGCCGCGGGAGGTACTTTTATGGAAATCACTTTAGTAGAAGCTACTAAACTCCTAGATAATATAATGGTTAATTATTCTCAATGTCATACCGAAAGATCTTCCACTAGTAACAAAGTGCATGCAATTGAAGAGATTAATGTTTTGAGTGGAAAGATGGATGAACTTATGAAATTATTTGCTAGCAAGGGTGCTAATATTGATCCTAATGATTCACCCTTGTCCACTTTGATTGAGAATAATAATGACTCTATGGATGTGAATTTTGTTGGTAGAAACAATTTTGGTAACAATGCTTATAGAGGAAATTTTAATCCTAGTCCTTTTTCCTAGTAATTCCTCTAATAATTATGGTAATTCCTACAACAATTCTTATGGAAATTATAATAAGATGCCCTCTGATTTTTAGAATAGTTTTAAAGAATTTATGAGTGCTCAAAAGAATTTTAATGCTATGATTGAAGAAACATTACTTAAGATTGATGATTTGGCTAGAAGCATGGATATAATTTCTCTTGATGTTGATTCTTTGAAACTTAGATCTATTCCACCCAAGCATGATATCAATGAGTCTCTCAAAGCTATGATAATTTCCATTGAAGAGTGCAAAGAAAGAACCGCTAAGATGCCTGCTAAAAAATTGGTTCATAAAAACATGTTCTTCTAGTTCCCGTGAAAATAATGATGAAGATCTTAAAGTGATTGATGTGACTCCTATTGAATATTTGTTCTCTAAAATAAATCTTGATAAAGATGGGACTGGAGATGAACCAACTTTAGTTAAAAGGCGTCCCAATAATTCGGAGTTTTTAGATCTTGATGCAAAAATTGATAAAAGTGAGATTGATGAAGTCAAAAGTTTAAGTAGCAATGAACCCACTAGATTTGATCTCAAGGAATTTAATTATGATAATTGTTCTTTAATAGATTATATTTCCTTCTTGCAATCCATGTTGAATTCTCCTCATGCTTATAATCAAAATAAAGCTTTTACTAAACATATTGTTGATGCTATGATGCAATCTTTTGAAGAAAAGCTTGAATCAGAAGTTTCTATCCCTAGAAAACTTTATGATGAGCGTTTCTATGATTCCAAAAACTTTATGTGATGTGCTAGGTTTTTGTGAATTTGATGAGTGTTCTTTAAATTTGCATCTTGCGGATTCCACTATTAAGAAACCTATGTGAAGGATTAAGGATGTTCTTATTGTTGCAAATAGGAATTATGTTCCCATATATTTCATTGTTTTTCTTGATATAGATTGCAATCCTACATCGTAAATGCAATTCGGAACCCGGGTCTAGATGAACCCGAAATCTGGGCCACCCACATGCTTTGAGATTCCCACGCAACCCTGTATTCTATGTCGTATTCCATGGACAGAATTCCACGAGCGGTCCCACATAGCACAGTTATTGGATGACGATGGCAGTTAGGCCCGCTTTGGTATAGGGCAGTGCAGATCGACTTCACCCATGGTACAGACGGCCCGCTGCATCTGGGAGTACCCACCACACCACTCAGCCCACCACCAGCTCCAGATCCGGGTCTCCAACGCGCCCCCTTGCTCCTACTGAGCTCCGGCGGCTGCATCCCTCAACGGCCCTGCTGCTCTTGACCTGTCGTGGCTCCGGTGGCCGCATCCCTCAACGCGCGTCGCCTGTCCAAGGTAATATCCGCCGCGCCTGGCCCCTACGCCCTCCCCGTACGCAACCATGCCGGCCTTCATCTTTTCCATGGGCAGGCGCGCCCACAGGCAGCTACCTTCCCCTATAGCAAATCCATGCCACTACCTCCCACCATGGGCACCGGATAACCCTACATGTTCGATTAGTACTTCTCAAAGAGCTAACGCCGAGCACCCCTGATCACTGGATCTTTCACATTTTATTTGCATAGGAAACCATTCCAGATTCAGATAGCGGCAATGACTTTTGTGATGGCCAGAGAAGCAAGGGCAAACAAGCTGCGGCCGAATCATCAGGTAGCAAGCCTTATCAGGCAGGGAGTCGATCCGATGCTCTTCGCCTAACATCGAATCCAGATGCTCTGTCAGGCATGTTGTTTCTGTTATTGATGGTTTCATCGTGTACAAACAATGGTTATTAAAAGAAATAGGCGTTGGGGGGATGCATGAGCTGCCAATGATTCAGAAGATTAATCTGAAGCTGAGCATTTGGATCATGAGCAAGGTGGATGTGTTGCGCCATGCATTTGTTTTCAATGATAAAAAACTGCTGCCGTTTAGGCCGGCCTATGTGGCTAAGGTTTTTTTAATCCCATGTGGAAAATAGAGGTGTTTGTGGTCCAGATGGCAATATCAATGAAGAGTCCATTTCATTTATAATGAAAACACTTAGCATGGATCAATCTGTAGTGCACAACTTGCGCGCAACTGTAGATTTTCTGAAAAGAAATATAACTAAAGGGTTAAGCAAGTTGGAGGAAGATTGCTTCCAAATTGCTTTTGTAATCTTCATGGCGGGCCACGTTTTGGAACCGTCGTGCACACATGGCTACAAGAGCATCGACTTCTGGGGTGCACTCGCTAGCACTCAAGAAATAACATAGTTTAATTAACTGATGTTAGTACGTGTTGCAATGCTTTCTTGATGTAGTCACAAAGCTAATGATTGATTTAGAGAATAGTGTGACAACAGCCAACCTCGGCGGCTCTCATTTGTTCTTGTAGGTTAGTACCAGCTTCTCTCTTCCAACAAGACCATGATAAAGTTTGTTTGTTATTTTTGTTCTTTGCTCTTGTATTTAACGAGCTCCATTTCTTCTCAAACTTTTTACAGGTTTTCTACCTCTACAACATTGATCTAGGCATATTTCAACATGAAATATGATGTCCTTCCTAGGGTCAAGGAATTTGGTCAAGATAAATTGCGTCGGATGACTATTATGCCAACCGATGTGGGAGTACCTGAACCGTCGTTTTGGTTCATCAATGGTAATGCAAGCATTTCCCAGCTACGCAACCATACATTCACTATTGAAAATGTTCCAAAGCCAGGGCACCCTCTAACATTTTGGCCGCGGCTGTTTTTATTTGATGCCGGAGATGAGTGACTCATCAACTGTATGCTATTATAGGAGCGTGCAACTTGACGAGCCCCGTACAAAGCCGAAGATTGTAATCCATTCCCGGACCCTTCAGCCACCCACCGCAAGTTGCCCTAGGTTTCCTAAGACGAACACAGTTAACTTCCCAAGCCGTGTTGCGCTCACCGATGGTCTGCCCAAGCTGCCAAGGCAACCATTTGCCTTGGACTACTCCAACAACATTGCGTCGCGATATCCCAAGATGGTACTCCAGAAAGCATGTTTCGGCATTCTTTTTTTGTTTGTCGTCACTCCCTGTCTACTCAACTTGACCAACCATTATACATGTTCTCATTTTTGAGTCATCACAATCACTTGCTGTGCTTCTGCAAGAGAACAATGCATGTGTGTTCCGGCATGTCACCATTGCCTGCCACAACATTCAGAATGACACGGTCACCTTCAGGGACAAGCTTATGTCCGCACTCGCATCCAGCTGCACATGTTGCACTACCAGGGGTCTGATCGACTGTCCTCTTAGACCGGACATGCCAAGTGTTGCTGCGCGAACTGCATCCGGAGTCAGCAAACAAAAAGGTGTCAGCATGGGGTGCTTGGCAGTGCAGAAGCTTCATACCGGACACCCAAGGCACCCAAGTTGACTGGTGTTAGGCTGGACCTCTCTGATTGCGAAGGTAATGATCAAGCTCTATTTTACACTTTTTTCGACCTGCCTAATGTGAGCTCACACACAAATCCTCACATGTTTACAGGTGAAAGTTCATCACAACGGAGACGCTTTCGTAAACAAGACGCGGCTGGAGAGCCCCTAGCAAGTGTCTCGATGAGGAGGCCCCTGCCAAACAAGCCAAGGATGACCATCTGCATGCTCGAAGTGAGAGTATATGCAATTCAATCCAGCAGTATGCTAGATGCATTGTAGAAGCTATTAAGGATCTATACATCGATAGTACTCGTAACAATCAGTGTGGTGTTTTGTTGTTGTTGTCACATGCGCTAATCTCCCAAAACAGAAGTACATAACATCTAGGAGCTATGCTAGCAACCCGTGGTTTATTAGACGTCCGGTCCTCCCCCAAAAACTGAAACCTGCGAGTTGATGAAGCCTCATCTCTTGGCACTGCCTGAGAAGCAGCTTGCAAGGTCAGCTATGCTTGTATGTCACAACATTCATTCCTGTATTGATTTATTCATTCCATGTCTTAATTAGTAACACAACGTTTTCCATCAGAGGAACTGGATGGTTCATCGCATGCCCCGCTTGATCAGAATTACTGGGAATGACATAGTCCAACAACTCATAGGCACCCACATGATTGATCATGAGGTTGGCTCCATTCTTATACGTTGGCATGGCCAATTGGATTCAGAGGCTGGACTGGATACACCTTACTTAACACACCGACACCTCCATGAGTGTGATTTCTCGGTAAGAACACATCACGTAGTCAAGATGGATTTTCTTTTTGATAACATCATTTTCTTCAAATTACATCATGGCATTAAGAATAACATCATGTTCCTCAGTGCCTTTTTTCCCGCAGACACTTGCTCCTTTTCCCCTTGTCTCGATCCCCCTTTGCCCTGAAACTGATCACGAAACTGTTGGATGGGATGCATTCATTCCAGCTTGGGCTGACTCATGGGTCCAGTAGTGTACAGTTCCAAAATAGATGCTCATGACGCGCGGCAGGCCAAAAACAGATGCGCGTTGTCCGGCCGTTAACGGCACCCACGGGCGAGCACACGCGGTTGCCTAACGATCTACGTACATGACCCCATGCCTGTGTATTCATTCATATTCTGTACCTGTATATCAAACTGGATAATGTGTGGCACAAATCCCACAATGCAAACCCACGACCCAGATAGCGAGAGCATCTGGACCCGGGAGCCAAAACACCCCGCCCTACATCCTACATGTCCTATTATTCCTGGTAATCATTTCCTTAGAATAATTAGTGCAATTATTGATATGAAAGAAGGAAACATTAGATTTCAATTTCCATTAATGAAAGGCATGAAACACTTTCCAAGAAAGAAAACAAAATTGCCTCATGAATCTATTATGAGAGCTACCTATGGATTGCATACTTAAGATGATAATACCTAGATCTATTTGCATTTTATGCCTAGCTAAGGGCGTTAAACAATAGCGCTTGTTGGGAGGCAACCCAATTTTATTTTTGCTTTTCACTTTTTGCTTCTATTTTTCAATAAATACACATTATTACTTCTTAGTAATTGTGTTTTGGTGTTTTAATTAGTGTTCGAGCCAAGTAAGACCTCTGGGATGGCTTACGGTGATCGTTGACTTGATTTTGCTGAAAAATAGAAACTTTTGTGCCCAATGCAGACAATTCAATAATTCACTGGAACGTCGAAACCTTCTGAAATTTTTACACAAAATTGATATACAAATTCCTCACGTCTTCCTAATTGTTCAGAATGTTTAGAGTTACAGAAGTATGCAAAGTTTTCAGATTACTACAGACTGTTCTGTTTTTGACAGATTATGTTTTCTATGTGTTGTTTGCTTATTTTGATGCATCTATGGCTAGTATCGGGGGGTATGAACCATAGAAAAGTTGGAATACAGTAGATATAACACCAATATAAAATTATAATAAGATCACAACAATATCTTGAGTGGTTATTTTCTTTGTTGTACTAACGGAGCTGACGAGATTTCTGTTGAGTTTGGTGTTGTGAAGTTTTCAAGTTTTGGGTGATGATTTAATGGACTATGGAATAAAGAGTGGCAAAAGCCTAATCTTAGGGATTCCCAAGGCACCCCAAGGTAAAATTCAAGGACGGCAAGAGCCTAAGCTTGGGGATGCCCTGGGAAGGCATCCCCTCTTTCGTCTTCATCCATCGGTAACTTTACTTGAGGCTATATTTTTATTCACTACATGATATGTGTTTTGCTTGGAGCATCTTGTATGATAAGAGTTTTTGCTTTTTAGTTTGTCACAATAATCCTTGCTGTACACACCTTTTGAGAGGGACACGCTTCAATCGTGATTTATTAGAATACTCTATGTGCTTCACTTATATCTTTTGAGCTAGGCAATTTTGCTCTAGTGCTTCGCTTATATCTTTTAAGAGCACGGTGCTGGTTTTATTTTATAGAAATTATTGAACTCTCTTGCTTCACTTATATTATTTTGAGAGTCTTTAAAACAGCATGCTAATTGGCTTGGGTTATGAATTTAGTCCTAATATGGTAGACACCCAAAGTAGGTATAATACAAACTTCCATATGATAAAGGTGATCGCTTTGAGATGTGAGGATGGTAATATTAGAATCATGCTAGTAGTAAATTGTAGGGTAGAGAAAATAATTGTGTTAAGGTTCATGATTCTCGTAGCATGCACGTATGGTTTCCAAAAAGTGCAACCAAAACGAAATGCTTGTGTCTTGATTGTTCACCTTTGTGTGAAGGTCGGGCACGCGCGATGGTTAACTCCTACCAACCTCCCCGCTAGGGGCATGCGTAGGTGTACTTTGCTTCGACGGCTAATAAATCTATTGCAATAAGTATGTGAGTTCTTTATGACTAATGTTGAGTCCATGGATTATACGCACTCTCACCCTTCCACCTTGCTAGCCACTCTAGTGCCGCGCAACTTTTGCCGGTGCATAAAACCCTCCTTATACCTTCCTCAAAACAGCCACCATACCTACCTATTATGACATTTCCATAGCCATTCTGAGATATATTGCCATGTAACTCCACCGTTCCGTTTATTATGACACACATCTTCATTGTCATATTGCTTTGCATGAACATGTAGTTCGCATAGTATTTGGGGCAAGGGCACCGTTCATATTTTTATATACATGTAACTCTTGGTCATTGCACATCCCGGTACACCACCGGAAGCATTCATATACAGTCATATATTTGTTCTAGTATCGAGTTGTAATATCGAGTTGTAAGTAAATAAAAGTGTGATGATCATAATTATTAGAACATTGTCCCATGTGAGGTTATCAAAAATAAAAGAGGCCAATGAAGCCCAAATAAACAAAAGAGGCCAAAGAGCCCCCAAAAAATTAAATAAAAAATGAGAGAAAAGGAGAGAAGGGACAATGTTACTATCTTTTTCCACACTTGTGCTTCACAGTAGCACCATGTTCTTCTTGATAGAGAGTCTCCTATGTTGTCACTTTCATATACTAGTTGGAATTTTCGTTTTAGAACTTGGCTTGTATATTCCAACGATGGGCTTCCTCAAATGCCCTAGGTCATCATGAGCAAGCAAGTTGATGCACACCCACTAGTTTTCCTTTTGAGCTTTCATACACTTATAGCTCTAGTGCATCTGTTATATAACAATCCCTACTCTCTCACATTGATATCAATTGATGGACATCTCCATAGTCCATTGAGTTGCCAAGTTGTTGTGAGACTTTCCCTCCACTTTTGTCTATTACCACCTTCCATTTCACCCATAGTGCTATATCCATGGCTCACACTCATATATTGCGTGAAAAGTTGAAAAGGCTGAAGCACAATAAAAAGTATGAAACAATTGCTTGGCTGACATCGGGGTGGGCATGATTACCTTGTGTTGAGAAGAGGGAGCATAATAAGACTATATGATTTTGTAGGGATAACTTTCTTTAGCCATTTTTATTTTTGAAGCTTAATGATTTACTATCTAGTATGCTTAAAATATTATTGTTCTCATGTCAACATAAACTTTTGCTTGAAACTTACAGATATGAACTTTCATACCACTTTAAAGAAGAATTACATTGATAAATATGTTAGGTAGCATTCCACATTAAAAACTCTATTTTTATCATTTACCTACTCGAGGACGAGTAGGAATTAAGCTTGGAGATGCTTGATACGTCTCCAATGTATCTATAATTTTTTATTGTTCCATGCTATTATTATGTGTTTTGGATATTTTATATGCATTGATATGCTATTTTATATGATTTTTGGGACTAACCTATTAACCCAGAGCCTAGTGCTAGTTTTTGTTTTTTCCCTTGTTTTTGAGTCTCGCAGAAAAGGAATATCAAACGGAGTCCAAACGGAAGAAACTTTACGAGGATTTTTCTTAGACCAGAAGACATCCAGATGACTTGGAGTACACGCAAGGGGAGCCTCGAGGCGGTCACAAGGGTCGAGGGCGCACCCTGGAGGGTAGGGCGCGCCCCCTACCTTGTGGATCCGCCGAGACCCACCAGACGCACTTCTTTCGCCTATAAATTTCCAAATATTCCAGAAACGACAGAACATTCATTGAAACCACTTTTCCGCCGCCGTAACCTTCTGTTCTCACGAGATCCCATTTGGAGGCCTTTTCCGGTACTCTGTCGGAGGGGGATTCAACCACGGAGGGCATCTACATCAACCCTATTGCCCTTCCGATGAAGTGTGAGTACTTCACCACAAACCTATAGGTCCATAGCTAGTAGCTAGATGGCTTCTTCTCTCTCTTTGATCCTCAATACCATGTTCTTCTCGATGTTCTTGGAGATCTATCTGATGTAATCTTCTTTGCGGTGTGTTTGTCAAGATCCGATGAATTGTGGGTTTATGATCAGATTATTTATGAATATTATTTGAGTCTCTTCTGAATTATTATATGCATGATTTAATATCTTAGTAATTCTTTTCGAACTATCGGTTTGGTTTGGCCAACTAGATTGGTTTTTCTTGCAATGAGAGAAGTGCTTTGCTTTGGGTTCAATCTTGCGGTGCTCAATCCTAGTGACAATAGGGGACATGACACGTATTGTACTGTTGCCATCAAGGATAACAAGATGGGGTTTCATCATATTGCTTGAGTTAATTCTGCTACATAATGTCATCTTGCTTAATGCGTTACTCCGTTCTTATGAACTTATTACTCTAGATGCAAAATCGTTTCGGTCGATGTGTGGAGTAATGGTGGTAGATGCAGGAAGGAGTCGGTCTACTTGATACGGGCGTGATGCCTATATTCATGATCATTGCCTTAGATATCGTCATAATTATTCACATTTCTATGAATTGCTTGACAGTAATTTGTTCACCCATCGTAATATGTGCTATCATGAGATAAGCCTCTAGTGAAACATATGGCCCCCGGGTCTATTTTACATCATATAAGTTTCAGATCTACTATTTTGTAATCTTTTACTTTTCAATCTATAAACCAAAAACCCAAAAATATTTACTTTACTAGTTCATCTGTCTCTATCGGATCTCACTTTTGCAAATAACCGTGAAGGGATTGACAACCCCTTTATAGCGTTGGGTGCAAGTTGTTTGATTGTTTGTGCAGGTATTTGGCGATTTATGCATAATCTCCTACTCGATTGATACCTTGGTTCTCAAACTGAGGGAAATACTTACTCTAGTTTGCTGAATCACCCTTTCCTCTTCAAGGAAAAAACCAACACATGCTCAAGAGTTAGTAAGGGGGCCCACCAAGTGGGCACAACCCACATGGGCGCGCCAGGGAACCCGGGCGTGCCGTGGTGGGTTGTGCCCTCCTCGGCCCACCTCCGATGCCCGCCTTATGGTATATAACTCATTTTGACCTAAAATATTTAAGGGGAGGACTTTCAGAATGGATCGCCACCGTCTCGAGGCGGAACTTGGGCAGGAGCACTTTGCCCTCTGGCAGAGCGATCCCGCCAGGGGAACTTTCCTCCCGGAGGGGGAAATCAAAGTTATCATCATCACAAACAACCCTCTCATCTTGGGTAGGACAATCTTCATCAACATCTTCACCAAGACCATCTCCTCTCAATCCCTAGTTCATCTCTTGTGTTCAATCTTTGTACCGGAACCTCAGATTAGTATATGTGTGTGACTTGTAGTATTGATTACATCTTGTAGTTGATCACTATATGGTTTATTTGGTGGAAGATTATATGTTCAGATCCATTATGCTATTCAATAACCCTTTGATCATGAGCATGTTTGTCACTTGTGAGTAGTTACTCTAGTTCTTGATATCACAGGAGAAATCATGTTGCAAGTAATCATATGAATTTGATATGTGCTTGATATTTTGATGATATGTATGTTGTGATTCCCTTAGTGGTGTCGTGTGAACGTCGACTACATGAAACTTCACCATATTTGGGCTTAAGGGAATGCATTGTGGAGTAGTTATTAGATGATGGGTTGCTAGAGTGACAGAAGCTTAGACCCTAGTTTATGCCCTACTTCGTAAGGGACCGGTTTGGATCCCAAAGTTTGATGTTATGGTTAGATTTTATCTTAATACTTTTCTCATAGTTGCGGATGCTTGCAGGAGGGTTAATCATATGTAGGAGGTTGTTCAAGTAAGAACAACACCTAAGCACCGGTCCACCCACATATCAAATTATCGAAGTAATGAACACAAATCAAACCAATATGGTGAAAGTGACTAGATGAAATTCTTGTGTACCCTCAAGAACACTTTGCTTATTATAAGAAACCGTTTTGGCATGTCCTTTGCCCCAAAAGGATTGGGCTAAATTGCTACAAACTATCTACCATTACAGTTACTTGCTCATTACAAATTATCTTACTATCAGACTATCTGTTACCGACAATTTCAGTGCTTGCAGACATTACCTTGCTGAAAACCACTTGTCATTTCCTTCTGCTCCTCGTTGGGTTCGACACTCTTACTTATTGAAAGGACTACGATTGATCCCCTATACTTGTGGGTCATCAAGACTATTTTCTGGCGCCATTGTCGGGGAGTGAAGCACCCTTGGTAAGGAAAAATTATTACTATCTGCTGAAATTAATTGTCACTTGTTACTATGGACAACAATCCTTTGAGGGGTTTGTTCGGAGTATCTTCACCTTGAGCGGAACCACAATTAGTTGCCCCTCAACCTACTGCACCTACTGAAAATATTGAATATGAAATTCCTTAGGGTATGATAGAACAACTGCTAGCTAATCCTTATGCAGGAAATGGAACCGAACATCCTAATATGCATTTGATATATGTGGATGAAATTTGTGGATTATTTAAGCTTGCAGGTTTACCTGGAGATGAAGCTAAGAAGAAGGTTTTCCCTTTATCTTTGAAGGGAAAGGCAATGACATGGTATATGCTATGCGATGATATTGGATCTTGGAATTGGAATCGCTTGAAATTGGAATTTCACCAAAAACATTATCCAATGCATCTAGTTCATCGTGATCGGAATTATATATATATATATTTTGGCCTCGTGAAGGAGAAATTATTGCTCTAGCTTGGGGGAGGCTTAAATCAATGTTATATTCATGCCCCAATCATGAGCTCTCGAGATAAATTATCATTCAGAACTTTTTTGCTCGGCTTTCTAATAATGATCGATCCATGCGTGATACTTCTGCGCCGGTTCTTTTATGAAGAAGACTATTGAATTCAGATGGGATCTCTTAGAAAGTATTAAACGCAACTCTGAAGATTGGGAACTCGACGAAGGTAAAGAGTCAGGTATTAAGCTTAAGTTTGATTGTGTTAAATCTTTTATGAATACAGATTCTTTTCAAAAGTTTAGCACTAAATATGAACTTGATTATGAGATAGTAGCCTCTTTTTGTGAATCTTTTGCTACTCATGTTGATCTCCCTAAGGAGAAGTGGTTTAAGTATCACCCCCCTATTAAAGAAGAAATCAAAGAACCGGTATTTTCTAAGGAAGAAACTATCATTTATAATGTTGATCCAGTTGTTCCTACTACTTACATTGAGAAACCACCTTTTCCTATTAAGATAAAAAAGCATGCTAAGGTTTCAACTGTGGTCCGTAGAAGTAATGTTAAAGCACCTAAATGCCCTAGGAAAATCAAAGTAGAACCTAGTGTTGCTATGGTTAAGGATCTCTTGGTCGATAATATTGATGGGCATGTTATTTACTTCGTTGGTGAAGCTGCTAGAATCGCCAAACCCGATGGGAAAGATAAACATAGGCCCATTGTTGGCATGACTGTTGTCTCAGTTAAAATAGGAGATCATTGCTATCATGGTTCATGTGATACATGTGCTAGCATAAGTGCTATTCCTTTTAATTTATACCAAAAAATTATGAATGACATAGCACCCGCTGAAATAGAAGACATAGATGTTACTATTAAACTTGCCAATAGAGACACCATCACACCACTTGGCATTGTTAGAGACGTTGAAGTCTTGTGTGGGAAAACAAAATACCCTATTGATTTTCTAGTCCTTGGTTCCCCACAAGATGGCTTCTATCCCATAATTTTTGGTAGACCTTTCTTGAGCACCATCAATGCTACTATAGACTGCACTAAACAAACTGTCGGTGTTAACTTTGGTGATGAGTCTCATGAGTTTAATTTCTCCAAGTTTAGTAGAAAACATCATAAAAAAGAATTGCCCTGTAAGGATGAAATAATTGCTCTCGCTTCTATTATTGTACCTCCTACTGATTCTTTAGAGCAATATCTACTAGACCATGAAAATGATTTGCATATGCACGAGAGAAATGAAATTGATAGAATTTTCTTTGAACAACAACCTCTGCTTAAGCACAACTTGCCTATTGAAACTCTAGGAGGTCCTCCTCCACCTAAAGGTGACCCCGTGTTTGAATTAAAGCAACTACCTGCACTTTGAAATATGCTTATCTTGATGAGAAAAAGATATACCATGTTATTATTGAAGGAACTATGCCCTAGAGGAAATAATAAAGTTATTATTTATTTCCTTATATCATTATAAATTTTTATTATTCATGCTAGAATTGGATTAACCGAAAACTTAGTACATGTGTGAATACATAGACAAACAGAGTGTCACTAGTATGCCTCTACTTGACTAGCTCGTTAATCAAAGATGGTTAAGTTACCTAGCCATAGACATGAGTTGTCATTTGATGAACGCGATCACATCATTAGAGAATGATGTGATTGACTTGACACATTACGTTCGCTTAGCACTTGATCGTTTAGTATGTTGCTATTGCTTTCTTCATGACTTATACAGGTTCCTATGACTATGAGATTATGCAACTCCCGAATACCGGAGGAACACTTTGTGTGCTATCAAACATCACAACGTAACAGGGTGATTATAAAGATGCTCTACAGGTGTCTCCGATTGTGTTTGTTGAGTTGGCATAGATCGAGATTAGGATTTGTCACTCTGATTGTCGGAGAGGTATCTCTGGGCCCTCTCGGTAATGCACATCTATATAAGCCTTGCAAGCAATGTGACTAATGAGTTAGTTGCAGGATGATACATTATGGAACGAGTAAAGAGACTTTCCGGTAATGATGATACCGACGATCGAATATCGGGCAAGTAACATACCGATGACAAAGGGAACAACGTATGTTGTTATGCGGTTTGACCGATAAAGATCTTCGTAGAATATGTAGTAGTCAATATGAGCATCCAGGTTCTGCTATTGCTTATTGACCGGAGATGTGTCTCAGTCATGTCTACATAGTCCTAAAACCCGTAGGGTCCGCACGCTTAACGTTCGATGACGATTTGTATTATGAGTTATGTGATTTGATGACCGACGTTTTTTCGGAGTCACGGATGACATCATGGACATAACGAACAGTCTCGAAATGGTTGATACGTAAAGATCGATATATTGGAAGGCTATATTCGGACATCGGAAAGGTTCCGACTGATTCGGGTATTTTTCAGAGTACCGGAGAGTTACATGAATTCGTATTGGGCCTTAATGGGCCATACGGGAAAGGAGAGAAAGGCCTCAAGGGTGGCCGCGCCCCTTCCCCATGGACTGGTCCAAATTGGACTAGGGAAAGGGGCGCCCCCTTGCTTCCTTCTCCTTCTCCCTTCCCCTTTTCCTATTCCATGTGGGAGGAGGAATCCTACTAGGACTAGGGAGTCCTAGTAGGACTCCACACTTTGGCGCGCCCTATGAGGGTTGTCCTCTTCCTCCCTCCATCCTTTATATACGTGGCCAGGGGGCACCCCATGGACACACAAGTTGATTTTAGCCGTGTGCGGTGCCCCTTCCAACAGATACACACACCGGTCATACAGTTGCAGTGCTTAGGCAAAGCCCTGCACTGGTAGCTTCATCATCACCGTCACCACGCCGTCGTGCTGACGAAACTCTCCCGTGACGCTCAACTGGATCAAGAGCTTGTGGGACGTCATTGAGCTGAACGTGTGCTGAACGCGGAGGTGCCGTATGTCTGGTACTTGGATCGGTTGGATCGCGAATACGTTCGACTACATCAACCACGTCACTAGACGCTTTCGCTTTCGGTCTATGAGGGTATGTAGACACACTCTCCCCACTCGTTGCTATGCTTCTCCTAGATAGATCTTGCGTGATCGTATGATTTTTTTTGAAATACTATGTTCCCCAACAGTGGCATCGTGATAGATCTTACGCGAGACTGGTTTCACCATTACAAGCACTCGTTGCTTAAAGGTGACCGGCGGGTGTCTTTCTCTCTCACTTTAGTTGAATCGAGTGTGGCTACACCCGGTCCTTGTGAAGGTTAAAACAACACACTTGATAAAAAATCGTTGTGGTTTTTGTATGCGTAGGTAAGAACGGTTCTTGCTAAGCCCATAGCAACCACGTAAAACTTGCAACAACAAAGTAGAGGATGTCTAACTTGTTTTTGCAGGGCATGTTGTGATGGTCGAGACGTGATGAGTTATACATTATTGTATGAGATGATCATGTTTTGTAAATTATCGGCAACCGGCAGGAGCCTTATGGTTGTCTCTTTATTGTATGAATTGTGAAGGCCATGTAATTGCTTTACTTTATCACTATGAGTTAGCGATAGTAGTAGTAGCAATAGTTGGCGAGGCGGCCACGACGCTACGATGAAGATCATGGTGTCTAGCCGGTGATGATGGAGATCATGCCGATGCTTTGGAGATGGAGATCAAAAGCACAAGATGATGATGGCCATATCATGTCACATATTTTGATTGCATGTGATGTTTATCTTATTATGCTTCTTATTTTGCTTAGTACGGCGGTAGCATTGTAAGATGATCCCTTACAAAATTTCAAGGTACAAGTGTTCTCCCTGAGTATGCACCATTGCGAAAGTTCGTTGTGCCCAAACACCACGTGATGATCGGGTGTGATAAGCTCTACGTTCAAATACAACGGGTGTGAGACAGTTTTGCACATGCAGAATACTCGGGTTAAACTTGACGAGCCTAGCATGCACAGACATGGCCTCGGAACACTGGAGACCGAAAGGTCGAGCGTGAATCATATAGTAGATATGATCAACATAAGATGTTCACCATTGAAAACTACTCCATCTCACATGATGATCGGACATGGTTTAGTTGATTTGGATCATGTGATCATTTAGATGACTAGAGGAATGTCTATCTAAGTGGGAGTTCTTTAGTAATATGATTAATTGAACTTTAATTTATCATGAACTTAGTCCTGGTAGTATTAGCATATCTATGTTGTAGATCAATAGCTCGCGATGTAGCTCCCCGTTTATTTTTATATGTTCCTAGAGAAATATAAGTTGAAAGATGATAGTAGCAATGATGCGGACTTGTTCCGTGATCTGAGGATTTTCCTCATTGTTGCACAGAAGAATTATGTCCTTGATGCACCGCTAGCTGACAGACCTATTGCAGGAGCAGATGCAGACGTTATGAACGTTTTGACAAAAGCTCGGTATGATGACTACTTCATAGTTTAGTGCACCATGCTTTACGGCTTAGAACCGGGACTTCAAAAATGTTTTGAATGCCACGGAGCATATAAGATGTTCCTAAGAGTTGAAATTGCTATTTCATACTCATGCCCATATCAAGAGGTATGAGACCTCTGACAGTACTTTTCCTACAAGATGGAAGAGAATAGCACAACCAGTGAGCATGTGCTCAGATTGTCTGGGTACTACAATTTCTTGAATCAAGTGGGAGTTAATCTTCCAGATATGATAGTAATTGACAAAGTTCTCTAGTCACTATCTCCAAGTTACTAGAACTTCGTGATGAACTATAATATGCAAGGGATAACGAAAGTAATTCCCAAGCTCTTCGTGATGCTGAAATCGGCGAAGGTAGAAATCAAGAAAGAGCATGAAGTGTTGATGGTTAACAAGACCACTTGTTTCAAGTAAAGGGCAAAGGGATAGAAGGGGAACTTCAAGAAGAATGACAAGCAAGTTGTCACTCCCGTGAAGAAACCTAAAGCTAAATTCAAGCCTGAAACTAAGTGCTTCTACTACAAAGGAAATGGTCACTCGAAGTGGAACTGCCCTAGATACTTGGCGGATAAGAAGGATGGCAAAGTGAACAAAGGTATATTTGATATACAAATTATTGATGTGTACTTTACTAGTGTTCATAGCAACCCCTGGGTATTTGATACCGGTTCAGTTGCTAAAATTAGTAACTCAAAATGGGAGTTGCAGAATGAACAGAGACTAGTTAAGGGTGAAGTGATGATGGGTGCTGGAAGTGGTTCCAAGATTGATATGATCATCATCGCACACACCCTATACTTTCGGGATTAGTGTTGAACCTAAATAAATGTTGTTTGGTGTTTGCATTGAGCATGAATATGATTTGATCATGTTTATTGCAATACGTTTATTCATTTAAAGTCAGAGAATAATTATTGTTCTGTTCACATGAATAAAACCTTCGATGGTCATACACCCAATAAAAATAGTTTGTTGGATCTTGATTGTAGTGATACACATATTCATAATATTGAAGCCAAAAGATGCAAAATTAATAATGATAGTGCAACTTATTTGTGGCACTGCCGTTTAGTTCATATTGGTGTAAAGCGCATGAAGAAACTCCATGCTGATGGGCTTTTGGAATCACTTGATTATGAATCATTTGATGCTTGCGAACCATGCCTCATGGGCAAAATGACTAAGACTCCGTTCTTCGGAACAACGGAGCGAGCAACTGACTTATTGGAAATAATACATACTGATGTATGTTGTCCGATGAGTGTTGAGGCTCGTGGCGGGTATCGTTATTTTCTGACCTTCACACATGATTTGAGCAGATATGGGTATATCTACCTGATGAAATATAAGTCTGAAACATTTGAAAAGTACAAAGAATTTCACAGTGAAGTGGAAAATCATCGTAACAAGAAAATAAAAGTTTCTACGATCTGATCGCGGAGGCGAATATTTGAAGTTACGAGTTTGGCCTTCATTTAAAACAATGTGAAATAGTTTCACAACTCATGCTGTTGGGGATATACCCCGTGGTATGACCCGGCCGGAATTATGACCTAGCCGGACTTGGCGACTCACCAGAGACCCGGCTGGAGCTTGGCGACTCACTGGCGATCTGCCCGGACATGGCGGTTTACATGCAACCTGCCTGGACATTGTAACTCACTGGTGACCTGGTCGACGAGGCCCGAGGCCCAGAAGGCCGGCACATGCTATGGTGGGCCGGCTTACGAGAAAAGGCATAAGGAATATTCCCTTATGAAAGAAGCAAGAGTAGGACTCCACTTGTAATAGAGTAATCCTAATCCTACTAGGACTAGTCCTGTAACCCGCCCCTTCAACATATATAAGGAGGGGCAGGGCTCCCCAAGAAGGGACAAGTAAGAAAGAAACAATCTCTAGGGCTAGACACAAGAAGGAGAGCCGGATTATGCAGCGACTCCATGAGGGTCATAATGAGATCTAGCCACAAACATCATGTAGGGCTATTACCGGATGATGTTTCCCGGGGCCCGAAGCTGTCTAAATCCTGGTCTTGTGTTGTGTTTCTCGATTCCACTCAACCCCTCTCAAGCTACTACATAGATGCGTTGGCCTCACGACTAAGTCCTCATGCTAGGACATCTTCCGTGACAATTCCACGATAGTTGGCGCCCACCGTGGGGCTTGTGCACGGTGGTGATGAGTTCTTGGAGGGATCTCTTTAGGGATCGAGAAACTTGCGATTGATCGGATGAAAAAAGAGCCGACGCGGAACGATCATCTGAGCCACCGGACAACCATAAGTAGAGCCGATAGATTTATTAGAATTATGGTTAAATTTTGGAGCTGACAGATACGAGATTTGAAGACGAGAGATTAGGGTTGCTGTTCTGTGCACCGTCATGTCCGTGCGTTTTCGCCGAGTCCGAGACGAGGTCTACTGCACGGGTGATTTATCGACGATGTAACTACCCAAGACCGAGAGGGAGTTGATCTGCTGTACCTACGCGTACAAGTCGCCCAGGCTGCAACCTTTCTTAGCAGAGACCAACAGGTGTTCTCGTGTTTTTCTTGGCTGGATCGTCTTTCCGAACCAGACACCGTATGCCACTACCAGAAGCTTGGCCACGTCTCCCTATCCACCTGCAGCTTTAAGTCCCGAAGGAATCAGTGCCGCTGCTACTTTTTCCTGTGGTGGAGACTAATTAAATCCAAAGAAACGAAGTGCTACTTGCACTAGTATAGACAATGGTTGGAGCTGATTGATGTTTAATCCGGCCACAGAGATCCAAGGAATAAAGAAACAATTTCTGCATGGCGGGGCTCCTGAGGATTGATGAAAAATTAATTTCGTTTCGAAATCAAGAAGTACATACTAAATACTAGTACATCAGTTACTACTGCTAGTAGTACATCAAGTGTATATATATAGTCGATCGATCCACCTGGATTTAGCTGTCGAGCCGCCTTGCTGGGGGCTTCCATGAACCGGCCGGCCGCCGCAGACTCGCTTAACCTCTGCTTCAGTCAAACCGGCTATCAAGTGGCCTTCACCCGAGCCGCCTGCGCCTTCGCTGGTCTTACACAACTGCAACTACAGAATATGAGATGGAATATTATTATTACAAGTAACAAGCACTAAACCAAGGTGACTAGTGCTGTTACTCCGTATTAGGTTAATTTTCTTCGGAGATCAGTTTGCGTAAATTGGATGAAATACAAATATGTGGAGACCAGCTACGCGCTAATGGCCGCGCCCACATGCGTCCAAAAAGTAAATCAGGTTCTATTTCTCCTATATATTTCCTCGATACACTTTAATTCCTCAGAGCGCAACTACTCTGCTCTACGGTATTTTTTATATGAAGGGTAATCATTTACTACAAAAGTGGTATTATATCACGGATACGGACCACACCGGCTTACAACACCGTTGTCGGTGTTAAAACTGCCGAATCTCGGTTAGGGGGTCCCGAACTATACGTCTGAGGATCGATGGTAACAGGAGGCTGGGGACACGATGTTTACCCAGGTTCATGCCCTCTCGATCGAGGTAAAACCCTACCTCCTGCAATATTAATATGGATGAATATGAATACAAGAGTTGATCTACCTCGAGATCGTAATGGTTAAACCCTAAGTCTAGCCTATGAGGATATTGTGATTCTGCTCTTCTCTAGCCTCTCTGGACTAAACCCTCCGGTTTATATACACACTGGAGAGGCCTAGGGTTTGTACATATCATCTCACAAAGGAAGGAAAATCTACACTCGAACCTGAAACCAGCCATTACAGGAATACAGAAGTCCTATCCGGATACGAGAGATGCTCTTCTATAATAATATTCGCGGCCCACCAGTCCAGCCCACCAGGAGTTTGTCCGGCCACATGAGGACCCCCCCCCGATCCAGGACTCCCTCAGTAGCCCCTGAACCTGTCTTCGATGATGCTGAGTTCGGCTTCCGTATTGTCTTTGGCATTGCAAGGCGGGTTCCTTCTCCCGAATATATCTTCTGCAAACAGGTGGATTGTGTTCGGCTTTGCAAGATTAGTACAACCATTAGCCTCGAAGGCAAGGCTCTTAAAAGAAAATGAGTGGTGTGTCTCTACTGACAACTTTTGGGTGAAGCGTCGCGTCCAACACACTAACACATCGAACCATTTTATTTGGTCCTAGTTTCGTGTTTCGAGGTATATCCTCATTGACACGTCCCATCAGAATAGAGATCGTGCCCGCTTATTGTGGGATCCTTATCAGTGTGACGTGAGCACCCATGCCGCGCATTACGCACGACTACTTTAGGAACCGGCGAGTTTTATGGCTAAAGTGGGGGGACGTTCTGTATTCGTAGTGTTATAAAAGGAAACCAATCCCTTTCATCAGCCCCACACCTTCCTCAAGCTCGAGCTCTCCAATCTCCCTTGCCCCCGTATTCTCATATTCTGCGCCCACCACTCCTCATTCCTCAACCACTAGTCCTCTTCCCGACAATGGCTGGATCCGGTGCTAGAGGCAAGTGGGAGGCTTCCACGGTCACCGAAAAGACCGTGGAGGATCTACGGTGCGCGGGGTACCTCGCCGGCGACATCGCACACGGAGTCCCCCCTAAGGGCCAGGTGATTTCCCGTTCCTAAGGTGGGTGAGAGGGTGGTTTTTACCTCTCACTTTGTTAGGGGGCTAGGGTTTCCACTCCACCCGTTTGTTCGGGGTCTTTTGTTCTTCTACGGGCTAGATTTCCATGATCTAGCCCCGAACTCAGTTCTCCACATATCCGCTTTTATAGTGGTATGTGAGGCCTATCTCCGCATCCCCCCGCACTTCGGCCTATGGCTTAAGACCTTCAACGTGAAGCCGAAGGTGGTGGATGGGGAACACGCGGAGTGCGGGGGTGCCATGATTAGCAAGCTCACGAATGTAACTTGGCCCAAAGGCTCGTTCATGGAGACGAACAAGGTCTGGTAGCAGGAGTGGTTCTACATCACCAAACCCCGCAACGCCAACTGGGCGGCGGGGCCTGCTTTTAGATCCGGACCCCCAGAGAGGCTGACCTCCTGGACCAAAAAGGGTCTGAACTAGGGGTCTACAACTGAAGTGACGACTCTGGTGAGCCGTGTGTCTCGCTTGATCTCCAAGGGGCACCTGCTCTCCTCCGTGGTCCAGGGGATGCTGACCCGGCTTGTTCTCCCTTGCCAAAGCCGGGGCTCCTCCCTATGGGAGTTCGATCCGGCAGGATACAAGCCGCTTAAGCATCTCTTCGGCTTTACGCATAAGGAGATCTAGAAGCATCTCTTCAAGAGCCAGAAGGATTGTTCCGAAGAGACCAACAATGCGTTCTACCGCACTGTGGCCTCCGCCCCAGAGGTAATAGAAATCCTTGCCGAACACATACCCTTTCCCTTATTTGACGATAATAGGAATTGGAATTTTTACGTGATATACAGGGCTGGACGAAGAAGGCGACCCAGATTAAGAGTCCGACACCTTTGCCCGAAGACCCAGAATCGCCTCTGGTGATGGCGATGCTGGTCCCGGCGCCGTACAAGGCGCCGACCAAGAAGCCCAAGACGACAAAGGGCAAGGGGGCCGGAGACAGCCGCCGTCGTGCGAGCAAGAAGCCCGAGGACCTCCAAATCCTCTCCTCTGACGAGGCGGAGGAAGATGATGAGGATAAAGAGGAAGAAGAAGAGCTCCCTGCATAAGGCAGGGGGGACAAAGAGGGGGGTCCGTTGCTGACGCAGGCATGGCCGTGCCCCGGAGGAAACTGAAACTCGGAGCTAGTTCGGCTTTGTCCGAACATAGCTTTGTGGTGAAGCCCAGGGAGAAACTCCTGCCCGAATTGTAAGTTAATCTGGATTCAAGTGCTGCACCTTTGTTTATTCAGTATTTTTGATACTTTACTTAATATTTTTCTCCTGTTGACCTACAGCTCTCCCGGTGTACACGATGATGTTACCTCATCGGAGGGGAACTCTCTGGCACCTGGAGAGACGAAGAGTGACCCGCCAGTCCGGGCTCCATTGCCCGTAATCGGCGGGGACACTAAAGTGTCTTCCCAGCGGGTGTCTCCACCCAAGGAGATGAGGGCGGGGCAGGAGACAAGGCGGCCGGAGGTAATACCTCGGCGGCCGCTGACCATGGGGAGACGGCCCCCATGGAGGCCGAAGACATGGGGCCCAAACATTCCGGGGCCCCACCAAACACCATCTCGGAGCCTAGCGCGGTTTCGGGGTTCGAAGCCCTGACTCCTCAAGCACAGGAGGGTACGGCGGCGCCCGGAGTTAATCCGGAGGCGCGGGATTCTATGGAGGGAGCACTGCAAAGTACTCTCGTCATTGAAGAACACCGCACCATGATGGGTGTGGTGATGAAGAAGATTCAGTCCGTCAAGGGAGGACTGAATGAAGCCTTCAACAACCTTTTAACAGGCTTTGAGGTAAGCAATGTAATGCTTTTATGAAATTTTATTTGTTTTAAATACACATATATAACCAATAGCCCCTGATGCTTTGTGTGATTCTGAAAAGAATCAGACGAAGTATCCATAGTATAGCATTCTTATAGAGCTGAACTGTGTGTGCATGCTTCACTAGTTGCGGCAACTGCCGAGACCTAGAGGTTGCCGAACTAAATCGGAAGCTCCTTTTGGCCAACGCGGATCTCGACCGCGTCAATTAGCGTTTAGATGAATCGCAGGGTATGCGGCCTTAAAATGTCAATAAGACTTAGTTAATTAAGTATGTTTATAAACTTTGATGTTATATTCTGTGTTACACAGTTGGCGCCACTGAGCTTGAGGCCCTCAAGGGCGAGGTTGCCAAGGCCAAGAAGGAGGCCGAGGCGAACAAGGTGGCCGTTGACAAAGCGGCTGCTGATTTGGAGGCCGAAAAGGCCGAGTGCAAGAAGCACAAATCTCGGGTGTCCGAAGTCGAGATTGAACTTAACGATGCCATACGGAAGTGTTAGGCATTGGAGAAGGAGACTTCGAAACAAGAATCCAGGCTGTCTACGGCAGTAAAGTCTGCCCTGGACGCGCGAGGCGAGGCGTGCAGCGCCTGTGAGGAAATCAAGCAAGCGCGACAGATAGCATCTGGTAAGACATTTCTCTTACAGAGCATCTTCGGAGGGCGGAAGTATAATGGGCTGACACGATTGTGGAGTTCTCCAGGCGTGCTTGCTGATCTTCTGAGGAGCAGCACAGACGCCGCCCAGCATTTCCGAGCCCTGGAGGGGAACAACACGGAGAAGCTGTTTTGGTCGCAGTTCGATGCGCCAAAATATCCGGTGCCCCTCAGCGACCAGATGAAGCAGCTGGTCGAGCTGCACAACATGGCGGGTTCGGCCATGAAGGACTTAATAGTCCGGCTATGGCCCGCTGAGCCGATCCCAAGTAGCTACTTCGGATTGGTGAAGCAGCTCATCGAGGCGAGTCCGCGGGTTGACGCACTAACGCGTTCGGCCTGCATAGAAGGTGCTCGGATGGCCTTCGCTCGTGTGAAAGTGCACTAGGTGAAGATGAACGCATTGCATCTAGCTACTGCTGGCCCGCCCGCAAGCAAGGAGCACCACAAGCCAGAGAAGTACTTCGAGGACGTCATCGAAGGCGCCCGCCTTGTAGAAGGCCAGTGTTCGAAGGATGTTGTCTTAGAGTGATTGTATCTAGATGTAAAGACTAGGCTTATGAATCTGATGTATATAACTTTTGCGTTATTATAATATCAGCGTCTTTTACCTCCTATGTGACTGTTTATCTTAAATCTGAAAGTTTCCAGTCGTCGGCTTCAGCCCCCATGTAGATAGTACTGGGGTGTTCGGTCATATGCATGTACACTCTTTATCCAATGTCTTGTTCCGTATAGGAGGTGTATGCGGAGCGAACCAGGCAATCAGACTATGCGGCGTTATTGCTTTCACTTAGTCGTAGGAGTTTGACATGTGGGGCTAGGTACTAGCCCCTGGTGCGGATATAGTATTCCTTACTTAAGGCATCAATTGTACCTGGTTGGGCGAAGAACCAGCCCTTCATATAACAAGGGGTAGATCTCTATCGATCGTAGTATAAAACTAAGTCACCGGATTGTAGACCAGGTTCTCGCTTATCGTGACAGTCAGTTTTCGGCTTTCTATACTGAGGTACTTAACCAGACTAGACAGAAGTACAATCGCAGTAGTTCTCCCCACCCTAGTCGAACAATCGGGAACGTAGGGGTAAGCACAGGAGCCGGGCAACCCAACTATTGACCCAAGACATGATTCAGAATTGATGTATATAAGACAAACGTCCAGGACGCCGAACATTCCTTATATGTGTTCGGTCTTTTTCAACGTGTGCCAGGGATGAATACAACCCCTAGTAATAAATCCTTATTTACAAGGCACATATGGCAATCTGATGCGGTAATAGAACATTTCATGATGAGTGAATAAAACTCCAGACATAATGCGAATAAAGCTGCTCTATTAATATCACTCTATAGTACGGTGAACCGCAATCTTACAGACAATGCCGAGGAACTTTTTGAATATTTTACATGCCAAGAAGGTATATAACAAGAAAGAGAAAAAGGTTTACGCAGGGTCTTAATCTAAAAACAAACCTTAGTGCGGGTCCCTGCTGCACGTCTGCGCCGTTTCCTCCTTTGTATTGTGTCCTTGAAGGTGCGAGTATGATGGCCATTTGTAGGAAAAAAGGAAAAGAAAAATAATCCTATAAAAAGAAAAAAATCAATCTAGTGTGGCCATAACAAGTTTGGTTCGTTTAACGAACCTAAAGAAGATAAGTTTAGAGTCTGAATAGGGTCTAGCCGAACTATGGACTATATGCGGGTGCCCCCGGTCGTCGCCCAAGGAATTTTTAAGGCATAATTGTGTACTCGATGCACATATGCTATCACCTTATGGGGCAGTCGACGGGGGCGTAGCTGTCAATCTTGCTCAGGTTCATCCGAGCTGCCGCACTGAGGCATGTGTCGGACACGTTTAGCTGTGTCCGCTTTTGATAGATTATCCGGCTTAAGTAGGCCGCATTGGACTTAGGCTGCTAAGGCCGCAGTGTCCTCCTCCGTACGGAGAGAGCGCTCCATATTTCCATTGACCGTGATAATGCCACATGGTCCAGGCATCTTGAGCTTTAAAGAGGCATAATGCGGGACTGCATTAAAGCGGGCGATGGATGTTCTTCCGAGTAGAGCGTGATAGCCAATTCAGAATGGAGCTATGTCGAAGATTAGTTCTTCGCTTAGAAAGTTGTCGGGAGAACCGAATACAACTTCCAATGCTAAAGAGCCTGTGCAATGGGCTTCAACGCCTGGTATCACTCCTTTAAAGGTCATGGTGCTTGGCTTGATTCTTGAAGGGTCGATCCCGATCTTGCAGACAGTGTCCTGATATATTAGATTGAGACTACTGCCGCCATCCATAAGGACTCGGGTTAGATGGTATCCATCTATTATTGGGTCGAGCACTAGGGCAGCCGAACCCCCATGCCGAATACTAGTCGGATGGTCCCTGCAATCAAAAGTGATCGGACAGGCTGACCATGGGTTGAATTTGGGGGCGACAGGCTTAACGGCATAGACGTCTCGGAGTGCGCGCTTGCGCTCCCTCTTTGGGATATGAGTGGCATATATCATGTTCACTGTTTTGACCTCCGGTGGAAATTTCTTCTGTACCCCTATATTTGGCTCGCGAGGTTCATTCTCGTCTTCGCTCTAAGGCTCCTTCCCCTTGTGTTCGGCGTTTAGCTTGTCGGCCTGCTTGAAAACCCAACAGTTACAGTTGGTATGGTTGGCAGGTTTTTCTGGGGTACCATGGATTTGGCAGGGTCTGTCTAATATTTTGTCCAAACTTGATGGACCATCTTTGTTGCGTTTAAATGGTTTCTTCCGTTGACTGGGTCTGGAGCCACTGAATCCGGCGTTTACCACCGTGTCATCTGGGCTTCCAGAATTGTTTCGACGTTTGTTTTGTTACATCGTGGCTTTCCATTGCCATCCCTGACTTCAGATGTTCCAGGGTCACTAGTATTACTACGGGCTAACCAGCTATCCTCACCCACGCAAAAGCAAGTCATGAGTGTAGTTAAGGCTGCCATTGTCCTCGGCTTTTCCTGTTCGAGGTGCCTGGCTAGCCATTCGTCCCGGATACTGTGCTTAGAAGCCGCTAAGGCTTCAGCGTCCAGACAGTCCACGATTTGGTTCTTCTTAATGAGAAACCGATTCCAAAGCTTGCGGGCTGACTCGTCGGGTTGTTGGATGATGTGACTTAGATCATCAGCGTCCGGGGGCCGGACATAAGTCCCTTGAAAATTGGCCCGAAAAGCATCCTCAAGTTCTTCCCAACTCCCAATAGAGTTCTCTGGGAGGCTGTTTAGCCAGTGCCGAGCTGGTCCTTTCAGCTTGAGGGGTAGATATTTAATGGCATGGAGAACATCTCCCCGAGCCATGTGAATGTGAAGAATAAAGTCTTCTATCCAGACGGCAGGATCCGTCGTTCCATTGTACGGTTCGATATTTACGGGTTTAAACCCTTCTGGAAAGTCATGATCCAGCACCTCATCGGTGAAGCACAGAGGGTGTGCAGCTCCTCTGTATTTTGCTATATCATGGCGTATGTCCGATGGTTGTGGTGTTCGGTATTGACCTCGAACTGGTATGTCACCGGCGCAATTGGCTTGATAGCCGCCATCCCGTGCGGGAGACCGGTCCCTAGGTCTGTATATAGACCTGGTCTTGCTAGCTTTTTTGTTTAGGTCCTCACGCAGATCGTGTTTTCGGACTTGAGCCGCACCCTCTTTACCTTTACGGGGTGGTGGTGCGGGCTTGTGTACATTGCTAGGGACTCTGTCCCGTCCGCGAGGTGGTCGGTCCGGCTTGTCGGCGGTGTTATTCTTCGGCGGGACGGGCACAGCGGCCTCGTCGTCGAATTCGGGCAGCAGCTTACACTTAGGGCAGCCTTTGGTTTGGCCGTTAAAGCCATGTTTCTGTTCGGCGTCTAGCACCTCGTTCCATCTATCATGAAGCGTGTCTTGTGCGGCTCGAAGCCGTCTCTGCTGCTTTTTCATTCACCTTGCGATGGCAATAAGCCTCCGGTGGAAGAGTTTTTGTTCTGAGGATTCTTCTGGGACGATGAACTCATCATCGCGCAGGCTATCCTCTTCTTTGGAGACTGGTTCATAAGTACCATCTTCGACATTGCTGTCATCGGACTGCGGCTTCGGACTCTGTTTGCCATCCTCTCGCTACTCCTGCTCTATCACTGGGTCTGCGGGGTCTTCGGCTTGTTCCGGAATGTCACCGTCATTAGTCACGGTGTTGCTGTCTTTTCCTTTACGGGATTTAGTTCAGCGTTTTGGACGCCGACGCTTGGGAGATTCTTCGGCGGTCTTGTCCTCTACGGGATTGTTTTCGCCGTCGCCCTCCACCTCTTTGGGTGTATCCACCATGTACACGTCGTACAAAGACGTGACCGTCCACCGCCCGGTTACGGGCCGGCCTTGATCTGTATCCGCTTCAGTTTCGAGGTCCATCCCTTCGAAGTCTTTGGAAGCATAGTCAAGTAGATCGGTTAGATCTTCGACCGTGGCTATCAAGTGGGTGGTGGATGGGGAACAAAATTCTCCATCAGCTTCCAAATCAAACCGGATATAATTCGGCTAGGTGTCCTCCTCTAGGGAGAGGTATCTTAATGACTTAAACATGTCGCCAAAGGCGAGTGCTGGAAGATATCCGTAGCACTGAATTTAGCGATAGACGTCTGATCAGGTTTGAAGGGCGCATTTACGCGCAATTCGGAAACAAAGACCGGAGTTGAGTCCGGAGTTCCGGTAACACAGACCCCATCCGTAGTTGGGTTCATGTGCGGCTCCAACGTTGTAGAGTATGCGGCTCCCGTGGTGGGGTTGAGTTTCCCATCTTCGGGTGACGCGATCTATTCTGGATCTAGGGCCAGAACTGTTGCAGGTGCTATTTCCTGATCCGATGACAGAGTTAGGTCATGATCATCGTGGTGACAGAGAGAGGCTGCCCCTGGCTCGAATCCGGCGAAGAAAGTCTTCTCGAATATCAGCGATGTAGTTCAAGCTTCCGAATCGGACGTGATGGCCAGGGGCGTAGCTCTCGATCTGCTCAGGGTGGCCTTCATGTTGGCACGGAGCGTGAAGCCGCCGAACACGAAGAGTTGGCCGGGAGGGAAAATTCCCTCGGCGTCACCGTTGTGATTGACGACGCGATCCATCAGTCCTTCTGTCGACGACATAGTGGAACTCTCTGTTGGGGAACGTAGTATTTCAAAATTTTCCTACGATCACGCAAGATATATCTACTAGAAGCATAGCAACGAGAGGGGAGAGTGTGTCTACGTACCCTCATAGACCGAAAGTGGAAGCGTCTAGTGACGCCGTTGATGTAGTTGAACGTCTTCGCTATCCAACCGATCCAAGCACCGAACGTACGACACCTCCGCGTTCAGCACACATTCAGCTCGATGACGTCCCATGAGCTCTTGATCCAGTTGAGCTTCACGGGAGAGTTTCATCAGCATGACGGCGTGGTGACGGAGATGATGAAGCTACCGCGCAGGACTTCGCCTAAGCACTGCAACCGTATGACCGAGGTGTGTTTCTGAGGAGGGGGCACCGCACACGGCTCAAACGATGTTGCTTGTGTGTCTTTGGGTGCCCCCCTGCCCCGTATATAAAGAAGCAAGGGGGGAGGTGCAGCTGGCCAAGGGGCGCGCTAGGGAGTAGGATTCCTACTCCTAGTAGGAATAGGAACCCCCTTTTCCTATTCCTACTAGGAGTAGGAAAGGAAGGGGGAGAGGAGAAGGAAAGGTGAGGGGGCGCCTCCCCCCTTTTCCTAGTCCAACTAGGAACCCTAGGGGGGGTGCGGCCAGCCCTATGGGCTGCCCCTCTCTTTCCCTCATTGCCCCACTATGGCCCATACTCCCTCGGTGGGGTTCCGATAACCCCCTCTGGCACTCCGATTTTACACGATAACAGCCGGAACACTTCCGGTGTCCGAATATAGTCGTCCAATATATTAATCTTTATGTCTCTGACATTCCGAGACTCCTCGTCATGTCCGTGATCTCATATGGGACTCCGAACTACCTTTGGTACATCATAACTCATAAACTCATAATATTGACCGTCATCAAACGTTAAGCGTGCGGACCCAACGGGGTCAATAACCAATAGTGGAACCTGGATGCTCATATTGGCTCCTGCATATTCTACGAAGATCTTTATCGGTCAAACCGCATAACAACATACATTGTTCCCTTTGTCATCGGTATGTTACTTGCCCGAGATTCGATCATCGGTATCTCAATACCTAGTTCAATCTCATTACCGACAAGTCTCTTTACTCGTTCTGTAATACATCATCTCGTGACTAACTCACTAGTCATTTGCTTGCAAGGCTTATTATGATGTGAATTACCAAGAGGGCCCTGAGATACCTCTCCGACACTCGGAGTGACAAATCCTATTCTTGATCTATGCCCACATCACGAACACCTTCGGAGACACTTGTAGAGCATCTTTATAATCACCCAGTTACGTTGTGACGTTTGATAGCACACAAGGTGTTCCTCTGATATTCAGGTGTTGCATAATCTCATAGTCATAGGTACATGTATAAGTCATGAAGAAAGCAATAGCAGTAAAACTCAACGATCATAGTGCTAAGCTAACAGATGAGTCTTGTCCATCACATCATTCTCCTAATGATGTGATCTCGTTGATAAAATGACAACTCATGTCTATGGCTAGGAAACATAACCATCTTTGATCAATAAGCTAGTCTAGTAGAGGCATACTAGGGACATATTGTTTTGTCTATGTATTCACACATGTACTAAGTTTCCGGTTAATACAATTCTAGCATGAATAAAAGACATTTATCATGATATAAGGAAATACAAATAACATCTTTATTATTGTCTCTAGGGCATATTTCCTTCAGTCTCCCACTTGAACTAGAGTCAATAATCTAGATTACAAAGTAATGATTCTAACACCCATGGAGTCTTGGTGCTGATCATGTTTTGCCCGTGGAAGAGGTTTAGTCCACGGGTCTGCGACATTCAGATCCGTATGTATCTTGCAAATTTCTATGTCTCCCTCCTTGACTTGATCGCGGATGGAATTGAAGCGTCTTTTGATGTGCTTTATTCTCTTGGGAAACCTGGATTCCTTCGCCAAGGCTATTGCTCCAGTGTTGTCACAAAAGATATTCATTGGACCCGATGCACTAGGTATTACACCTAGTTAAGATATGAACTCCTTCATCTAGACTCCTTCATTTACTACTTCCGAAGCAGCTATGTATTCCGCTTCACACGTAGATCCCGCCACGATGCTCTGCTTGGAACTACACCAACTGACAGCTCCACCGTTCAATAAAAATACATATCCGGTTTGTGAATTAGAGTCATCCAGATCAGTGTCAAAGCTTGAATCGACGTAACCATTTACGACGAGCTCTTTGTCACCTCCATAAACGAGAAACATATCCTTTGTCCTTTTCAGGTACTTAAGGATGGTCTTGACCGTTGTCCAGTGATCCACTCCTAGATTACTTTGGTACCTCCCTACTAAACTTATAGCAAGGCACACACCAGGTCTGGTACACAACATTGCATACATGATAGATCCTATGGCTGAGGCATAGAGAATGACTTTCATTTTCTCTCTATCTTCTGCAGTGGTCGGGCATTGAGTCTTACTCAACTTCACACCTTGTAACACAGGCAAGAACCCTTTCTTTGACTGATCCATTTTGAACTTCTTCAAAACTTTACCAAGGTATGTGCTTTGTGAAAGTCCAATTAAGCGTCTTGATCTATCTCTATAGATCTTGATACCTAATATGTAAGCAGCTTCACCGAGGTCTTTCATTGAAAAATTCTTATTCAAGTATCCTTTTATGCCATCTAGAAATTCTATATAATTTACAATCAATAATATGTCATCCACATATAATATCAGAAATGCTACAGAGCTCCCACTCACTTTCTTGTAAATATGGGCTTCTCCAAAAGTCTGTATAAAACCATATGCTTTGATCACCTCATCAAAGCGTATATTCCAACTCCGAGATGCTTGCACCAGTCCATAGATGGATCGCTGGAGCTTGCACACTTTGTTAGCACCTTTAGGATCGACAAAACCTTCTGGTTGCATCATATACAACTCATCTTTGAGATATCCATTCAGGAATGCAATTTTGACATCCATTTGCCAGATTTCATAATCAAAAAATGCGGCAACTGCTAACATGATTCAGACAGACTTAAGCATCATTACATGTGAGAAAGTCTCATCGTAGTCAACTCCTTGAACTTGTCGAAAACCTATCACAACAAGTCGAGCTTTGTAAACAGTAACATTACCGTCAGCGTCGGTCTTCCTGTTGAAGATCCATTTATTTTCTATGGCTTGCCAATCATCGGGCAAGTCAACCAAAGTCCACACTTTGTTCTCATAGATGGATCCCATCTCAGATTTCATGGCCTAAAGCCATTTTGCGGAATCTGGGCTCATCATCGCTTCCTCATAGTTTGTAGGTTCATCATGGTCTAGTAACAAGACTTCCAGAATCGGGTTGCCATACCAGTCTGACGCAGAACGTATTCTGGTTGATCTACGAAGTTCAGCAGTAACTTGATCCGAAGTTTCATGATCATCATCATTAGCTTCCTCATTAATTGGTGTAGGAATCACTGGAACTAGTTTCTGTGATGTACTACTTTCCAATTCGAGAGAAGGTACAATTACCTCATCAAGTTCCACTTTCCTCCCACTCACTTCTTTCGAGAGAAACTCCTTCTCTAGAAAGGATCCATTCTTAGCAACGAATATCTTGCCTTCGGATCTGTGATAGAAGGTGTACCCAACAGCCTCCTTTGGTTATCCTATGAAGACACATTTCTCCAACTTGGGTTCGAGCTTATCAGGTTGAAGCTTTTTCACATAAGCATCGCAGCCCCAAACTTTAATAAACGAAAACTTTGGTTTCTTGCCAAACCACAGTTCATAAGGCGTCATCTCAACGAATTTAGATGGTGCCTATTTAACATGAATGCAGTTGTCTCTAAAGCATAACCCCAAAATGATAGTGGTAAATCGGTAAGAGACATCATAGACCGCACCATATCTAATAAAGTACGGTTATGACGTTCGGACACACCATTACGCTGTGGTGTTCCGGGTGGCATGAGTTGTGAAACTATTCCACATTGTTTCAAATGAAGACCAAACTCATAACTCAAATATTCGCCTCCACAATCAGATCGTAGAAACTTTATTTTCTTGTTACGATGATTCTCTACTTCACTCTGAAATTCTTTGAACTTTTCAAATGTTTCAGTCTTGTGTTTCATTAAGTAGATATACCCATATCTGCTCAAATCATCAGCGAAGGTCAGAAAATAATGATACCCGCCGCGAGCCTCAACACTCATCGGTCCACATACATCGGTATATATGATTTCCAACAAATCTGTTGCTCACTCCATTGTTCTGGAGAACGGAGTTTTAGTCATCTTTCCCACGAGGCATGGTTCGCAAGCACCAAGTGATTCATAATAAAGTGATTCCAAAAGTCCATCACTATGGAGTTTCTTCATGCGCTTTACACCAATATGACCTAAACGACAGTGCCACAAATAAGTTGCACTATCATTATTAACCTTGCATATTTTGGCTTCAATATTATGAATATGTGTATCACTACGACCGAGATCCAACAAGAATAGACCACTCTTCAAGGGTGCATGACCATAAAAGATATTACTCATATAAATGGAACAACCATTATTCTCAGATTTAAATGAATAACCATATCGCAATAAACAAGATCCAAATATAATGTTCATGCTTAATGCTGGCACCAAATAACAATTATTCAGGTCTAAAACTAATCCCGAAGGTAGATGTAGAGGTAGCGTGCCGACGGCGATCACATCGACTTTGGATGCATTTCCCATGTGCATCGTCACCTCGTCCTTAGCCAATCTTCGTTTAATCTGTAGCCCCTGTTTTGAGTTACAAATATTAGCAATCAAACCGGTATCAAATACCCAGGTGCTACTACGAGCATTAGTAAGGTACACATCAATAACATGTATATCACATATACCTTTGTTCACCTTGCCATCCTTCTTATCTGCCAAATACTTGGGGCAGTTCCACTTCCAATGTCCAGTCCCTTTGCAGTAGAAGCACTCAGTTTCAGGCTTGGTGATACGTCTCCAACGTATCTATAATTTTTGATTGTTCCATGCTATTATATTATCCTTCTAGGATGTTTTATGGGCTTTATTATTGTCGGCATCCTGGGAACCAGGGTACCCAGACTTGCCTGTCTGCGGGCCGCGACGCGCTCCTGCAAGCGGCCTGGTATGGCCCAGCTGATCGACCAGCTGTCCAAGACCCTCGCGAGGAGGCTAAGTCTCGCGAGGAGAACAATGTCAAGACCCCCTCAGGAGCGGCCTTGGCAAGGCGCTCCGGAGGGGCGGAGAATCCAAGGCCAAGTTTGCCTCAGGAGGAGGCAGTGATGTCAGCAGTGATGCACCGCGCCAGCGGGTGCCAGCGTCTGCTAGCGGCGCAGTTGCCATTTCGGTGCAAAGGGGACAGCGCAGCCTCCGGTTCCCGAGGAGCGGGACAAAGGTTTCCCCTTCGGTGCAACAAGACCGAAGACCGCGAGGACGACAAGGAGGATGTCACCGTCGAGCCCACCGCCGCGTCACCGCCTGATCCTTTTGCAGGCGAAGACCGCTTTTGTCAGGATAGGAACGTCCTTGTGTTCCCGCTAAAAAATGGCCGTTGTGGGATCCTTTCCCGCCTAAACATTTCAGGGGAAGAGGACCATGGCCGCCTATATAAGTAGCTAGGACTCCCACTATGAAAAGACAGGTCAAACCAAGCCTAGCCAAGTAGAGCAGATCCATAAACTCTGCCACCAAGCAAAGGAGCAAGAACACTTGCCTCCTGACCCTCCTGAGCTCAGGAACCACTGTAATAGTTCATATTCCAGCCCTCCCGAGGCTAATCCACCAAAGCGGGAAGTAGGGTCTTACACCACACGGTGGCCCGAACCTGGGTAAACTCTGGCGTACTCTATCTGTTGTTCGCTTGAATTCCTTCACCAAGACGAGAGCGAGACGCTAGGTAGACATGAGTGGGAGAGATCTTCGTTCACGCCCCTGTGTTCGAACTTCTTGGGTTTTGCGGAGCCCTAAATCCGACATTTGGCGCGCCAGGTAGGGGGCGTGTCGAAATCTCACCTCTCCGACGACCTCGTCGCGTTCTCGTCGTCAACTCCGCTCCACAGCCATGGTGGACACACGCCGAGCTCGCGCCGCCCAATGCGCCGCGAACGTCGCTCAGACGGCGCCCGCGGGCAACGGTGCACCGCTCCGCCCCAACTCGTCGTTCGCCAACGACGCCACCGACCCGGTCGTCCACGAGCAGCAGGACTCGTCGCTGCCACCGTCCGTGCGGCGTGATGGCCGCACGGCGACGCCTTCACCCTCACCGGCCGCGGCGTCGTCCTCGTTGGCCCGCCGCGGGTCAGTCTACCAGCAGCCTGCACTGCTGATGGCGCGGGAGCTCTTGCGCTACCACCCGGCAGATGACCTCTACGACGAGTGGCTCCACCGCATCACCGAGCTCGTCAACGCCGCTGTAGAAGCACCTGCACCAACGCACTCCTCACGTCCTCCATCGCCCCCGGCAGGGAACGAAGGCCACGGAGTCCCGGCTCCGCCTCCACTCCACGGCGCCGGCCAGGAGGTCCGGCGCGAGGCTCCTCGACGTGAGCAACCCTGCAGAGCCCATGCGCGCGACGACGAGAGCTGCCATGTGATTCCGCATCCCCATGCAGGGGCTCGCGGGCCCCCTGTGTCAAGCCCAAGATGCGATTCTATCCCGATCACGTGACACACTCGTGATTGGGACACCACCGCATTTCGGGCGCTTAGCAAGATGGATATCATTACATCGTACCATTACATACATACATGGGGATACAACAATTCATACAAGTCACATGAATACAACAAAATCAATACAAGGCATCCGACTATGGATGTGATGGGCCTCGAACCCCTCGTTAGATTACCCCAAGTGGAAGGTGTAAGATGCAGTAAGTAGAAGTGTTTTCCCCTAGCAAAGATGCCAAGGATCGAATCCCCAGAGACTCCTAGGTTCAACAGGTAGGTGTCAACTGCTAACGGTGCAATTAGCAATCAACGTGGACCTGCACACAGATACAAATAACTTTGCTCCCAACGAGTACAGAGAGGTTGTCAATCTCTCCGGCCTTGTAGTTCACAAAGGGTTAAAAGCAATATGATAGTAATGATAGATAGTGTTTTGCAATAGTAAATAAAATAGCGGAAAGTAAAATAGTGTATGTGATCAATGATAGTAATATGGACCGGAGTCTCATGATGTTCACTAGTGATGTCTCTCTCCCAAAAGACGATAAAACAACTATGTGAGGTAACAAATTACAGCTGGGCAATTGACAGGACCACGAACGCAAACCAATGCTGACTACATTGCAAGAAAGGTTGAGGTTCAAAGCATGGGCGGTACGCCAAAGTGAGTAGACCGAAATCCATCTGCATCTACTACTAATCATCCACCTTGAGATATCTATCCAGAACATCTCGCTGGTATTAAGTTGCGAGTCCCACCCATAGTGTAAACTCAATGCAACAGACAACTGCATTAAAAGAACTTTGCGTAAAGTAAACAATCCTTGCACCCGCGGGCACAAGCACCATTGTTTTCCCCCTTGTGGCAACAACACATCCACTAGACTCATGTTTCTGTCACTCAAGCTAGTCATCGAGGGGCATGAACCCACAATCGAGCATAACGTTCCCTCTTGGAGTCACTACTTACCACTTGGCCAAAGCAATTAAAAACAACGGAGAACATGCAAGAATTACTTATGAACTAAAATATAAAAGAGGTGAATCAAATATATTACTCAAGATCAATCTGAACATAATCTCATAATCCATCGGATCCCAGCAAACTCAACATAGCAACAACATAAGGATTACATAGGTGCCTCGATCATGTAGGGCAGCTCACGAGGACTAATTAGTGAAGCACAAGAACGGGAGGAGAACATCACATAGCTACTGGTCATGGACTCATGGTCCAAGGGAGACTACTCACGAGTCATCCGGGAGGCGTCCATGGTGGTGGAGAAGCTCCCGGTGGTGATCCTCCCCTCCGGCAGGGTGCCGGGAAGAGTTCTCCTGGTGCTCCCGATCTTGGAAGCGGCGGCGGCGGCGGAACAGAGATGGGATCGCGAAAAGAAGTCATGTTTCAAGGGTTACGGGGGACCCTTTAAATATCTGCCAAAGTAGGGCACCGGGGGGCTCTCGGGGTGCCGAGGCGCCCCCCCGGCGCGGCCCAGGGGGGCGCCCACAGGGCGCCTGGGGCCCCTGTGGCCCCCCAGGCTCCCCTTCGGAAGCAGTGTCGTTCCCGATACGCTGATTTTTATATATTTTTTTGTATTTTTCTGTGCAGTTCTCGAAACGTGAAAACCTGAAATACAAAAACAGCCGAAAACAGAAACTGGCACTGGGGTGCACTGGATTAGTAAGTTAGTCCAAATATGATAAAAAGTGTATGGAAGTGTATGAATATCATAGCAATATCACCCAAAAGTGGCATGGAGCAAGCAGAAATTATAGATACGTTTTGGACGTATCAACATCCCCAAGCTTAATTCCTGCTCGTCCTCGAGTAGGTAAATGATAACAAGAATAATTTCTGTGGTGACATGCTATTAACCATATTGGACTTTCTCATAGTCATATGACAAAAGCTTACTGAGACAATGATCCTAAAGTAATTAAGTTGTCTCAAGAGAAAATCACAAATGACTGAAAGTTTTACAACATGAAACTGAAACATCAAAAAGATTTGCAATGAACATGATGTGCAAATATGATCAAGTGATATCTAGCTTGCCCCCTTTAGTGATGCAAAACATAAATGCAAGGGCACCTTCAAGGTTTAAGTGATGACTAGATACAATCATTTCAAAATAAGCGATATCACAATCATGCAAAAGACAATGCTACTTTGGGACAATGCACATTACACTCAGAATGACAATCATGCTCTCAGTAGTTGGTGCTTAAAGTGCTAGAGCTTTTTATTTTGAAACATGGAAGCAATTGTGTCAACGGTAGTAGTACTTCATATATGTCATGTATAAAACATCTTATAAGTTGCAAGCCTCATGCATCGAATACCAATAGTGCTCGCTCCTTGTCCTAATTAGCTCGGATCCCCATGGGTTATCATTGCATTGCATATGTTTTAACCAAGTGTCACAAAGGGGTACCTCTATGCCACCTGTACAAAGGTCCAAGGAGATAGATCGCATTTGATTTCTCGTTTTTGATAAATCTCAACTTGAAGACATCCATACCGGGACAACATAGAAAATAGATGATGGACTCCTCTTTAATGCATAAGCATATTCTCATGAGAGATTGAGGATTAAGGTCCAAGCTAAAACTTCCACCATGATGCATGGCTTTGGTTGGCGGCCCAATGTTCTTCTCTAACAATATGCATATTAATTCAACCCACGGTAAATCACCCTTACTTCAGACAAGACGAACATGCATAGCAACTCACATGATATTCAACAAAGTGTGACAGTTGATGGCGTCCCCAAAAACATGGTTACCGCTCAGCAAGCAACTCATAAGAAATAAGATACCTAAGCAACATATTCTTTACCACAATAGCTTTTAGGTTACTTTACCATGAGCTATGTATTGCATGATTAATTTGCTTAGTGCAGGTGTAGGTTAGCAAAAGACTGGGAACGACCAACTAAGAGAGCAATGACGGTCATAATCATGCAGAGCGACAAAGCAATATTGAATCAGGCATGGTAGTTATATCGCTACTTAGAAACAAAAGATCATCAAGGCTTGACAGACTTTCTTTACAGTCTTGAATATGCATGAGCATACGCCAAGTCAATCAAAATAAATTCTCAAAGGAAGATATTACTAAACCATACCACATCATAGGCAAACAAACCAAGTTGGTACTCCAATAACACATTGGGAATCCCCCAGCTATTTGAAATTAACCATAAGAAAACCTGAACTACTAAGCACCATCATGAAAGTAGTATCTTTATCATAGAAACATTAACCCATGCAACGGAAGCAAACTCTCTTGATAAGGTGAGCATGGTAATTAAAAAGAGTTCAAGCAACCAACTAAATAGAAGCTCTTGAAAAGATAAGCATGAATACTAAGAGCAAAGCACGATAGTAGCTATTAAAAGACAAAGAACACACACAGCATAGATAGACATGAAAATTCTATGTAATGTTCTAGGTAGAGGTGGAGCGTGTTTCTCTCCCACATAAAGGAATGCTGGGTTCCGACTCGTTATGAAAAACTAAAAAGAAAACTAAAAGCAAGACGCTCCAAGCATAGCACATAACATATGAAGTGATAAAAATATAGCGGAACGAAAGACGAACTGATAATGTTGATGGAGAAGGGGATGCACGGGGGCATCCCCAAGCTTAGACGCTTGAGTCTCCTTGAATATTTCTTGGGGGTGCACGGGGGCATCCCCAAGCTTGAGCGCTTGACAATCCTGAATCTTTTAATCATCTTTCCTCGCACACTTGAAAACTCCCTTCATACATAACTCATTCATAATCTGATTAGCGAGGTTAGTACCCTTAATAAAAAATTATACCTTGCCGGAAATAAGGATATTATTGAAGTTATACTGTTTCTCAAGATTGCCAAAAGATTTTTGCAAAGAAAAAGCAAGTTCTTAATTTGCAAAGTGAAGGTAAGGCAAAACAGGACAGAATCTGTGAAAAACAGAACAGCAGACAGTAATTGACCTGTTCGGGATACTTATGCAACTCAAATCAAAAAACTCATAACTGATGCACGAAAGAAAATTATATATAGAACGCTGTCGAAAAAATTCAGATCAAAAAGATGATCTGGTGATTTTATACGAATTTTTCTATCCAAGGACATAATCTGTTTCCTGGACAGCACCTCACAACTTTTGAACTTTCTAGCAATCAGAGGCTATACTTGGCACAAATATGAAAAGTAAAGATACAATGATGATGCTACAGCAGTAAACATCATCAAGACACAAAAAAAGCAAAATTTTTATTCATGTGGGCTGCCTCCCAAAAGCGCTTTCTTTTATGCCTTTAAGCTAGGCATAATGCAAAGATCAAGTTTTATCAAAAGTAAAAGAATAACTAGCCCGTACAACGGACTCAAAAGGTAACTTGACCTTCTTACGAGGGAAGTGTTCCATCCCTTTCTTGAGAGGAAACTGAAATTTTATATTACCCTCTTTCATGTCAATGACAGCACCAACGGTGCGCAAAAAGGGACGTCCCAAAATAATTGGACATGAAGGATCACATTCAATATCCATAATAGTGAAATCAACGGGCACATAATTATCATTGACAACAATAAGAACATCGTCGATCCTCCCCAAAGGTTTCTTTATGGAAGAATCAACGAGACGAACACCAAAAGAACAAGAATCATAAGGTTTCAATTTAAGCATATCATATATCCTTTTGGGCATAACAGAGGTACTAGCACCAACATCACATAATGCATAACAAGAGAAGTCATTCAAATTAATTTTTATCTTAGGATCCCAACCATCCTCTAGCTTTCTAGGTATGGAGGCTTCTACTCTAAGTTTCTCCTCCCTAGCTTTGATGAGAGCATTAGTGATATGCTCTGTGAAGGCAAGGTTAAGCGTGCTAGTGCGGGGATCTCTAGACATCTTGTGAAGGAAATCAATAACTTCTGTAAGAGTGCAATTATCAAAATCAAGGTCACGAGCGTCAAGTAAGGTAGTAGTGGTGTCCTTAAGGCTCACCTGTTTGGTAGTTTCTATAGCATCACCATTAATAGGTCCATTGGGACCAGGAGTACATTGGGTGCTAAGAGTGTGAACATCCTCAATAACTTGGATAGTAGCAACAGTGTGGTGGGTAGGAAGGCTCTTAATTCTTTCCTCTTCGTCCCTTTCTCTAGCCCATCTTTCTTTAAGCTTAGCCATCATCCTAATGTTTTCATTAATTTGTACTTGAGTAGCATTAATAGGGATGACTTCCTTCTCCTTAAGAGAAGAAGTTTCAATTTTCAGCAATTTTAACTCATTGGCTAAGTGGTCTACCTTGAAAGAAAGATCATCTAGTTTATGTAGTTTCTCTTCTACATTCTTATTAAAGGCTTTTTGGGTAGTGATGAAATCTCTAAGCATGCTCTCTGTTCAGTATTGGAGTTCTTGGTACTAGGATAAGCATTGTTGTTCCCATAAGAGTTAGAGGGGAACGGTCTAGAATTGTTACCAAGGTTACTCCTATAAGCATTGTTGTTCAAATTGTTTCTAGAGATAAAGTTCACACCTACTTGTTCTTGAGCAATCAAAGAATTTAAAGGGACATCATGAGGATCAACATTAGATTGCTTCGAAAGTAGAGACATAATCAAGTCAACTTTTTCATTGAGGGAGGAAATCTCCTCGAGAGAGTTTACCTTCCTACCTGTTGGAGCGCGTTCGGTGTGCCATTGGGAATAGTTGGTCATCATCTCATCGAGAAGCTTTGTGGCAGCACCAAGTGTAGTTGACATAAATGTTCCTCCCGCGGCCGAGTCTAACAAGTTCCGTGAGGTAAAGTTCAAGCCTGCATAAAAAGTTTGGATAACCATCCAAGTAGTCAAACCATGAGTAGGGCAGTTTTTGATAAGAGATTTCATACGTTCCCAAGCTTGGGCAACGTGTTCATTATCCAATTGTTTAAAATTCATGATGTTACTTCTAAGTTGGATAATTTTAGCAGGTGGATAGTATTTTCCGATAAAAGCATCTTTGCACTTGTCCCATGAATCTATGCTATTTCTAGGCAAAGACTGAAACCATATTTTAGCTCCTCCTCTCAAAGAGAAAGGAAAAAGCTTAAGCTTAACAATATTACCATCTATTTCTTGGTACTTTTGCATATCACAAAGTTCTACAAAGTTGTTCAAGTGTAAAGCAGCATCCTTTCCAGCATCGGAGAATTGTTCTCTCATGACTAAGTTCAGTAAAGCAGGTTTAATTTCATATGAAGGTGCTGAAGTGGCAGGTGTAGTGATAGGTGTGCTGATAAAGTCATCGTTGTTCTGACTAGTGAAGTCACACAACTTGGTGTTCTCGGTGGAACCCATAGTAGCAAGCAAGCAAGATAACTATTTTTGTGATTTTTTATAAAAGGAACTAAAGCAAATATGAAAGGTAAACTAACAAGACTAAAAAACAAAGGTAAAAGATAGCATGCAACTCCCCTATCCTGAAGAGTGGAGTCCCCGGCAACGGCGCCAGAAAATACTCCTTGATGGGCCTCGAACCCCTCGTTGGATTACCCCAAGTGGATGGTGTAAGATGCAGTAAGTAGAAGTGTTTTCCCCTAGCAAAGATGCCAAGGATCGAATCCCCAGAGACTCCTAGGTTCAACAGGTAGGTGTCAACTGCTAACGGCGCAATTAGCAATCAATGTGGACCTGCACACAGATACAAATAACTTTGCTCCCAACGAGTACAGAGAGGTTGTCAATCTCTCCGGCCTTGTAGTTCACAAAGGGTTAAAAGCAATATGATAGTAATGATAGATAGTGTTTTGCAATAGTAAATAAAATAGCGAAAAGTAAAATAGTGTATGTGATCAATGATAGTAATATGGACTGGAGTCTCATGATGTTCACTAGTGATGTCTCTCTCCCAAAAGACGATAAAACAGCTATGTGAGGTAACAAATTACAGCTGGGCAATTGACAGGACCACAAACGCAAACCAATGCTGACTACATTGCAAGAAAGGTTGAGGTTCAAAGCATGGGCGGTACGCCAAAGTAAGTAGACCGAAATCCATCTGCATCTACTACTAATCATCCACCTTGAGATATCTATCCAGAACATCTCGCTGGTATTAAGTTGCGAGTCCCACCCATAGTGTAAACTCAATGCAATAGACAACTGCATTAAAAGAACTTTGCGTAAAGTAAACAATCCTTCCACCCGCGGGCACAAGCACCGTTGTTTTCCCCCTTGTGGCAACAGCACATCCCCTAGACTCATGTTTCTGTCACTCAAGCTAGTCATCGAGGGGCATGAACCCACAATCGAGCATAACGTCCCCTCTTGGAGTCACTACTTACCACTTGGCCAAAGCAATAAATAACAACGGAGAACATGCAAGAATTACTTATGAACTAAAATATAAAAGAGGTGAATCAAATATATTACTCAAGATCAATCTGAACATAATCTCATAATCCATCGGATCCCAGCAAACTCAACATAGCAACAGCATAAGGATTACATAGGTGCCTCGATCATGTAGGGCAGCTCACGAGGACTAATTAGTGAAGCACAAGAACGGGAGGAGAACATCACATAGCTACTGGTCATGGACTCATGGTCCGAGGGAGACTACTCACGAGTCATCCGGGAGGCGTCCATGGTGGTGGAGAAGCTCCCGGTGGTGATCCTCCCCTCCGGCAGGGTGCCGGGAAGAGTTCTCCTGGTGCTCCCGATCTTGGAAGCGGCGGCGGCGGCGGAACAGAGATGGGATCGCGAAAAGAAGTCCTGTTTCAAGGGTTACGGGGGACCCTTTAAATATCTGCCAAAGTAGGGCACCGGGGGGCTCTCGGGGTGCCGAGGCGCCCCCCCGGCGCGGCCCAGGGGGGGGGCGCCCACAGGGCGCCTGGGGCCCCTGTGCCCCCCCGAGGCTCCCCTTCGGAAGCAGTGTCGTTCCCGATACGCTGATTTTTTATATATTTTTTCTGTATTTTTCTGGGCAGTTCTCGAAACGTGAAAACCTGAAATACAAAAACAGCTGAAAACAGAAACTGGCACTGGGGTGCACTGGATTAGTAAGTTAGTCCAAATATGATCAAAAGTGTATGGAAGTGTATGAATATCATAGCAATATCACCCAAAAGTGGCATGGAGCAAGCATAAATTATAGATACGTTTTGGACGTATCAGGATGCAAACATGAAAAGCACAAAGACATCCATCTGCTATCCCCGGCTGCCGACCAGGAACCTATGCCAAGACTAACGAAGAAGAAGAAGAAGAAAGAACTCCAACAAAAGGTAACATCGCTCTCAGGTCAAGTCATCGGAAACCTGCAGCTGCAACTGTTGTTGTAGTATATGTGAGCCACGAGGACTCAGCAATCCCATAACCATGGGTATCAAGACTAGCAAAGCTTAATAGGTATGGAGAGGTTAAGTGGCGAGGTTTGCAGCAGCGGCTAAGCAATATATGGTGGCTAACTTACGAGTACAAGAATAAGATGAGCATCTACGCAAACGGTCACAAACTAGTAAAGATCGCTAAAGATCCTGAACTACCTACGAGTCAAACATAACCCCATAGTGTTCTCTTCTCAAAGTGAAAAGAGACGGTCACGGTTACTCACACGGTTGTGTGTTTTACTTCGGATCCTCTGTCAAGTTTTCTACAACCGGACATAAACAAATTCCAATCTGCCACATAACCGCGGGCACGGCTTTCTAAAGATTATAACCCTGCAGGGGTGTCCCAACTTAGCCCATCACAAGCTCTCACGATCAGCAGAGATAATAATAATATTACCCCTTATCTTAGGGAAGGCCCGATCAGACTCGGAATCCCGGTGCACAAGACATTTCGACAATGGTAAAACAAGTCCAGCAAGACCTCCCGGTGTGTCCACACCCTGATAGTAGCCGCGCGTATCTCGTCTCAGGCCACGACCGGATGGGCAATCCTACAGGTAAAACCAAACCTCGAGTTTCCCCATGGTGGCCCCGTAGTACCCCCTTTTGGGACCAACACCATCATCACTGCCCCCTATATGTAGAAAGAAACCTCGGGTAGCACTAACTCCCTATGCAATTAATTAATTAAGTTTTTTTATTATGTTATAAATAAAACCAAAGTTGGGCCTTGCTGGAGGAGTTTTATTCAAAGACGAACTGTCAAGGGGTCCCCATATACCCAACCGCGTTAGGAACACAAAATCAAGGAACATAACGTCGGTTTATCGGCTCCTAAGGTGGCATGAGTGGAACAAAACACCGAGCAAAAGGCCAAGCCTTCCACCCATTGCCAAGTATATAGGTGTGTCATATATATAAGATATATTGTGATATTCCAACATCAAGTTCCATCATGGAACAATCTTCATCTTCACCTGCAACTAACAACGCTATAAGAGGGGCTGAGCAAGCGGGTAACATAGCCAAACAATGGTTTTGCTGGGAAGGTGTCAAAGGTTAGAGGTTTCATGGAAACAAGGAGAGGCTGACAACTAGATAGGTAGCGCGGCATATAACGATAGCATCGAGACATCTAGCATAGCAATGATAGTAAAGGTATCCAAAGTGATTGTCATCCTGCCTGAGATCCCGCAAGGAAGAAGAATGAGTCCATAAAGAAGACGAAGAAGAAGCCTTGAAGACGAACCACGTGTAGACGAACGAATCCTCACGAACGCAACGGAAAGGCACTAACGAGAAGAAGCAAGCAACACGGTAAACACACCACTCAAGAACATGACAAGATGCTCAACCAAGTATGATGCAAGACAAGTCTATATGATGCAAAACATGGCAAGGGATGAAGCACACAAGAACAACTCAAACCAACAAGCTTAAATGAGGCCGGAGATAACTTATAACTATTCCGGTAAGTCCTCATATGCACATTTCGAAAATGGTCCAGATATGAACAAACCTTATGTTCAAGTTGTTAAATAGCAAGTTAACACGCACCATGATGATCTGCTGGAAATTCTAGTCAAGTTTCATATAAAGTTTGTTTAATTCGGAGCTACGTCCTAGAAGATATGAGCAAAACAAGACAAGCATGTCAACGGTGCAAGATGCACCCAAACATCAAGCAAACACACTCCAAACAGATATTCAACATGATATTATGCTTCTACGTGCAAAATCACACAAGTTTCATATATAGCACGCTCAAAACGGAGCAACGGTTCAACGCATACACATGAAACAAGATATAACAACAAGCTGTCAAAAAACAGCAGCATATGAACTTTGGAGCAAGGTATATATATATATGCTACAACACCCAAACATGATAACAAGAGTCATGGATGTCACATAGACATGATACTCAACAAGCATAAACTTAGAGCACACCCAAAAACTTGCTGGAACACAATTAAACAAACATGGCAAGATGCAATAAATTTACAGATTTCTCAGACTTAGCCAAAATCTAGGAAGGCAAAAACATCATCACGATGCTGCCTTCGGAGGCACAAAACAACAATCATATCAACTCTGCTAAGTATATAAAGATAATGGACATGTAATAGACATAGCATACATCAAACAACTCCATTGGAACAACTCCATAGGAGGCATGGATCAATAACAACAAGCTTCACCAAATTGATCATGATGATAACAGTCTGATAGGTACATTTATAGCAACTTGAGAGCAATAAATAAATAAGCTACATCAGGCTATATGTGCAAACAAGGGCATGGATGGATAGAGCATAACATGGAAAACAAGACATTATCATTAGCAAACCCAAAACAAGCATGGATTTGAGTGAGGCATCAAGCAAACATAGCATCAGGTTTAACAATTTCAGACTTAGCGGTTTTCAACAAGTCTCAGGAAACAACAACAGCGAGTAGGCTACTTTACAAGCTTGTTGCAAACACCTCAAGGTATAACATGAAAAGTGGATTGCACCACAACAAATATGGCATGATTGTGCTTCTAAAACATGTTGACATGTGGCATGAAAGACAAACACATCAACATCTATGAACAAGTCAAAACAGCATCTCATAATAAGTTTCAGCACTTAACATCCACATGCACTTTTGCGACAGAGATTAACATGGCAATATGGCACCTAACATGAATGCTACAGTAACCAACATGTAGAGCAGTCCACAATGAACATTTTGACATATCATATGCTCCATTTGGATAAACATGCAAAAACATATCATCACCACAAGCATGCAACAAAATTTCAGTTATCAACAGTTTTAAACATATAGCACTCTTGCTACGATAATTAGGGCATCAAGATGAACTCAAACAAGCATGCCACCGTGAAAAAAAATGAAGAGCATATCACAACGAACATTTGGACATATCGTACACTCAATTTGGACATACACACAAAAAGTTACAAGCATCACAAGTATGCAACATAGTATGACTTAAAAGGGACTTAGCTGTTTTTCTATGTATATAAAAAAACAGACCGAGCGAGAGATAGTAAACAATGCACATCGGTGAGGGTTGAGGTGGTGCTCACATTGGGCCTGGCCCAGGTGGCAGGGAGGCAGGCAGGCTGGGCCTGACACGGCAGCTCGGCCGGCGCAGGCCGACGAGGCCCACGAGGAGGACGGGTGGCCGGACTGGGCTAGTGGCGGTCCAGCTCGGCTCGCGACCCAGGCATGGTCGAGCGGCGGCGCTGGGGTGTCATCATACAGAACGGAGGACGAGCGGCGGTGGGATCCGTACGGTGGCGACGCTGGAAGTCCGGCGAGCTGGGGCCGGGAACGAGACGGGGGGAAGGCAGATCCGGCCCTGGGGAACACCGGGGATGCGAGATCCGGCATCGGCAAGGAGGGAATCAGTGACAGCTCCGGCGGCTTCCTGTAGAGACATGTGAGAGAGAGAGAGTTCGTGAGAGAGGGAGAGCGGGAGAGGGAGCTGGGGAAGGGAGCGGTGCACTGGCCTGGCCGGAGGCGGTCGCCGGCGGTGACTCCTGTCACCGGACCGGCGGGGTGGCGGGGCCGCGAGGCGGCGGCGGGAGTCGAGCTCCGGCGTGCTCGCACACGGGAGGAGCGAAGTGGGGAAGGGTGACGGGCGGCTGCGGGCCTCGGGGCCCAGATCCGGCCCAGGGCGGGCCGGGGACGGGCCTGGCGCGGTGGAGGCGGGGAGAGGCCAGGTGGCCGAAGCCGGTTGGCTGGAAGGGCTGACTGGGTGGCGGGTGGCCACTCAGGAGATGCCAAGTGGCGGCGCGGCGGCTGGCTGGCCTCTGGGCCGGCAACAAGTGGCGGCAGGGCAGCAGTTTCGCACAGAAAAAGAGGAGGATGGAGGCTAGAGGTAGGTGGAGGCTAGGGTAGTCCAAAACTGGAAGGAGGGGGTGTACATATAGGCATAGGGCTAGGTTTAGGGGGGGTTTGGGGTGATTTCGGAGCATCCGATCGCGATCCGATGGCTCTGTACGCGAGTGGGTCTAGGAAAGGCCTAGTGGGCTGATTGGTGGGCTGTGTAGAAGGCCTTGGACTGCGGGGAGAGAAAAGAGAGGGAGGTCCGGCGACGGTTTTCGGAGACCGAAAACGTCCGACGAATTAACCGGCGATTAGAGCTGCTATATATAACGGTTGGCCTATCAAACGAGCTCCGAATGCGATGAAATTTGGCAGGCAACCTTTCTACACTATAATAAGACCACACACCAAGTTTCATCCCATTCCGAGAACATTTTTCGGCCACTTATAAAATGAATATTCGGAGGTGCTGCGGGCGCGCGCGTGTGTGTGTCTAGACTCAGAACGGACAACAGAGAGGACGAGGGAACTCAGACGGATGCAAATTTTGAAAAGCATGAGGATGCAATGCACATGATGACATGGCAAAATGCAACACGCAAGAAGATGATAAGGCAACGTCTACGAATAACTGGCTGACACCTGGCGCATCGGTCTCGAGGTGTCACAACACTCCCCTACTAACAAGAGATCTCGTCCCGAGATCTTAGGAACGAGACGGAAGAGGAAAAAGAAGAAGGTGAAACCAAAGAACCTTGACAGGTTGAGCCACTTCGAAAGAAAGAATATAACGGGGATGAACGAGATTGAAAAGCTTTGTTATAAAAGTGGAACAAGGAACAAACAAGCTGAACGAACAAGAATGAATTCAAAACCACTCCGGCTAAAAGAGATAGAAAATGAATTCGAACGAAGGAATTTAGGCAGCACTCCGGCTGAAACTGAAAGAAATAGCACACCGGTATAACATGAATGGAATGGAACAAAAACTTGAGAAGATGAAAGGAAAACTTGACGAGATGAACAATACAATGCCTTCGGAAGAATGGAAAGAATGCAATGAAACGAACAGAGAAGAAGATGACAACTTACACCACGAATTAATTTGAAATAGAATCATCAAGAGAAAGTCTTAAACGGAGTTGTTGAGAAATCGACAACAAAAGATTAAGCTCTAAGTGGACTTATGGAAATCATCTTGAAACTTGAGGTGAATTTCCGCCACTACCAAAGATAGAAGAGATGAGATGAAGGAAGAAATGCAAAAATCCATTTCAAAGAATATGGAGAATTATTTGCACTTCGAGATGCAAGAAGAATAATACTTGAGCTGCTCCAGAAGAATTTGATGAACACTTGAAGAATGAATTTGGATCGCGATGACCCACCATGAAGAACTCCGGTAACAAAAGGATGATGATATAGAAATGACAGATGAAAAGAATAAGATTAAAGCATTGCGATGATTTATACGGGGGTTCCGACGAGATGACCGACGATGCTTTGAACTCCGGAAATAAAAGATGAAAGGACTTGAGATAAGAATTTATTCCTCATGAACAAATTCCGAAGGAAGGGATTAATCAACTTGATGAAAAGAATAAGAATTTTATTATGCTTATCCTCCACCAATTAAATTGATGAGAATAAATGGATTTTCATATTACTTTTTCTTGTTGAAGAAGATTAAGAGGGGATATAGCACGAAACTTGAGAAAGTCTTCTTGAACCACCGGTAGGATTGGAAATAAGAATTAATTGATTTGATAGCACCGGAAAAGAACTCTTGAGCGAACCATCGTAAGAATTGAAACTGAGTGATGAAAGGGGCAACCACGAGGAAGAATTAAAACCGAATGATGAAAGAGAACAATCCACCATAAAGGATTTAAATTGAGTGAATACAAGAGAATGAATCACCGGGAAGAATAAAGAACTTGAGGAAAATTTAGATACAAGAGAACAAGGAGATCGCGAACTGATTAATGAATACTTGAACGAAGCATCGGAGAAATGAAAAGAGTAAAAGGTTGAACCAACGATGAAAAGAATTAAAAGCGATCTTGAAGAAAGCATAAGATTGATTGAATCCATACTTACGTCACACTTGAAAAGAGTTTCAAAACACTCCGGGAAAATAGAAGAGTCAGGTAAGATCCTGGGAAAAGACCTGTGGGTTATGAGCCCACCGAAGAGAAAACACCGTTGAAAGGATTGAAATGGAGATAATGCACCGGAACGATTAAAAGACTCGAAGGAGGTGACAACCACGAATTAATTGGAACATACATGAATCTCCTAAGATGTCTTTGGAACTCCGGGATGATTAAATGGCCAGAGACGAACGAGCAATTGGAATTACTTGAGCCGAGGGAAATAATATGCTGAGTACCGAGCACAATTGAATTGGAACCACGGGAAAGAAAAGAGAAGAAGAATGACGACGAGACTAGAATTCACCGATTGAAATAATTGAGGAAATAATGCAAAGGATTCACACGAGTAGAATGGATACTCGATTGAGGACTCCGGCTCCGAGAAGAAACAGGGTGGGTGGGTGGGAAAAAGAAAGATAACTTCAGAAGGGGAAACAACATCGGTTGGAAAGAACCGAGGATTGAAGCAAAAGACGAGGAGGTCAGATCGACTCGAGGAGAGATGCACCAGATGAAAAGAGCAGACAACGCAACGAACGAAACTAACCACGTGATCCTAAAAAAATTGAAGGGGAAGAGGAGTAATTCAAAACACCTACCTCAAGATTCCTCACCAGAGCGACGAAGGGGCAGGGGAGTAAAAACAATTCCTACTCTCCGATATAACTAGACTCCAGAAAAAGTTTTTGCTAGACTCGACAACGGCCAAGCTACGATCAATCAAGGGGGCTCCTATGGTTGGTCGAGGCTCTGATACCAACTTGTCAAGCCCAAGATGCGATTCTATACCGATCACGTGACACACTCGTGATTGGGACACAACTGTATTTCGGGCTCTTAGCAAGATGGATATCATTACAGCGTACCATTACATACATACATGGGGATACAACAATTCATACAAGTCACATGAATACAACAACATCAATACAAGGCATCCGACTACGGTGCAAACATGAAAAGCACAACGACATCCATCTGCTATCCCAGGCTGCCGACCAGGAACCTAGCCCAAGACTGACGAAGAAGAAGAAGAAGAAGAAAGAACTCCAACAAAAGGTAACATCGCTCTCACGTCAAGTCATCGAAAACCTGCACCTGCAACTGTTGTTGTAGTATCTGTGAGCCACGGGGACTCAGCAATTCCATAACCATGGGTATCAAGACTAGCAAAGCTTAATAGGTATGGAGAGGTTAAGTGGTGAGGTTTGTAGCAGCGGCTAAGCAATATATGGTGGCTACAAGAATAAGATGAGCATCTACGCAAACGGTCGCAAACTAGTAAAGATCGCTAAAGATCCTGAACTACCTACGTGTAAACCATAACCCCACCGTGTTCTCTTCTCAAAGTGAAAAGAGACGGTCATGGTTACTCACACGGTTGTGTGTTTTACTTCGGATCCTCTGTCAAGTTTTCTACAACCGGACATTAACAAATTCCAATCTGCCACATAACCGCGGGCACGGCTTTCGAAAGATCATAACCCTGTAGGGGTGTCCCAACTTATCTCATCACAAGCTCTCACGATCAGCAGAGATAATAATAATATTACCCCTTATCTTAGGGAAGGCCCGATTAGACTCGGAATCCCAGTGAACAAGACATTTCGACAATGGTAAAACAAGTCCAGCAAGACCTCCCGGTGTGTCGACACCCTGATAGTAGCCGCGCGTATCTCGTCTCAGGCCACAACCGGATGGGCGATCCTACAGGTAAAACCAAACCTCAAGTTTCCCCGTGGTGGCCCCGCAGTACCCCCGTTTGGGACCAACACCATCAGCACTGCCCCCCTATATGTAGAAGGAAACCTCAGGTAGCGCTAACTCCCTATGCAATTAATTAATTAAGTTTATTATTATGTTGCAAATAAAACCAAAGTTGGGCCTTGCTGGAGGAGTTTTATTCAAAGACGAATTGTCAAGGGGTCCCCATATACCCAACCGCGTTAGGAACGCAAAATCAAGGAACATAACGCCGGTTTATCGGCTCCTAAGGTGGCATGAGTGGAACAAAACACCGAGCAAAAGGCCAAGCCTTCCACCCATTGCCAAGTATATTGGTGTGTTATATATATAAGATATATTGTGATATTCCAACATCAAGTTCGAACATGGAACAATCTTCATCTTCACCTGCAACTAACAATGCTATAAGAGGGGCTCAGCAAGCGGGTAACATAGCCAAACAATGGTTTTGCTGGGAAGGTGTCAATGGTTAGAGGTTTCATGGCAACAAGGAGAGGCTGACAACTAGATAGGTAGCACGACATATAACGATAACATCGTGATATCTAGCATAGCAATGATAGTAAAGGCACCCAAGGTGATGGTCATCTTGCCTGAGATCCCGCAAGGAAGAAGAATGAGTCCATGAAGAAGACGAAGAAGAAGCCTTGAAGACGAACCACGTGTAGACGAACGAATCCTCACGAACGCAACGGAAAGGCACTAACGAGAAGAAGCAAGCAACACGATAAACAGACCACTCAAGAACATGACAAGATGCTCAACCAAGTATGATGCAAGACAAGTCTATATGATGCAAAACATGGCAAGGGATGAAGCACACAAGAACAACTCAAACCAACAAGTTTAAATGAGGCCGGAGATAACTTATAACTATTCCGGTAAGTCCTCATATGCATATTTCTAAAATGGTCCAGATCTTAACAAACCTTATGTTCAAGTTGTTAAACATCATGGACATGTAATAGACATAACATACATCAAACAACTCCATTGAAACAACTCCATAGGAGGCATGGATCAATAACAACAAGCTTCACCAAATTGATCATGATGATAACAGTCTGACATGTACATTTATAGCAACTTGAGAGCAAGAAATAAATAAGCTACATCAGGCTATATGTGCAAACAAGGGCATGGATGGATAGAGCATAACATGGACAACAAGACATGATCATTATCAAACCCAAAACAAGCATGGATTTGAGTGAGGCATCAAGCAAACATAGCATTAGGTTTAACAGTTTCAGACTTAGCAGTTTTCAACAAGTCTCAGGAAACAACAACAGCGAGTAGGCTACTTTACAAGCTTGTTGCAAACACCTCAAGGCATAATATGAAAAGTGGATTGCACCACAGCAAAGAAGGCATGATTGTGCTTCTAAAACATGTTGACATGTGGCTTGAAAGACAAACACATCAACAGCTGTGAACAAGTCAAAACAGCATCTCATAATAAGTTTCAGCACTTAACAACCACATGCACTTTTGCAACAGAGATTAACATGGCAATATGGCACCTAACATGAATGCTACAACAACCAACGTGTAGAGCACTTCACAATGAAAATTTTGACATATCATATGCTTCATTTGGATAAACATGCAAAAAGATATCATCACCACAAGCATGCAACAAAATTTCAGTTATCAGCAGTTTTAAACATATAGCACTCTTGCAACGATGATTAGGGCATCAAGATGAACTCAAACAAGCATGCCACAGTGGAACAAAATGAAGAGCATATCACAACGAACATTTGGACATATCATACACTCAATTTGGACATACACACAAAAAGTTACAAGCATCACAAGTATGCAACATAATATGACTTAAAAGGGACTTAGGTGTTTTTCAATGTATATAAAAAACAGACCAAGCGAGAGATAGTAAACAGTGCACAGGGGTGAGGGTTGAGGTGGTGGTAACATTGAGCCTGGCCCAGGTGGCAGAGAGGCAGGCAGGCTGGGCCTGACGCGGCAGCTGGGCCGGGGCACGCCGACGAGGCCCACGAGGAGGACGGGTGGCCGGACTGGGCTGGTGGCAGGCCAGCTTGGCTCGCGGCCCAGGCAGGGTTGAGCGGCGGCGCTGGGGCGTCGTTGTCCAGAACTGAGGACGAGCGGCGGCGGGATCCGTACGGCGGCGGCGCTGGAAGTCCGGCGAGCTGGGGCCGGGAACGAGACGGGGGAAGGCGGATCCGGCCCTGCGGAACACCGGGGACGCGAGATCCGGCGTCGGCAAGGAGGGAATCAGCGACAACTCCGGCGGCTTGCTGTAGAGACATGGGAGAGAGAGAGTTCGTGAGAGAGGGAAAGCGGGAGAGGGAGTTGGGGAAGGGCGCGGCGCTCTGGCCTGGCCGGAGGCGGTCGCCGGCGATGACTCCTGTCGCAGACCGGCGGGGTGGTGGGGCCGTGAGGCGGCGGCGGACGTCAAGCTCCGGCGTGCTCGCACACGGGAGGAGTGAAGCGGGGAAGGGCGGCGGGCGGCTGCGGGCCTCGGGGCCCAGATCCGGCCCGGGGCGGGCCGGGGACGGGCCGGGCGCGGTGGAGGCGGAGGGAGGCTAGGTGGCCGAAGCCGGTGGGCTGGAAGGGGATGACTGGGTGGCGGCTGGCCACTCAGGAGATGCCAAGTGGCGGCACGGCGGCTAGCTGGCCTCTGGGTCGGCGACAAGTGGCGGCGGGGCAGCAGTTTCACACGGAAAAAAGTGGAGGAGGGAGGCTAGAGGTAGGTGGAGGCTAGGGTAGTCCAAAAATGGAAGGAGGGGTGTATATATAGGCATAGGGCTAGGTTTAGGGGGTTTGGGTGATTTCGGAGCATCCGCTCGCGATCGATGGCTCCGGACGCGAGTGGGTCTAGGAAAGGCCTAGCGGGCTGATTGGTGGGCTGTGTAGAAGGCCTCGAACTGCGGGGAGAGAAAAGAGAGGGAGGCCCGACGACCGTTTTCGGAGACCGAAAGCGTCCGACGAATTAACCGACGACTAGTGCCGCTATATATAATGGTTGAGCTATCAAACGAGCTATGAATGTGATGAAATTTGGCACGCGGCATGTCTACACTATAATAAGACCACACGCCAAGTTTCATCCCATTCTGAGAAAGAAATTCGGCCACTTATAAAATAAATATTCGGAGGTGCCGCGGGCGCATGTGAGTGTGTGTGGACTCAGAACGGACAACGGAGGGGACGAGGGAACTCGGACGGATGCAAGTTTTGAAAACCATGAGGATGCAATGCACATGATGACATGGCAAAATGCAACACGCAAGCAGATGACAAGGCAACGTCTACGAATAACTGGCTGACACCTGGCACATCGGTCTCGGGGTGTCACACCCTGGCCCACCGCACCTGGACCGCGCGCCACAGGAGGTGGTGGCGCCAACACCCCAAGAACCAGCACGGCAGGCGCAGGGGGCGCCTGCGATCATGAGCGTGGCTGGGTGTCGCGCTGTAATGCCCCGGATGTAATGCTTTCCCTTTTGGGCATATGATATATCTCCGGCTTCATCTATTCCATTTCGGGTTTCTTGTCTTTCGGGTTTTCATCGTTTTGTTGTGTGCGTGTGTGTGGCTATCATTCATATCATATAGTCATGTGCATCGCATTGCATTTTTGTTGTCGGTTGCATCCGGTTCCACGCGTTCCTTTCCGTTGTCCGTTTCGCGTTTCGGAGCTCCCTCACGTGTCCGTGGCGTCCCGTAGGCCTACTTTGGTGTTTGGCCGTGTAACGTTACCGGTTTGGCGCGAGACTTGTCGTGTGTTGTTGTTTTGTTGTCTGAAACCCGCCTGTCAAATCTCGTCGCGTTTCGAGTCCGTTTGCTACCTCAACAGTTATTCGTGTGGGCTCAAAGTGCCTCCACTTTGTGGCCCAAGACAACCCTACAACAGCCCACTTCCCTCCTCTTGGCCCATCCTAACTCCCCTCGCGATCGGATCCGTCGGATCGCGATCGGAGGGCTCCAAAACACCCCAAATCCCTCAAACCCTAGCACCTACCATATATATGACATCCCCATGCCATTTTTCGCAGCCTAAACCACCTCCACCTACCTCTAGTCCCTCCACCCCTCAATTTTCGTGCCTGGCCAGTTCCCCACTACCACTTGGATCCATCCCCTCGAAGCCCCAGCCGCCAGATCGCTGGATCCAGCCGCCGCAGGCTTCGATCCATCGCCGCCGCCAGCCACTGGCTCGAGGGAGCCAGTCGTTCGACCGAGGCGCACCCGCACCAGATCCATCGATCGACAGAGGCCAGGCCTTGCCGCTGGACCACATCGCCTCGTCGGGCTCCCTCCTTCCCGCATCGCCAGTCCGAGCGGCCGGGCTGCCTCCCTCCGGGCGCCGCCGGGGCCTCCTCCTCCCGGGCCCGTCGCCAGCACCGCCGCGGCTGGGCCGCCGCTCGACCGACCGAGGCCCGCGAGCCAGGCCGCCGCCGCCACTCCTCCGGTGGGCCGAGTCCCTTCCCCCGACCCGTCTCCAGCCGCTGAGCCTTCCTCCCTGGGCCACAGCTCCCCGCCGGATCGCCCCGCCTCCTGGGCCCGAAGGAGCCGGCTCGGTCGCCAGCCTCTTCCGTTCGCCAGATCGCCTCCAGGCTCCGCGCTGGGCCGCCACTTCGCCCAGGCCCAGCCGGGCCACCTCCAGCTCCGCAGGCCGCCTCTCCAGCGCCAGAGCGCGCAGGCCCGAGCCGCTGTTGACCGCACCGCAGCAGATCCGCCGGGCCCGATCTGCTCAGATCCCCGATCCGGCCCATTTTTCTCAGATCTGAGGTTGACACCCTAAAACCACTAAGTCCCTGTTATTTTCTTCTCGGATGCACTTTTCAAACTGCGATAACTTTGTGTGTGTAGCTCCGTTTTGAGTGAATGAGGTGTCCAGACGTTCGTGGTGACTTGCTCTACATTTCATTCCATTGTGCCATGCATGTTAGAGATCATCTAGTTGCTTATTTTTTTGTTGCAAGAGTGCATCCTGATATAAACTGCTGCTATGTGATGTTTTTATGCCATCTTTGCTATGTGATATCTTTTAGCTCGTTTGTCCGAATGTTGCAAATGACATGTCCACGTGTTCGTCTTGCCATGCTCTACATGTTGCTTGTGTTAGGTTGCATGATAGATTTATTCTTGCCATGTATATCTTCGTTGCAAAGTGCCATGTGGCTGTGATGTTGTTTCACTTGTTATGAAATGCCATCTTGTTGAGCTCATTGCTATCGTTGTGTTTATCTCCATGATGCATGCTTGTATGTTTCGGAATCACCATCATGTGTACTTTGATGTGGTGCTTACCGCTTGCCATGTTTAGTTTCGAGGTGACTTAAACTTGCTCTTTTAGATGCCATGATGAAACTGATGTTTTAACACTTAGTGGATTTTCACTAAGTCTGAAATCTGTAACGTTCCGATGCCATGTTTGCGTGCTGTTCTAGGACAAACCATGATAGTTTTCGAGTGGATCTTGATGGTTCCTTGTAGTATATATTGTTGGCTTTCCATTCATGTTCTCACATGCTTATTCAAGTGGCTTTAGCATGTTTAACTTTTGCTCCAAAGTTTCAATAAAATTCTGCTGTCAGAATTTTATTGTCAAGATCAATATGTCCAAGCTTAGTGCTATTGATCCGTGGCTCCTTTGGGGGTGCACCTTTGGACTTATTTGCTGTAGGATATGTCTAGTTTGTGTTCATGCTCTTTGCCATGTTGTTTGAGTGCTCTAGCTTATTTTTCTAGTGCTCCGAAGTTGCTATGTTGCTGTAATTTTCAGCTTTCGCATGTTTCTTGTTTCGGGCATAACTTTTAGCACGTAGCTCTGATTTCAGCGAGTCTTATATGAAACTTGATTGATTTTCCGTGTAGATTCATAATCTCCTATTGTTTCCATGTTTTGAAGTGATTTTCTTGAGTGCTATTTTCCGTGCTCCGTGTGCTCCCTTAGTGCATCCATCATGCATCCATCATTTTTGAGTGCGCATTGCATCTTGTTGATTTGTGCCTTGTGTGATTGTATTGTTTAGAGCCGGAAGCTGAGACCGAGTACGAGTACGAGCACGAGGTTACCAACGAGGTTGAGCACGAGGACCCTTCTTACGATCCGAACGACTACACTTCAGGCAAGATGACCGAACCCCGATAACATTACTATCTTTGCCTATTGCTAGAGTATCGCTCTATAGTTTTGCCTCGATGCCCATGTCTTTCCTGTCAGCCTCCTACTTGTAACCATGTCCATGTCTAACCACCCTACCTATGCAAACCATTGCTTGGCTAAGTACGCTTCGCTCAGCCCTTCTTATAGCATTGCTAGTTGCAGGTGAAGATTGAAGATGCTTGCTTCATGTTGAAGTTTGTTGGGTTATATCACACTATATATAATGCTTAAAATGAAGTCATCTATATATTGGAAAGGGTGGAAGGCTAAGCCTTTTGCTTGGTGATTTGTTCCACTCATGCCGATAGGAACCGTATAAACCGGTGTTATGTTCCTTGATTATGCGTTCCTTACACGGTTGGGGTGTATGGGACCCCCTCGATAAACCGCTAAGTGCTAAGTCTTTTCCAGCAAGTCCCAACATTGGTACTATTTGCCTAATAACTAAATAACTTGCATAGGGAGTAATTAACCCTCTTTCTTAATCAACAACCCCGGGCCAGTGCTCCACATGAGTGTTGGTCTGAAACGGGGGTTCTGCGGGGCCGCCTTGGGGCAACCCGAGGTATCTGGCATACACCTGTAGAATCGCCCATCCGGTCGTGGCCTGAGACGAGATACGCGCGGCTACTATTAGGGTGTCGGCACGCCGGGAGGATTTGCTGGATTAGCCTTACCTTAGTTCGGAGTATCTTGAGCACGGGATTCCGAGAATACTCGGGTCTTCCCACTTTGGAGTTGCGACTCCGCGGATCGTGGGCTTGTAATGGGCCAAGTTGGAACACCCCTGCAGGGTTATGAACTTTCGAAAGCCGTGCCCGCGGTTATGTGGAAGATGGGAGCTTGTTAATATCCGGTTGTAGATAACTTGACACATTGTTCTAATACAGTACCAGCGTGTGTACCGTGACCGTCAATTTCCGAATAGGGATTCGGGAGTTGAACACGGTGGGGTTATGTTTGTTGAGCTTTAGCTAGGATCACTTCGTGATCATCTCTCGACAGAGGCACTTCTCTTCTCGCATTCTTTCATGTAAGCTAGAGCTAGTTGCTGCTGCCGACACTTATATTTTTTTCTGCAGCCTTATCCTCTCCGAAGGCTTAAATAGTCTTGTTACCCGGGAACGGGATTGCTGAGTCCTCTGTGGCTCACAGTTACTTCACCACACCAGATGTAGGTCCAGTTATGAGCTATCCAGGTGATGGCACCGAGCTAGACTGGGAGTATGACGAGGAGCGTAGTCGATACTATGTTCGTTATCCTGATGATCAGTAGTGGAGACTTCTACTAGGATTCGATCCGACCTGTGGATTTAAATTATGTTTGGTATCTTATCATTTGGATTTTACCCTTAGAGGGCTGTGATGTTTTATTGAATGATGATTTGAGACATGTAATGTATTTGTGTGACGTGGCGAGTGTAAGCCAACTAATTTATGTTTTCCATCCTCATCTTTTACATGAGTTGTGCAAAGATACCAGACTTGCAATCATTCCAGCATGGGGTTAAGTCTCTAAGTCGTGCCTCGACACGTAGGAGATTTAGTCCCATCCTGGGCATTACAAGTTGGTATTCAGAGCCTTCTCCGACCTAGGAGCCCCCACTGATTGATCGAATCGTTGACGGTCGAGTCTAGGCACACACTGAAAATATTTTGAGTCCTATATATTATATCAGAGAGTAGAATTTCTTTGCTTCTCATCCCCTTTCTCTCTGGTGAGGACTCCTGACGTCTACTCTTGCCTCTTCTACTTTCAAAAATTGCACCAAAATTTTTTAGGAATCTCGCGAGTATTCTGGGATTGTTTCGATGTTCTTGTGACGAGAATATTGTTCTCGATGCCTCCTGACATTAGGGGTTGTGGCAGTTTCCCGGTGAGTTGAGCTTCGGGGTATTGTCGTCACAAGCATATCGCGGCAGTACTAAATACTTAAGACGGCCGTCATCGAAAATCTCTCCTATACGGTTAGTGGCAAGATAACCCCGACATCACCCAGTACTGGGGAGGTAGTTCGGGAGTATTGCCATAGCTTGTTATAGTGGATGCTTTTCGAAGGTCCGAGGTAAACAGTTTCCGAGAAAGACTGGTTATGTGTTGAAGGATGGATACAGCTGGATGTAGGTTTAGAGTTGATTGCGCGGTGCTTCCCCTGTATCCCCAACACCTGATTGCATAACTGGAACCTTTCGGAAATTAATAGGTGGGTTTATCCAGTAGATCGTAGGCATTCTTCCAACGAATGCAGGTTAGTGAGTTCGGGGTTCTACATTGAGTGAAGTGGTATTATGACCGATGTTCCGATCGGGAGTTGCATCTTAAAGGGTCCTTGGCTATGCTGATCCGGGGATTGCAAAACCCGTTCGTAACGCATTCATATGCTTTCAGCACAAAGATGTTAGAACGAAGCTCCTATCTTGTGTTTGTTCCCGTCTGTACCTTGTTGTTTTTCTTATTTACCTTTTGTCCCCTATGTGGCTTCTCGTGAAGATTGGTGTTATCATTTAACTGAGAATTTCATTCGTTCCTCTTGTTCGAATGATTTCAGTCGTTCCTATTGTTCGAATGATTATTGTGAAGACTTGTTGCAATTCATTCCATTGATTCAGCTTATACCTTCTGTCAATCAATTGCTGATTCGTGGTCATCTCTTTCAGGATGGCTCCGAAAAGGGTTCCCAACGCTAACCCAGAGGGTGAAGAGGTTCCAGAACGTCCTCCTTCCCCTCCTCCTCCGTCTGAGGCTTGGAGAGCGATTATGCAGACTACAACACAGAACACTCAGATGTTGATGCAGATGATGTAGCAGATGCAAGCTAATCAAGCTAATCAGGGTGTTCCAGGGAATCAAGGCAACTTCTTCAACCAACAGCACCATGCTACCCTCAACCAGTTCTTGGCCAATAATCTAAAAGCTTTCAGTTACTGTGTCGACCCTCTTGATGCTGAAGATTGGTTAACCGACATAAAGAAGCATTTTGAGTGCAGTAACGTAAAGGAAGATGATTATGTGAAGTTTGCAGCCTTCCAACTCAAAGACCAAGCAGCTGACTGGTGGCAGCAGTACAAAGACTCCAGACCAGGTCGTGTGATCTCTTGGGAGGATTTCTGCAAGGACTTTCGCTCTCACCACATTCCAACAAGTGTCATCGAGGGTATGCGTGAGCAATTCCGCAACCTGAAGCAGGGCTCTATGACAGTCTATCAGTATAATGTCAAGTTCCAAAACCTCGCCCGCTATGCTAAGCAAGACATTCCTGATGCTAAGAGCAAAATCTACCAGTTTCGTGGAGGCCTCAAAGATGAACTTCAACTTGCTCTCACTCTGTTCGAGCCCAAGGAGTTCGACAAATTCTATAACATGGCTTTGAAACAAGAGGCAGCTCAGCTTAAGATGGAGGCTTCTAAAAAGAGGATTCGAGATGTCGTTCACTCTTCCTCATCGTCTCAGATGGTCTCGAAGCAACAACAATTTTGGCTTCCTCCTCCTCCAGTGATTCGAGCTCCTTACAACAACTCCAACAACTCCAACAACAAGAACTCTAGTGGACGTGGTTTCTCCCACCCACCCAACCCGAGCAACCAGTCGAAGAAGCAGTTTCAGTCTCAAGGCTCCAAGTCAAGTGGTTCTCATTTCCGTCCTCTCTCAGAAGTGGTGTGCAACAAGTGTGGCCAGAAGGGTCACTATGCCAACAGATGTCCGAACCCGAAGCGTCTTCCACCTCCTCCACCTGTGAGTTCAGCTATTGTCAGGCATGATCCAAAGGCAGCAAGGGTCAATCTGATGAGTGTAGCGCAAGCGGAGAATTCTTCTGATGTCATTTTGGGTAACCTTCCAGTGAACTCTTTTCCTGCTAAAGTGTTATTTGATTCGGGTGCTTCACATTCTTTCATGTCATACCCATTTGCATCCAAGCATAGTGTGACCACAGCAGCTTTACCAAGGCAGTTGGCTATTTCTTCTCCGGGAAAGCAGATGCATTCCAGTATATATGCTCCGAATGTGTCTATTCGCATGGGTGATTATCGCTTTCTGGCTAATCCGGTGGTTCTTGGTAATTCCGACATTGACCTCATCCTCGGGATGGATTGGCTTTCTCAGCATGATGCTCACATTGATTGTGCACAGAAGGAAGTCAAAATGACTCATCCTGATGAAGATGTGATTATCTTTGCCTCCAGGGATAACACTATCAGGCTTTTCTCTCTCAATGATAAGGGCGAAATTAATGCCATATCTCAAATTCCGGTGGTGAGCGAATATCAAGACGTCTTTCCTGAAGAACTTCCAGGCATGCCTCCACACCGTCAGGTGGAATTCATCATTGAACTCGAGCCGGGTACTGAGCCAGCATGCCGGCGTCCGTACAAGCTCTCTCCAGATGAATTGAAGGAATTGAAGAAGCAGCTTGATGAACAGGAGCGTATGGGTCTCATCAGGCCTAGTACGTCTCCTTGGGGCTGCGGTGTCTTATTTGTCAAGAAGAAAGATGGCACGGAGCGTCTCTGTGTTGATTACCGGCCATTGAACAAGAAGACGATAAAGAACAAGTATCCGCTCCCCAACATCAACGAACTCTTCGAGCAGCTCAAAGGAGCTAAAGTGTTCTCTAAGCTCGACCTCCGAATGGGCTATCACCAAATTCGCATTCGCGAGAAAGACATTCCCAAGACTGCCTTCAGAACAAGTTTCGGTTCATATGAGTATACTGTCATGTCCTTTGGTCTCGCCAATGCTCCTCCTACCTTTTCGAGGATGATGCACTACATCTTCAACCCCTATACTGGCGAGTTTGTGCTTGTGTATCTGGATGATATTCTGGTGTTTTCCAAGAATGAAGAAGATCACGAAAAGCACTTACGTCTGGTTCTTGATCGACTCCGTGAGCATAAGTTCTATGCCAAGTTCTCCAAGTGCGAATTTTGGCTCGATAAGGTTTTGTACCTGGGCCATATCATCTCAGCTGACGGTATTGCGGTAAATCCCTAGAAAGTTGAAGCAATTGTCAACTGGGAAGCTCCTCAAAACGTCAAGCAACTCCGCAGTTTTCTGGGTCTTGCCAGCTATTGCAGAAGGTTCGTTGAGAACTTCTCCAAGATTGCCAAGCCTCTTTCCAGCTTGCTTCAGAAGAATGTCAAATACTTTTGGTCTCCAGAGTGTGAAGTGGCATTCAAAACTCTCAAAGAAAAGCTCGTCCCTGCTCCAGATCTGACTCCTCCAGATGAATACAAGCCCTATGAAGTATTCTGTGATGCTTCTCTTCAAGGTCTTGGTGGTGTGCTTATGCAAGATAAGAGAATTGTGGCATACACTTCTCGTCAGCTCAAGCCAGGTGAGAAGAACTATCCCACACATGATCTCGAGCTAGCAGCTGTGGTACATGCTCTGATTACGTGGAGACATCTGTTGTTGGGCAGAAAAGTCGACATCTTCACTGATCACAAGAGCTTGAAGTACATCTTCACACAGCCGAATCTGAACCTCCGCCAGACTCGTTGGGTTGAAATGATCCAAGAGTATGATCCCAGCATTGAATACACTCCTGGCAAGGCGAATGTGATTGCAGATGCTTTGAGCAGAAAGGCATATTGCAACAGCCTTCTTATCAAGCCGTTCCAGCCTGAGCTTTGTGAAGCATTCAGGAAGCTCAACCTCCAAGTTGTTCCGCAGGGTTTTCTTGCAAATCTTCAAATTGCTCCTACCTTGGAAGATCAGGTCCGTGAGGCCCAACTCAGTGATGCCATGGTGCAGAAGGTGAAACATGGTATTGCAAAGGGCACTCCAAAATACAAGTGCTTTCGTGTTGATGAGAGAGATACCTTGTTCTTCGAGGACAGACTCGTTGTTCCCAAAGGTGATCTCAGGAAGCTCATAATGGAAGAAGCACATGATTCTCTCCTTTCCATTCATCCTGGCAGCTCCAAGATGTACCAAGATCTCAAGCAGTCTTACTGGTGGACACGCATGAAAAGGGAAATTGCCCAATTCGTGAATGAATGTGATGTCTGCAGAAGAGTGAAAGCAGAACATCAACGTCCAGCCGGTCTTCTCCAACCTCTTCCTATTCCCGAGTGGAAGTTCGACCACATTGAAATGGACTTCATCACTGGTTTTCCTAAGTCCAAGAGAGGGAATGATTCCATCTTCGTGGTGATTGACAAGCTTACCAAAGTCGCTCACTTTCTTCCAGTCAAAGAATCCATCAATGCAGCTCAATTGGCAGAGTTGTACACTTCCAGAATTGTGTCCTTACATGGCATTCCTCAAGTTATATCCTCAGACCGTGGAAGTTTGTTCACTTCAAAGTTCTGGGACTCCTTTCAGTCCGCCATGGGCACTAAGATCAGGTTCAGCGCTGCATTTCACCCTCAGACTAGTGGTCAAGTCGAGCGAGTGAATCAGATTCTAGAAGATATGCTCAGAGCCTGTGTCATATCTTTTGGCATGAAATGGGAAGACTGCCTTCCATTTGCCGAGTTCTCTTACAACAACAGCTTTCAAGCAAGTGCAGGCAAAGCTCCGTTTGAAATCCTCTATGGCAGAAAATGCCGTACCCCTCTCAACTGGTCTGAAACAGGCGAACGTCAACTTCTTGGCAATGACTTGATCTCAGAAGCCGAAGAAATGTGCAAAGTCATACGTGAGAATCTCAAGGCCGCTCAGTCGCGTCAGAAGAGCTACTATGACGGCAAGCATCGTGATTTGGCCTTCAACATTGGGGATCATGTCTATCTCCGTGTGTCGCCGATGAAAGGCACCCAAAGATTCGGTATCAAAGGAAAGCTTGCTCCTAGATACGTCGGGCCTTTCAACATTCTTGGCAAAAGAGGCGATCTAGCCTATCAACTTGAGCTCCCTTCCAACTTCGCCAATGTTCATGATGTGTTCCATGTGTCTCAACTCCGCAAATGCTTCAAGGCACCTGAGCGCATGATTCCGTTTGAAGAGATTGATCTTCAACAAGATTTGTCCTACCGAGAGCATCCCGTTGCTATTCTCGAAGAAACCGAGCGCAAGACCCGCAACAAGTCCATCAAATTCTTGAAAGTCAAGTGGTCACATCACACCGACCGAGAAGCTACGTGGGAACGAGAAGATCATCTTCGTTCCGAGTACCCTTCCTTTTTCCAGTCCTAGATCTCGGGACGAGATCTTTTTGTAGTAGAGGAGAGTTTGTAATGCCCCGGATGTAATACTTTCCCTTTTGGGCATATAATATATCTCCGGCTTCATCTATTCCATTTCGGGTTTCTTGTCTTTCGGGTTTTCGTCGTTTTGTTGTGTGCGTGTGTGGAATTCATTCATATCATATGGTCATGTGCATCGCATTGCATTTGTGTTGTCGGTTGCATCCGGTTCCACGCGTTCCTTTCCGTTGTCCGTTTCGCGTTCCGGAGCTCCCTCACGTGTCCGTGGCGTCCCGTAGGCCTACTTTGGTGTTTGGCCGTGTAACGTTACCGGTTTGGCGCGAGACTTGTCGTGTGTTGTTGTTTTGTTGTGTGAAACCCGCGTGTCAAATCTCGTCGTGTTTCGAGTCCGTTTGCTACCTCAACAGTTATTCGTGTGGGCTCAAAGTGCCTCCACTTTGTGGCCCAATACAACCCCACAACAGCCCACTTCCCTCCTCTTGGCCCATCCTAACTCCCCTCGCGATTGGATCCGTCGGATCGCGATCGGAGGGCTCCAAAACACCCCAAATCCCTCAAACCCTAGCACCTACCATATATATAACATCCCCATGCCATTTTTGGCAGCCTAAACCACCTCCACCTACCTCTAGTCCCTCCTCCCCTCAATTTTCGTGCCTGGCCAGTTCCCCACTGCCACTTGGATCCATCCCCTCGAAGCCCCAGCCGCCAGATCGCTGGATCCAGCCGCCGCAGGCTTCGATCCATCTCCGCCGCCAGCCACTGGCTCGAGGGAGCCAGTCGTTCGACCGAGGCGCACCCGTACCAGATCCATCGATCGACAGAGGCCAGGCCTTGCCGCTGGACCAGATCGCCTCGTCGGGCTCCCTCGTTCCCGCATCGCCAATCCGAGCGGCCGGGCCGCCTCCCTCCGGGCGCCGCCGGGGCCTCCTCCTCCCGGGCCCATCGCCAGCACCGCCGCGGCTGGGCCGCCGCTCGACCGATCGAGGCCCGCGAGCCAGGCCGCCGCCGCCTCTCCTCCGGTGGGCCGAGTCCCATCCCCCAGCCCGTCTCCAGCCGCTGAGCCTTCCTCCCTAGGCCACAGCTCCCCGCCGGATCGCCCCGCCTCCTGGGCCCGAAGGAGCCGGCTCGGTCGCCAGCCTCTTCCGTTCGCCAGATCGCCTCCAGGCTCCGCGCTGGGCCGCCGCTTCGCCCAGGCCCAGCCGGGCCACCTCCAGCTCCGCAGGCCGCCTCTCCAGCGCTAGAGCGCGCAGGCCCGAGCTGCCGTTGACCGCACCGCAGCAGATCCGCCGGGCCCGATCTGCTCAGATCCCCGATCCGGCCCATTTTTCTCAGATCTGAGGTTGACACCCTAAAACCACTAAGTCCCTGTTATTTTCTTCTCTGATGCACTTTTCAAACTGCGATAACTTTGTGTGTGTAGCTCCGTTTTGAGTGAATGAGGTGTCCAGACGCTCGTGGTGACTTGCTCTACATTTCATTCCATTGTGCCATGCATGTTAGAGATCATCTAGACGCTTATTTTTCTGTTGCAAGAGTGCATCCCGATATAAACTGCTGCTATGTGATGTTTTTATGCCATCTTTGCTATGTGATATCTTTTAGCTCGTTTGTCCGAATGTTGCAAATGACATGTCCACGTGTTCGTCTTGCCATGCTCTACATGTTGCTTGTGTTAGGTTGCATGATAGATTTATTCTTGCCATGTATATCTTCGTTGCAAAGTGCCATGTGGCTGTGATGTTGTTTCACTTGTTATGAAATGCCATCTTGTTGAGCTCATTGCTATCGTTGTGTTTATCTCCATGATGCATGCTTGTATGTTTCGGAATCACCATCATGTGTACTTTGATGTGGTTCTTACCGCTTGCCATGTTTAGTTTCGAGGTGACTTAAACTTGCTCTTTTAGATGCCATGATGAAACTGCTGTTTTAACACTTAGTGGATTTTCACTAAGTCTGAAATCTGTAACGTTCCGATGCCATGTTTGCGTGCTGTTCTAGGACAAACCATGATAGTTTTGGAGTGGATCTTGATGGTTCCTTGTAGTATATATTGTTGGATTTCCATTCATGTTCTCACATGCTTATTCAAGTGGCTGTAGCATGTTTAACTTTTGCTCCAAAGTTTCAATAAAATTCTGCTGTCAGAATTTTATTGTCAAGTTCAATATGTCCAAGCTTATTGCTATTGATCCGTGGCTCCTTTGGGGGTGCACCTTTGGACTTATTTGCTGTAGGATATGTCTAGTTTATATTCATGCTCTTTGCCATGTTGTTTGAGTGCTGTAGCTTATTTTTCTAGTGCTCCGAAGTTGCTATGTTGCTGTAATTTTCAGCTTTCGCATGTTTCTTGTTTCGGGCATAACTTTTAGCCCGTAGCTCTGATTTCAGCGAGTCTTATATGAAACTTGATTGATTTTCTGTGTAGATTCATAATCTCCAATTATTGCCATGTTTTGAAGTGATTTGCTTGAGTGCTATTTTCCGTGCTCCGTGTGCTCCCTTAGTGCATCCATCATGCATCCATCATTTTTGAGTGCGCATTGCATCTTGTTGATTTGTGCCTTGTGTGATTGTATTGTTTAGAGCCGAGAGCTGAGACCGAGTACGAGTACGAGCACGAGGATACCAACGAGGTTGAGCACGAGGACCCTTCTTACGATCCGAACGACTACACTTCTGGCAAGATGACCGAACCCCGATAACATTACTATCTTTGCCTATTGCTAGAGTATCGCTCTATAGTTTTGGCTCGATGCCCATGTCTTTCCTGTCAGCCTCCTACTTGTAACCATGTCCATGTCTAACCACCCTACCTATGCAAACCGTTGCTTGGCTAAGTACGCTTCGCTCAGCCCTTCTTATAGCATTGCTAGTTGCAGGTGAAGATTGAAGATGCTTGCTTCATGTTGAAGTTTGTTGGGCTATATCACACTATATATAATGCTTAAAATGAAATCATCTATATATTGGCAAGGGTGGAAGGCTAAGCCTTTTGCTTGGTGATTTGTTCCACTCATGCCGTTAGGAACCGTATAAACCGGTGTTATGTTCCTTGATTATGCGTTCCTTACACGGTTGGGGTGTATGGGACCCCCTCGATAAACCGCTAAGTGCTAAGTCTTTTCCAGCAAGTCCCAACATTGGTACTATTTGCCTAATAACTAAATAACTTGCATAGGGAGTAATTAACCCTCTTTCTTAATCAACAACCCCGGGCCAGTGCTCCACATGAGTGTTGGTCCGAAACGGGGGTTCTGCGGGGCCGCCTTGGGGCAACCCGAGGTATCTGGCATACACCTGTAGAATCGCCCATCCGGTCGTGGCCTGAGACGAGATACGCGCGGCTACTATCAGGGTGTCGGCACGTCGGGAGGATTTGCTGGATTAGCCTTACCTTAGTTCGGAGTATCTTGAGCACGGGATTCCGAGAATACTCGGGTCTTCCCACTTTGGAGTTGCGACTCCGCGGATCGTGGGCTTGTAATGGGCCAAGTTGGAACACCCCTGCAGGGTTATGAACTTTCGAAAGCCGTGCCCGCGGTTATGTGGCAGATGGGAGCTTGTTAATATCCGGTTGTAGATAACTTGACACATTGTTCTAATACACTACCAGCGTGTGTACCGTGACCGTCAATTTCCGAATAGGAATTCGGGAGTTGAACACGGTGGGGTTATGTTTGTTGAGCTTTAGCTAGGATCACTTCGTGATCATCTCTCGACCGAGGCACTTCTCTTCTCGCACTCTTTCACGTAAGCTAGAGCTAGTTGCTGCTGCAGACACTTATATTTTTTTCTTCAGCCTTATCCTCTCCGAAGGCTTAAATAGTCTTGTTACCCGGGAACGGGATTGCTGAGTCCTCTGTGGCTCACAGTTACTTCACCATACCAGATGCAGGTCCAGTTGTGAGCTATCCAGGTGATGGCACCGAGCTAGACTGGGAGTATGACGTGGAGCGTAGTCGATACTATGTTCGTTATCCTGATGATCAGTAGTGGAGACTTCTACTAGGATTCGATCCGACCTGTGGATTTAAATTATGTTTGGTATCTTATCATTTGGATTTTACCCTTAGAGGGCTGTGATGTTTTATTGAATGATGATTTGAGACATGTAATGTATTTGTGTGACGTGGCGAGTGTAAGCCAACTATTTTATGTTTTCCATCCTCATCTTTTACATGAGTTGTGCAAAGATACCAGACTTGCGATCATTCTAGCATGGGGTTAAGTCTCTAAGTCGTGCCTCGACACGTAGGAGATTTAGTCCCATCCTGGGCATTACACGCGCCCTAGCTCCTGAGCTACGGCGCCTCGTCTAGCCCGGCAAGTTCAAGCCAAACCTGCCTCCGCGCTATGACGGCACCACCGACCCCAGGGAGTTCCTCCAACTCTACGAGCTGAGCATCAAGTCATCCAACAGCACCGAGCAGGTCATGGCGAACTGGTTCCCATGGCTCTCAAAGATGGCGCATGCTCCTGGCTCCTAGACCTCCCCGTGGGATCCATCTTCTCCTGGGAAGAGCTTCGCGAGCGTTTCATCGCCAATTTCCAAGGCACCTGCGACCGAGCCCCGGCAGCTGCTGATCTGCGCCATGTGAGGCAGCAGCTGGGAGAGACCCTGCAAAAGTACATCCAAGGCTTCAACACCATGCGCCTCTGGATCCCAAGGGTCTCGGACGAGGCCATCATCTCGGCGTTCTCCGACGGCATTCGCGACATCAGGATGAGGGAGGAGCTCGCCATTCACGAGAACCTGTGCACAGCCCTCGAGATGTTCAAGCTCGTGGCAAAGTGCGCCAGGGCGGAGGAAGGACGCATCTCCCTCCAGGAGCTACCTGAGGCGGAGGCGGACGACAAGAAGACCAAGGCCAAAGAATCAAAGCACAAGGGACCCACCGTGCTGGCTGTGGAGCCAGAAGTGAAGCGGGGCTGCGGCTACGATGACCTCCCCAGAGACAACCGACCGTACTGCGTCTTCCACAACGTCCACAGCCACAACACAAACGACTGCCAGGAGCTCAGGGCGATGCGTGGCGGGCGCGTCGGGCAACGCCCTGAGCGCGACAACCACGGCTACTGATGGGCCTCGAACCCCTTGTTGGTTACCCCAAGTGGAAGGTGTAAGATGCAGTAAGTAGAAGTGTTTTCCCCTAGGAAAGATGCCAAGGATCGATTCCCGAGAGACTCCTAGGTTCAACAAGTAGGTGTCAATTGCTACGGCGCCAGATTAGTAGCAACCAACGTGGACCTGCACACAGATACAAATAACTTTGCTCCCAACGAGTACAGAGAGGTTGTCAATCTCTCCGGCCTTGTAGTTCACAAAGGATTAAAAGCAATGATAGTAGTGATAGATAGTTTTTGCAATAGTAAGTAATAACGAAAGTAAATAGTGGATCTGATCAATGATGATAATATGGACCGGAGTCTCATGATGTTCACTAGTGATGTCTCTCTCCCAAAAGACGATAAAACAGCTATGTGAGGTAAACAAATTACAGCTGGGCAATTGACAGGACCACGAACGCAAACCAATGCTGACTACATTACAAGAAAGGTTGAGGTTCAAAGCATGGGCGGTACGCCAAAGTAAGTAGACCGAAATCCATCAATATCTACTACTAATCATCCACCTTGAGATATCTATCCAGAACATCTCGCTGGTATTAAGTTGCGAGTCCCACCCATAGTGTAAACTCAATGCAACAGACAACTGCATTAAAAGAACTTTGCGTAAAGTAAACAATCCTTGCACCCGCGGACACAATCACCGTTGTTTTCCCCCTTGTGGCAACAGCACATCCCCTAGACTCATGTTTCTGTCACTCAAGCTAGTCATCGAGGGGCATGAACCCACAATCGAGCATAACGTTCCCTCTTGGAGTCACTACCTATTACTCGGCCAAAGCAATAAATAACAACGGAGAACATGCAAGAATTACTTATGAACTAAAATATAAAAGAGGTGAATCAAATATATTACTCAAGATCAATCTGAACATAATCTCATAATCCATCGGATCCCAGCAAACTCAACATAGCAACAGCATAAGGATTACATAGGTGCCTCGATCATGTAGGGCAGCTCATGAGGACTAATTAGTGAAGCACAAGAACGGGAGGAGAACATCACATAGCTACTGGTCATGGACTCATGGTCCAAGGGAGACTACTCACGAGTCATCCGGGAGGCGTCCATGGTGGTGGAGAAGCTCCCGGTGGTGATCCTCCCCGCCGGCAGGGTGCCGGGAAGAGTTCTCCTGGTGCTCCCGATCTTGGTAGCGGCGGCGGCGGCGGAACAGAGATGGGATCGTGAAAAGAGTTCCTGTTCTGAGGGTTTCGGAGGGTCCTTTAAATATATGCCAAAGTAGGGCACCGGGGGAGTTTCGGGGGGCCCAGGCGCCCCCCCGGTGCGGCCCAGGGGGGGCGCCCACAGGGCGCCTGGAGCCCCTGTGCCCCCCCCCCCAGGCTGCCCTTCGGACGCAGTGTTGTTTCCGGATCGCTGATTTTTTATATAATATTTCTGGATTTTTCTGGGCAGTTCTCGAAACGTGAAAACCTGAAATACAAAAACAGCCGAAAACAGAAACTGGCACTGGGGTGCACTGGATTAGTAAGTTAGTCCAAATATGATCAAAAGTGTATGGAAGTGTATGAATATCATAGCAATATCACCCAAAAGTGGCATGGAGCAAGCAGAAATTATAGATACGTTTTGGACGTATCAGCTACGGCCGTGGAGGAGGCCGAGGTGGAGGACGTTGGGACGGCAGGAACTCACGCCAGGGTGGCGTGAATAGCCTCGTGAAGACCACTGGCAGGAGCAGCCTCGTGACGCCCGCTGGCGCGACCAGCCTTGTGAGGGTCGCCCTCAGGGCAATGGAGGCCTGCCTCCGCTGCCACCACCGCCAAGAAGGAACGACGATGACCGCCAGGGAGACAGAGCAGCGGGCTTCCAGGAGCCGCTTGCAGTTGCATGCATCTTGGGAGGAGCCCACTCTCCGGCTTCCCATCGCATCTTCAAGCAGTTTGCCCGTGAGGTGAACGCGGTACCTCCCAGGCCTGATGCCGCGCACAACCTCAGGTGGACCAAGAAAGTCATCGCCTTCGACCCCAAGGACCAGCTCAAGTGCACTGCAGCCCAAGGTGCCCTCCCGATGCTCTGCACCCCGACCATCAGCAACGTCCTCGTGACCAAGACCCTCATCGACGGTGGAGCCGGACTCAACGTCCTCTCCGTCCAGACCTTCGAGATGCTCCAGGTTCCCTACGATCGGCTCCACCCGGACAAGCCATTCTACGGAGTCACGGATGGCTCCACACTCCTGATGGGGCAGGTCCGCCTCTCCGTCACTTTTCGTGACCGCGACAACTACCACATCGAGCTCATCGATTTTGACGTCGCCAACATCCAGCTCCTGTACAATGCCATCCTTGGGTATCCTGCCCTCGCCATGTTCATGGCGGCAACCCCTCATGGCTACAACGTTCTCAAGATGCCTCGGAGCGGCGGAGTCATCACGATCGCCTCCGACGAAAAGGAAGCGGTGCGTTCCCTGGAGCGCGCCTACCAGGCCGCGGCGGTCGAATGCTCCGATGAGGGTGGAGCCGTCCTCGCCGTGCAGACCGCCCCCAAGAAGAAGAAGAACCTGCCCGTCAATGGACCTCAGGACGCAGGGGCTCCTGACAGCCTGGCCTCAGGTCTCGTGCCTGCTGACGAGGCGCCCTTCACCCTCGCATAGGGGGGCGCGCCTGACGCCCCTCTCGTGACGGGATCGGGGGCTCTCCTCTGGAGTGTCTCCAGACTGACTGGCGTCTCGAGGGAGGTGTTCGGGCACCACCTGCAAGCGTGTCTTGACACGCGTTTTTGTGAGCCCAGCGTGAACCGCTCAGCGCTGGGTGCTCAGGACTTCATCAACCAAGTTACCGAGGAACTTCAGTACGCAAGACTCATCCGCGGTGGGCGTAACCGCACAACCCCAAGTTCACCTGCTCGCAGCCCGAGCAACCGCTTCCGCGTCTGCGTTGACATCGCGGGTCTCAGCCGAGCCGCCTCTCAGGGGCCCTTCTGGCCGACGGCGGTCGGCCGGAGGAGGGCCCTCCCCTACAGCTACGTCTGCACAATCTTCGGCTTCCGCAACACAGCTGCCACGTTCCAGCATCTCGCACAGCAGGCCTTGGGGGATTAGGAGGCTCAATGGTAGGCGGTCCGAACGGAGCAAGAACCGGACCCGCGCGACCACTGAGAGCCTTCGGAGCCCCTGGGCCTCAGGATCCCGACGATCCTCACGAGCGACCCGCATGGCTCGCGTCTTCAGCTACCCCAACTCTTCTTCGACAAGTAACAGGTGACGCTTCAGGTATCTAATCGAGGGTGCCCCTCGGGCTGCATCATCCTCGGACTGCTGGGGGCTGTTCCCCCGCAGTTGTCTCCCTTTTTGCATGATCAAGGCTAGTTGTTTCTTTCCATTCGCAGTATCTGCATGCTTGGCGTCCTCAGCGCCACTAAGGTCATAAGCCCTTGTGAGCGCATTCACGACCGCCCCATGATTAAGGACTGGCACGGCGTCTATGCTCGGGTCCGTCCCTGCAGCGTGGCTAAACCCAAGGGTTGAGCTCTGTCTCGTGAGCCATTCCTGTGACGTCACCTCCCATGGTCCTTGGTGCCTTGTTCTCGCATGGGCTAATCGTGGATGTGTAAGTAGGGGCCCGTGGCAGGTGCCTCGCTCACACGGGAACCACACGCCGGTTGTTTTTCTTTTGGATCGTTGCATCAGACGACTGGGCACGACGTCTGTGCTCGGGTCCGTCCCTGCAGCGTTGACAAATCCAGCGGCTGAGCTCTGTCTCGCGAGCCATTCCCGTGATGTCACCTCCTGGGGTCGCTGGTGCTGCGGCCTTCTCATGCGATACCCTCTAGAGATGCACTCTGCGCAGGTCGACACAACACCTCTCTTTTCACATTTTGCAGAAGAAGAGTCAGGCGCAACCCGCCTCAGGGTAGGGTCTCGTGAGTGATGCGTAAGCTCACGAGAACTTCCTTAGAGTCGTTCAGCTCGTCCTGAGGAGGTCCCATATACACCTTGGCTGTCCTACCGTGCAAGCCACGTGTCTGGACGGGGCTGTACACGCCCCGGAGTCTCTCCCGGTGGGAGGCTTCCTCCCACGGTCAAGTGGAAGTACCAAGCTCCCCGCTGGCAGATCCAACCGAGGAGTGGTTATGCCCATGAACCAGTGGAAGCACCAAGCTCCGCGCTGGCCGCTACGACCGAGGCACGGTTATGCCCACACTCCGCGCAAGTGTGGTTGCTCTATGCTCCGCGCTAGTTATAAACAACTGAGGGCGGCCCCCAATGGTCGCACCAACCTCAGGGAGCTTTTCAGCTCACGACGCTCACAGCTTCTCCTTGGATGGGTGTCGCGAGGAGGGCTAGGCACGGGGGCTACGCTCAGGTCACGCCTGGCAGACGCCACCCTACCAGGTGCCCAGACACCTGGCCTTCTCGCACCCCAATCCCAGGCGAAGGCTCGTGGGCAAGGTATGGTGCTCGTTCCTCTTCATGAGAGCCGGTAGTACGTCAAAGGGGACCCCCTGGGCATCGCGACCCAGGGGTCTAACTAGCCACGTAGCCCCTCATCCCTTGAGTCTAGTTATGACGATAACCCCGATCACCCGGAGGGCTCAATGGCGATCGAGGTATGCGCTGGGTTGGGCCCTGCCGACTGCTACCTCTTGAGCTTGCGTTGTATTCCCTCAAAGAGGAAAGGGAGATGCAGCACAGTAGCATAAGTATTTCCCTCAGTTTTTTAGAACCAAGGTATCAATCCAGTAGGAGACCACGCGCCAGTCCCTCACACCTGCACAAACAAATAAGAACTTCGCAGCCAACGCGGTAAGGGGTTGTCAATCCTTTTACGGTCACTTACGAGAGTGAGATCTGATAGAGATGATAAGATAATATTTTTGGTATTTTTGGTCTAATAAAACAACAAATAAAAGCGGTAAAGGTAAAGTAGACGTAGATTGATATGTTGAGAATAGACCCGGGGGCCATAGTTTTCTCTAGTGGCTTCTCTCATGATAGCGGTATTCTACGGCGGGTAAACAAATTATTGTCGAGCAATTGATAGAAAAGTGAATAATTATGAGACTATCTAGGCATGATCATTGTATATAGGCATCACGTCCGAGACAAGTAGACCGAAACGATTCTGCATCTACCACTATTACTCCACACATCAACCGCTATCCAACATGCATCTAGTGTATTGAGTTCATACGAACAGAGTAATGCCTTAAGCAAGATGACATGATGTAGAGGGATAAACTCAAGCAATATGATGAAAACCCCATCTTTTTATCCTCGATGGCAACAATACAATACATGCCTTGCTGCCCCTACTGTCACTTGGAAAGGACACCGCAAGATTGAACCCAAAGCCAAGCACTTCTCCCATTGCAAGAACTATAGATCTAGTAGGCCAAACCAAACCAATAATTCGAAGAGACTTGCAAGGATATTATGAGCACACATAAAAAGTTCAGAGAAGAACCAAATATCTTTCATAGATAACCTTGATCATAAACTCACAATTCATCAGATCTCGACAAACACACTGCAAAAAGAGATTACATCGAATAGATCTCCTCGAAGACCGTGGAGAACTTTGTATTGAGACCAGAGAGAGAGAAGAAGGTCTGTGGTAAACTACTCACAACTCATGGTGAGGGCGATGATGATGATGATGAAGGCCTCTGTGATGGATCCCCCTCCCGGAACAGGCTCCAAGATGGGATCTCCACGGGAACATTAGCTAGCGGTGGTGGAATTAGGGTTTTCTCTCTGCGTATGGAGGTTCTGGGGTACGTGGATATATATATATATAGGAAGAAGGAGGGCATCGAGGGCCACACGAGGGGGCCTCGAGGCAGGGGGCGCGCTCTGAGAAGGGGGGCGCGCCCCCACCCTCGAGGGCAGCCCCTCTGTCCCCTGACTTGGTCCTGATGTTTCCCATGCGTGATTTTCTCCAAAAATATCTCTCGTGAAGGTTTCATTTCGTTCGGACTCCGTTTGATATTCTTTTTCCGCAAAACCCTGAAATAGGCAAAAAGCAGCAATCTGGACTGGGCCCTTGGGTTAGTAGGTTAGTCCCAAAAATGATATAAAAGTGAATGGTAAAGCTCATTAAACATCCAAGACCTCATAAATAATAGCATGGAACAATCAAAAATTATAGATACGTTGGAGACGTATCAAGCATCTCCAAGCTTAATTCCTGCTCGTCCTCGAGTAGGTAAATGATAAAGATAAAAAAATTGATGTGGAATGCTAACCAATATAGTTTTTCAATGTAATTCTGTTATTTGTGGCATGAATGTTCAGATCTGATAGATTCAAGATAAAAGTCTATATTGACATAAGAAATAACAATACTTCAAGCAATACTGACAAAGCAATCATGTCTTCTGAAATACTATGGCTAAAGAAAGTTATCCCTACAAAATCATATAGTGTTGGCTATCCTCCCTTATTATCACACAAAAATATTCCTATCATGCACAACCCCGATTTCAGCCAAGCACTTGTTTTCATACTCTATCTTTTCAAACCTTTCAAATTTCACGCAATACATGAGCGTGAGCCATGGACATAGCACTATGGGTGGAATAGAGGTGGTTGTGGAGAAGACAAAAAGAGGGAGATAGTCTCACATCGACTAGGCGTATCAACGGGCTATGTAGATGACCATCAATAGATATCAATGTGAGTGAGTAGGGATTTCCATGCAACAGATGCACTAGAGCTAAATATGAATGAAATCTCAACAAAATAAACTAGTGGGTGTGCATCCAACTTGCTTGCTCATGAAGACTTAGGGCATTTGAGGAAGCCCATCGTTGGAATATACAAGCCAAGTTCTATAATGAAAATTCCCACTAGTATATGAAAGTGACTAAGCATGAGACTCTCTACAATGAAGAACATGGTGATACTTTGAAGCACAAGTGTAGAAAAAGATAGTAGCAATTGTCCCCTTTTTTTTCTTTTTTTGGGGCCTTTTTTTTCTTTGGCCTTTCTTTTTTTTCCTTTTTTTTGTGGAGGGGCTTTATAGATTCACCCTTTCCTCCCATGGGACGATGCTCTAATAATGATGATCATCACACTTTCATTAAAACACGAAATTACAACTCGATACTACAACAACAAAGTATGACTCTATATGAATGCCTCCGACGGTGTACCGGTATGTGCAATGAAACAAGAGTGACATGTATGATAAGATTATGCATGGTGGCTTTGCCACAAATACGATGTCAACTACATAATCATGCAATGGCAATATGACAATATGATGTGTGTCATATAAATGGAACAGTGGAAAGTTGCATGGCAATATATCTCGGAATGGCTATGGAAATGCCATGATAGGTAGGTATGGTGGCTGTTTTGAGAAACAATATGGTGTCTGTTTTGAGGAAGGATATATAGTGGGTTTATGGCACCGACGAAAGTTGCGCGGTACAAGAGAGGCTAGCAATGGTGGAAGGGTGAGAGTGCGTATAATCCATGGACTCAACATTAGTCATAAGAACTCATATACTTATCGCAAAAATTTACGAGTCATCAAAACAAAGCAATCAACACATGCTCCTAGGGGGGAGGTTGGTAGGAGTTAACCATCGCACGCCCCCGACCTCCACACAAAGGTTGGCACTGTACAAATATCTCATGCTCTAACTTAGTCACACAACGGTTCACCATATGTGCATGCTACGGGAATCACTAACCTTAACACAAGTATTTCTCAATTTCATAATAACTCCACTAGCATGACTCTAATATCACTATCCTCATGTCTCAAAACAATTATCAAGCATCCAACATCTCATTCCATTCAATGCACTAGGTGTGATTTTTTTTACTACATTGACATTGGATCTTTATCATGTGAAGACTAGTTTCTTTAGCCTAAACACTTTACCATGCTGTTTTGATAGACTCTCAAATAGATATAAGTGAAGCATGAGAGATTTACAATTTCTACAAAATATTACCACCACCATGCTCTAAAAGATATAAGTGAAGTACTAGAGCAAAAACTATTCAACTCAAAAGATATAAGTGATGCACTTAGAGTGTTCTAATAATTTCTAGGCCATATTTAACTCTCTCAAATAGGTGTGTCCAGCAAGGATGATTGTGGCAAACTAACAAGCAAAGACTCAAGTTATACAAGACGCTCCAAGCAAAACACATAGCATGTTGCAAATAAAAATATGGCTCCAAGTATAGTTACCGATGGATGAAGACGAAAGAGGGGATGCCTTCCCAGGGCATCCCCAAGCTTAGGCTTTTGATTATCTTGAATTTACTTGGGATGCCATGGGCATCCCCAAGCTTAGGTCTTTGCTACTCCTTGTTCCATAGTCCATCAAAGCAATACTCAAAACTTGAAAACTTCACAACACAAAACTTAGACAAAAATTCTCGTGAGCTCCGTTACTAAGAGAAAGCAAACCACTACTCAAAGGTACAGCAATGAATTCATTCTTCGTTTATATTGGTGTTAAACCTACTGTACTCTAAGTTCTCTATGGTTCATATCATCCAATCTTTACCTAATAATAAAAGACGGAGACTTTCATAGTTCTCCATAAGTCACCTCTTTATATCCCGTCGATTTTGTGTTAACCATAAAGTTTGACGGCCGAGATTTCTCTTCTCTCCTTCTGTACAAAAGATTTTTTTTGCTGTCTAGTTTGTTGGTTCATCCCTCGCAAAAAAGAGTCTGGGCCGAACTCGAGTCCAGTCGATGGTACACAGCTGGAAAGGAGGACAAGACACTATAAAGGTAAGCCAGCCTGCTCGATTTCCTTCTCATCGCACCATGAGAACAAATCCCATCGAGGGCAGGAAGCCAGAAGGAAGGTTCCTTCCGCTTTGTCCGTCGTCCGTCGTCTCCCAGGTGAACACGAGCGAAAAACCAGGCCACGCACGACTGGATGGAAAGAGGAAACCAAACCAATCTGTCGCCGCGTTTTCTCATCTCCTTTTCTCTCCTGATCTCTCTCTCACACTACGCGTAATCGCCGTCACCCGGGCATCCTCCATGCACCATGAATCAATCAATCTGTTTCGTCTTTGAATCCAAGGCATCGGCACTAGGAGGCTGAGGCCACGTCGTCTGCGGGCTGGTGTAGAGCCCTGTCCATTGGCTGCCGGGGAATCGCTGCCGCCTCACGATGTGCTCGAGCCTACAAATGGCCACGACCGAGCTACGTGCCGGATGCAAGCCGAAAGAGCCGAGGAGCTGGCCATGGCCAAGGGCCACGGTGGGGCTGGGAAGCGCGGGCGCTACGCGTGTCCGGTCGCCGGTTTCCTGGGTTTGCTGATGAGCCGCCGCCGTTGTAGGCCAAAGAAACGGCGTCACGCGCCAGAGTGTTGCTACAGGCCGTGCGTTTGGTCGTCGGTCTGCTGGAAGCTGCGCCCAGCACTGCGTCTGTGGTCGTTGTTGCCCCGAGAAGCAAAGAAGGGACTCCATAATTGATACAGTAGCAGAGGAGAGCATCTCAGTATCCATATGTATATATGTTCGTTTTTGACAAAAGAAGCCTCTTCAACATGTATTTGTCCGCTGCTTCCTCAAGAATCGGTGTTGTGTGCAGCAGCAGAAGCTCCTCGGCCGCAGCCCTTCTTTACTGCACATACACTTCATATGAAGCATCCCACAGCCATTGACAGTCACGGGAAAAAGGAAAAACCAGAATCAATGGACTCAACGAAGAGTGAGCAGTTGGTCGCCAAGCCAGGTTGGCGTTCTGCCATAGTAGGTATAATAAATAAAAGAATAATAAGTTTTTCTAACCCAATCAATATATTTGAACACAAATTATCTTTCATGTAGATTTCGCAAATTGAATAGTTTATTCTGAATAGTTGATACAGCTGTATTAATGCAATTTTTTATTACTCGGCTCTACCTGTACCTAAATAATTGAATTGCCCTAATTCAGAGTATTGACATTTTGTGTTTGCATCCACTCAAACTTTGTTATTGAAATTTTTATTTTGTGTTTACAACCATGGACAACCTCCTGCATGGGAAACGACAGCGTCGGTGGCTGATGGTTAGAGAGACAGATAGAGAGGTGAGAGGCAAGGGAAAAGAAGGCCGTGGGTGAGGGCGCATGGGTCGCCGGCGGCGCGAGGAGGGGATCGAGGGGGAGAAAAGGGAGAGGCGGGGATCGAGCAGGAGAAGGAGATCGCGGCGCCCTCTCCTATATGACGGCATGGTAGGGATCCTGACGGTGTTTTCTTTCTTGAGGGATTGGGATTGCTAGGGTTAGGCCGGGCCTTGCGGAAAATGGGCCATGGCCATCTGGGCCAGCTGGTTTTAAAGAGATAGAAAGATAGAGAGAGAACAAGATTTCAATTTTCTGTTTACATAAAAAGAAAATGATAAGCGAAAAGATTTATTTGGAGGGTCAAATAAATCCAAACTGAGCTGGAATTTGGCATGTGTCACCATGATGGAGGAAATGAATCCATCCTCTAGGTACTTCTGTGTTGCGGAACTGCTTTGGGAGGGAGCAGCCTAAAGCCCAAGCCTGCACATATTCATTAGAATCTATGCTCACTAGCATGATTTATCCTATGAGCTAAAGAATCTTTATTTCTTCAACATTTCGTGCAATTTTATTTTCCATCATAGTTGCTTATGTATTGAGTTTACTTAGCAGAATATCTATGCATGCATGTGTGGTTCAAATAATCGTGTTATGTTATACTAGCTGTCCTATGTATGATCTCAATGAATGCCCATCATGATCCCTCCAAAAAAACATGTCCACGAAATTACAAATCAAAAGCGAGGGGGGGGG
>LR738715.1:132894122-132999768 GCA_902687465.1 Secale cereale
ATGAGGATGGTGTATGGACCAGGTGAATGGAGGGGCTTGCGGAGGGTGACCCTCACTTCCAGCTCAGGATTAGTTTTAAAATCCCCCTGAGCTGGCGCGGCTAATTGATAAGTGTGTTGTGTGGTGTCTGGGATCATCACATGTTGAAATCAAATGGACACCGCAGCCATCAGCAACAAGCGCGGTAAGGAGGATAATCGACAAGACGGGTGGGGCACCGTACTGAAATAGAGACGGCGTGATATTTTTTTTCACCCGTTGCAACGCATGGGCCCTTTTGCTAGTATTACTCATAGATGCATCGGAATAAGCAAACAACACACGAAAAACAGAATCTGTCAAAGACAGAACAGTCTGTAGTAATCTGCAGGGTTCGCCTACTTCTGGAAATCCAAAAATTTCAAACTAAATTGGTAAATTTGCGCAATTTGTCTACCAATCAGCAGCAAAAAGAATAAACTAAAAAGAACGCTCCAGTAAAATCCCACGGCTACTTTAGCGAGCGCTAACGATTCTGTTTTTCACAGCAAGATCATATAAACTTCACACAAGTCTTACCAAAGGTTCTACTTGGCACAAACACTAAACAAAACATGAAACCACATCTAATCAGAGGCTAGATGCAATATTTATTCCCTAACAGCAACAAAAAGAAAAAATATAAAATTGGGTTGCCTCCCAACAAGCTCTTTCTTTATAGCCATTAAGATAGGCTTGAGAATTCAATGATGCTCACATGAAAGATAAGAATTGAAGCACAAAGAGAGCATCATATAGCATGTGAAAGTCACATCTAAGTCTAACATACTTCCTATGCATAGGCATTTTATAGGAAAACAAATTAGCAAGACAAGCAAGATCTAGCATATGCAAGGAGGAAGAAAGAAACAATAGCAATCTCAGCATAACGAGAGGTAATTTAGTAACATAAAGATTTCTATGACCATATTTTCCTCTCTCATAATAATTGCATGTAGGATCATGATCAAATTCAACAAAATAGCTATCGCATAACATATTCTCAACACGATCCATATGCATACGAAGTTGGCACTCTTCCAAAATAGTGGGAGCAATATTAACTAAAGTCATGACCACCCCAAACCCACTTTTATCAAAAAAATCATAAGATTGATCATACTCAAATATGTGGGATCTAAAGTTGACACTCTTCCAAACCCACTTTCAATATTCTTGCAAACATTATTATCAATCTGAAATTCATCATGGGGCTTAAATAAATTTTCAAGATCATAAGAAAAATCACCCCAATCATGATCATAGCAACAAGTAGTGGACATAGCGAAATAAGCATCCCCAAGCTTAGGGTTTTGCATATCATTAGCATAGTTGACATCAATATAATTTATAGTAACATCATTACAATCATGCTTTTTACTTAACAAGCTATCATGAATCACTTTTTCTTTTAACAATTCCTCACAATTTTCAGATTCATAAATTTCAAGCAAAACCCCATAAAGATAATCTAGTGCACGCAACTCACTAGCAATAGGTTCAACATAACTGGATCTCTTAAAGAGATTAGCAAGTGGATGAGGATCCATACTTTAGCAAGTGAAGATGCAAGCTAATTGAGGGCACATAGCAACACAAGCAAACGAGAGGCAAGCGAACAGTAAACACACGGCGGAAGAAGGGCAAATAAAACGGCAAGGGTGAAGTAGGGGAGAGGAAAATAAATGTAATGCGAAGGATAAGGGTATGTGGTAGGTACTTGGAATATGACTTTTGCGTAAGCCTCCCCGGCAACGGCGCTAGAAATTCTTCTTGCTACCTTTTGAGCTTGCGTTGTATTCCCTCGAAGAGGAAAGGGAGATGCAGCATAGTAGCGTAAGTATTTCCCTCAGTTTTTGAGAACCAAGGTATCAATCCAGTAGGAGACCACGCGTCAATCCCTCACACCTGCACAAACAAATAAGAACTTCGCAGCCAACGCGATAAGGGGTTGTCAATCCCTTTACGATCACTTACGATAGTGAGATCTGATATATATGATAAGATAATATTTTTGGTTTAATAAAACATTAAATAAAAGCGGTAAAGGTAAAGTAGACGTAGATTGATATGTTGAGAATAGACCCGGGGGCCATAGTTTTCTCTAGTGGCTTCTCTCATGATAGCGGTATTCTACGGCGGGTAAACAAATTAATGTCGAGCAATTGATAGAAAAGCGAATAATTATGAGACTATCTAGGCATGATCATTGTATATAGGCATCACGTCCGAGACAAGTAGACCGAAACGATTCTGCATCTACTACTATTACTCCACACATCGACCGCTATCCAGCATGCATCTAGTGTATTGAGTTCATACGAAGAGAGTAACGCCTTAAGCAAGATGACATGATGTAGACGGATAAACTCAAGCAATATGATGAAAACCCCATCTTTTTATCCTTGATGGCAAGAATACAATACGTGCCTTGCTGCCCCTACTGTCACTGGGAAATGACACCGCAAGATTGAACCCAAAGCCAAGCACTTCTCCCATTGCAAGAACTATAGATCTAGTAGGCCAAACCAAACCAATAATTCGAAGAGACTTGCAAGGATATTATGATCACACATAAAAAGTTCAGAGAAGAACCAAATATCTTTCATAGATAACCTTGATCATAAACTCACAATTCATCGGATCTCGACAAACACACTGCAAAAAGAGATTATATAGAATAGATCTCCTTGAAGACCGAGGAGAACTTTGTATTGAGATCCAGAGAGAGAGAGAAAGCCATCTAGATACTAGCTATGGACCCGAAGGTCTGTGGTAAACTACTCACAACTCATGGTGAGGGCGATGATGATGATGATGATGATGAAGGCCACCGTGATGGATCCCCCTCCCGGAACAGGCTCCAAGATGGGATCTCCACGGGAATAGAAGCTACGACGGTGGAATTAGGGTTTTCTCTCTGCGTATGGAGTTTCTGGGATACGTGGATATATATAGGAAGAAGGAGGGCACCGGGGGCCACACGAGGGGGCACCCTCGAGGGAGCCCCTCTGTCCCCTCAGTTGGTCGTGACGTTTCCAGTGCGTGATTTTCTCCAAAAATATCTCTTGCGAAGGTTTCATTCCGTTTGGACTCCGTTTGATATTCTTTTTCTGCAAAACTCTGAAATAGGCAAAAACAACAATCTGGACTGGGCCCTTGGGTTAGTAGGTTAGTCCCAAAAATGATATAAAAGTGAATGATAAAGCCCATTAAACATCCAAGACTTCATAAATAATAGCATGGAACAATAAAAAATTATAGATACGTTGGAGACGTATCACCGACGCAGAACGCAAACGGGATTGCTTGAACGTCAAGGGGGACCCCTGGGCATCGCGACCCAGGGGCCTCACTAGCCGTGTAGCCCCTCATCCCTTGAGTCTAGTTATTACGATAACCCCGATCATCCGGAGGGCTCAATGGCGATCGAGGTATGCGTGGGGTTGGGCCCTGCCGACGCAGAGCACCTAAGCAAACATGAAAGGAAGCAAGCATGGAAATCATCTAGCTATTACAATAATACCAAGTTTTTCAAATTCAAACAAAGTTCTTATGCCTCCCCGAGGCACTCGCACTTTTCTCTCTGGACAGGAACAGATCAGGCATTACCAAGCGCATCATCACCGGTCTCCACCTCCTCGGTTGCGGTAGCAGTGGCCTGGAGGAATGCCTCCACCAGCGCCGTGACCCTCGCCCCCCAGGGCCTCGACAGCCGTGCCTTCCATGACTTTGTTTATGGGCTCGGACATCGAGGCCAGGTCAAGGGTGGGGTCGCGAAGACTTCACTAGTAGATAAAGGGGGATCAGACCCGGTTCATCTGGGCCTTTAGCCCCGGTTCTGTAACCGGGACAAGAGGGTCGGTACTAATGCTCTGACCCTTTAGTCCCGGTTCAATCCAGAACCGGGGCAAAAGGGTGTCCATGTGGCCTGTGCACCGAGTCCAGGCAGGAGGGGCTTTAGTCCCGGTTGGTGGTACCAACCGGGACCAAAAGGCATCCACCTGTCAACATTTCTGTGGCTGTGGTTTTTGTTTTTTTTTTGAAAGGGGAGGGGGGTTTTAGGTTTTGGCGGTTAATTTAGGTGTTTGATATATTGTGTTAGCTAGCTAATTAATAGAGAGAAGTGTTCTCTCTTATGTCCGTGCTTTTGGTCGACGCTACATACTACACATACGTATATATATGGACTAGAGTCACGCTAGCTAGCTAGCTAGCTGCTAGCTACTAAGCAAACGAAGGAACAGAAGATCTCGTATATATAATCAACATATATATATATATGCATACAGAGAGAAGTAATAATATCGACCACCTCTCCTTCTCCGAGAGATTGGTCGAACAACAAGTTCTCGTATATCTATCCGACACTACCGGGCACATATATACAATAATTATCTCTTACAAAAATAATCTCCTAACACATGGATGCAGGGTCCACATAGTATTCTCCGTCTTCAGCGATCACGTGTTCAAGGAAGAATGCTGCCAATTCCTCTTGAATTGCTCGCAGACGATCTGGTGTTAGGAGTTCATCCCGCATCCGAAACATCTAATTTGAAGTAGGGGGTCAATACATGAAATGATGCTATAAATTTATGAATATTATTGATTGCTTACGCACTTTAAATTGTTCATCAGTGTAGCCCCGCTCACAGGTCGTGTGGCGGATGGACTCGCAAATGTAGTATCCACAATAATCATTCCCGGGTTCCTGCCACAACCACTTTACAAGAAATAGAGCTTAATCAAACTGATAAGCAAGAATGCCAAATTGGTATTGATGAAACTAGCTAGCGCTTGAATCAAGATATAGGAGATGCGCGCGCGGAACATGCTACTATATTGTACTTACTTTCGGGTATCTAAATTGTAGCTTCTTCGGCAGTCCCGGAGCTTTTTTGATGAATGTTTTCCAAGCCCTGCCAGACAAAGGAAACAATTAGTTGATATCAGAAATGAAGTTGCTGATATATATGCATGGTGGATAATATTGATCGATTTAACTTACCTGGCTAGTATTTGAGTCATGTCCGCATACTCCTCAGGATCTTTACGTTTAGAGTCGAAGACAGTTACTATTCCCTTCTCAAGCTTAATCTCTAAGAGAATATAGTGGAAGCTGCGCACGAATGCATGAGATCATTACATCACTATAAACTTGACTGATATATATAAGGGAAACCAAATATGCACAAGACATTAACACTCACTTGAAGTTGTAAGGAAAGAGTATTATATCTTTGTTTTCATTTACCACCAACGATCGTAGCAAGTTGGTCTCGGTATCGCCGGGACGCAATTTAACCTCGGTTGCATCTATGAGGTATGTGTTAATAAACCCAATATCACCTACTTGTCTTTTCTTCAATTCGACGATCTTCAATCTGCATAATATAGTGAGGATAATTATAAATACATGCAATGAAGATCAGCTATATAGAGAGACTTAATGACAGAAGTAGTACTACTTACACACAGTAGCAGGTGATCGTTGTTTTATCGAGGGCCAATTGATTGAAAAATTGATAGAACTCCTCAAATGGAACAGGCAACAGGTCAATTCCAACGAGGTCATGCTCCGGTTCAACTCTCAAATACAAGTTATTCCTCCCCCCAGACTCTCTGCAGATTTTCATGTACCAATCATGCAATCTTCGCATATTCGTTGATAGAGATCTTTCATTTTTGACGAGAGGCTTTTTGTACTCGTATCTTTCTATCTGCACGTCCATGAAATCATAGTGTACATCGTCGGACGTGTAATCTGCAAGATTGGTATAACCGGGCACCATACTCGGATCATTAGCGACCATGTCGCTAGACACCTTGAGCGGGGGGCACGATTGGTTCGCTTGTTCGCCGAGCTGGGCAATTTGTTTCCCAGCTCGCCCTTCTGCTAACCTCTGATCACTTTTTGTACTTCCGGACCGCTTGGCATCTTGAAATGTCTTTTGAATAATGCGGTCATAGTTGCCCTTCGGCTTACTTTTCGCTGGTTGCTTCAGGGCAGCAAGAGTGCGCTTTGCTTTCACCGCATCTATCTTCTCCTCTGGAGGTGGATGTCTCTGTGCTTTCAACCCTTCAAAAAAGTCCTTCACTTCGCCTTCAGCGATCTTCGTGTTTTCCTCGTCGGACCTCTCGTACGGTAACTTCTCTAGAGGCGTGAGAGAAGGACCGAATCTGCATCGCCTCCCGCCTCTGGCTGTACTGGTAGACGTCGCCGGACCAGACGAAGCGGCTGTATTTTTTACTTTCTTAGGCGCCGGAGCAGGAGCAGCCGGAGCGGCGGCAGGTCTCTTCCGCCCTTGCTGATTAGGCGAAGGAGGAGCTGGCTGTCTGCTCGGGCGCGCCGGCGGCGAAGGAGGCGGAGTGCCGCCACGCGCCGGCGGCGAAGGAGGCGGTGTGCCGCCACGCGCCGGAGAAGGAGCCGGAGTGCCCTGATGGTCACTCGCCGGAGTGCCCTGATGGTCACTCGCCGGAGGAGGAGGCGGTGGAGGAGGCGGAGTGCCCTGACTCGTCGTCGTCGGAGGAGGAGGCGGAGGCGTCCAGTTCAGAATGTTGATTAGGTCCTTCCGCCATAGGCATGGAGTCTTCAGTGAAGAACCCAGCCGAGTCTCCCCTTCACCGGTAGGGTGGTCAAGCTGGAGCTCCTCAAATCCCTCCGTTATTTCGTCGACCATCACCCTAGCATATCCTTCTGGAATCGGCCGGCAGTGAAAAGTGTCGTCTGGTCCAGAAGGATAAACAGAGCCAGCAGCCGCCTTGACCTTCAGATTCATCCACTGTGCCATAAGGTGGCAATTTTGTGCCTCCGTGATAGCATCCACAGGATTCCTGGCAGTAGCCGTCAAGGCAAGCTCTGGCTGCAGAGGCAGCTCGGTGGAAGCCACGCTGCTTCTCCGCTGAGATGGCGGGGTAGCTTCGGGGGAAGCTTCGGCAATTCTTTCCCGATCTGCTTCCCGTTCCTCTATCGCTTGTATTCTGGCCCGCAGCGCCTGGATTTCGGTCATCTCCATTTTCTTCCTCCTGTCGTGGCATTTGTAGCCTCCTGCATCCGGAAACCCAGCACGCCACGGAAGGGAGCCTGGCGTGCCTCGTGTCCGTCCAGGGTGCTCAGGATTCCCGAGGGCCATTGTCAGCTCGTTGTTCTCTCTGTCGGGGATGAACGTCCCTGCATGCGCTGCTTTGATATACTGTCGCATCTTCCTGAGTGGTGTTTCCATTTGCTTGTCCGTCCAAATGCACCACCCTGTTACAGGGTCCAAGGATCCGCCAGCCCCGAAGAACCAAGTCCGGCAACGTTCTGGCCAGTGCATTGTCTCTGGTTCGATCCCTTTCTGAAGCAGATCATTCTCAGCCCTGGCCCACTTAGGCCGGGCTACGAGGTAGCCGCCCGACCCCGTGCGATGGTGATGCATCTTCTTTGCAGCATTTATCCGGTTTGTCTCCGACATCTTCTGACTCTTTTCCGACTTCTTATGGGCCACAAATGCGGGCCAGTCATCTTTGATCTTCTCATATATGCCCACGAATTCTGGAGTCGTTTTCTCTCTGACAAACGTATTCAGTTTTTTCTTCCATGCCCTGAATTGGTCTGCCATCTTCTGAAGTGCAGCAGACTTGATTAAGTCCTCTATAACTGGCTTCGCCGGATCAACCTCTCGCGGTAGGACGAAGTTTGTCTTCAGCTCATTCCAAAGATCTTCTTTCTGCATATCAGTGACATAAGTCACCTGAGCGTCTTTTGCAGCCGGCTTTAACCATTGATGGATGCTGATCGGGATCTTGTCCCTAACCAGAACCCCGCACTGATTAATAAATGTGTTCTTTGTGCGGATGGGTGCAATCGGCTCGCCGGAGCGCGAGATTTCTGAGATCTCAAACTTTTCATCCGGCCTCAACTTTTTCTTCGCTCCTCGTCTCTTTACCGAAGATTTGCTCGATCCGGAGGGCTAGAAAAGGAACAAAGACGAGAGTTAATGAATGAATCAATTAACTAGTCAGCACATGCTTAACTAACATATATACCTCCTGGCCGGACTCGGTTCGGTCACCGGAGCCAGCATCACGGTCTCCTTCTTGCACCGGCATTGGGTCACCGGAGCCGTCCTCACGGTCTACTTCTTCCATGTGCATTGGGTCACCGAATTCATCAATATCATAGCCTAGATCTTCCAGCCGCAGCTCTTGTTCGACCTGCTCATCGGTGTCGTTGAGAAACGACCTGACGGCATTTTGTCCGTCTGCGATTATGTCCATCAACATCGCTTCTTGTGCTAGGTCTCGGGTGTTGTCGTCCATTGTTTCTACAAATATTTACAACATGCCAATTATTATTCAAACATGACAGATGGATATATTAATGGCAAACGTAGAACTAGCTTCAACCCTCGACTGCTCGGCGATCCACAAACCCTAGACACCCTCATGTCACATTTTGTCTAGCTAGTGTCAAAGGATTCAACAAAACCAATACTTCATCATTAGGCAAAAGTAACAGTAGAATGATGGTACGAAGCTCTCCAAAGTTGTTTTGGAACGGAGTCCCAGATAAGATAATCCGTAACAAAAGACGGATTAACCTATCAGGAACTCCGTTCCAAAACATCTTTGCATAACTTCGTACCAACATGCTGTAATGCCCCGGATGTAATACTTTCCCTTTTGGGCTTATAATAAATCTCCGGCTTCATCTATTTCCATTTCGGGTTCTTTGTCTTTCGGGCTTTCGTCGTTTTGTTGTGTGAGTGTGTGGCATTCATTCATATCATGTAGACATGTGCATTGCATTGCATTTGTGTTGTGGGTTGTTTCCGGTTCGTGGCGTTTCTTCCCGTTGTCCGTTTCGTGTTCCGGAGCTCCCTCACGTGTCCGTGACGTCCCGTAGGCCTACTTTGTTGTTCGGGCGTTTTTCGTTACCGGTGTGCCGTGAGGTTGTGTTGTGTGTTGTTGTTTTGTTGTGTGCAACCCGCCTCTCAAATCTCGTCTCGTTTGGACTCCGTTGACTTTTCCCTCCGTTGTCCGTGTGGGTCCGAAGTGCCCTTACTTCGTGTCCCGGAAATACCCCTGTGGCTTTCTTTTATCTCCGTCTGGCCCTTTTAAATCATCCCCGCGATCGGATCCGTTGGATCCCGATCGGAGGGCTCCTAGCGCCCTAAAACTCCTCCTAACCCTAAAATTCTGCTACTTATAGACCCCCCCCTAGTCTATATTTGGGCATTTCTATCCCCTCCTTCTTCCTCCTCTCTCCCCTTCTTTTTTTTTTCCTTTTCTTTCCTCAGATCCAGGTTTTCTGGCCGGATCCCGAGGGATTCCCTCGTTCACCAGCCGCCGCAGCGCCGAAGTCAACCCCGTCGCTCGATCGGACCGCGCCGCGCTGGGCTCGAGCGCCGGTTCCGATCTGGGGGACGAGATCGACGCATCGCCGCGCCAGGCCGCTCGGGCAGCCGGCCCGGGGGGACCACATCCCCTCGCCCCGACCGCTTGGGCCGTCGGCCTCCCCGGCCCAGCGCCACTCCCGCATCGCCGCTCCGCGCCTTCCGCGCTCCAGCCGGCCTCGCCGCACGGGCCGGCCTCGCCACCGCCACCGCGGGCCGCCGCGGGCCGCGCCACCCCGCGCCGCCAGCGCCAGTCGCCCCGCGGGCTCCCTCCCCGCGCTACCGGGCCCGCCAGCCGGCGCGCGCCTACCCGGGCCGCCGCCCCGTTTCGCCCGTGGGCCGCCGCCGCGCACAGTGCCTCTCCGCGGTGGGCCGGATCCACCCCGCCACTGTTCCTCGCAGATCGGGCCGAGCCCGCTACTGTTCCAGATCTGGATCTGGATCCCTGAGGTTGACCAAATTTTTCTTCTAAGTCCTTTTTATTCCTGATCTGAGATGTGATCTTTGACCTGCTGTAACTTTCTCTGTGTTGCTCCGTTTTGCGCGTGTAGCATGTCCAGATGTTCGTGGAGATGCCCTCTACGTTTTACCTGTTGTAGTCATGCATGTTAGATGTCATCTTGACACATGTTTTGCTGTTACAAGAGTGCATGATGATATAAACTGCTGTTATGTGTTATTTTCATGCCACCTTTGACATGCGATATCTTTTAGCTCGTTTGTCCAAACGATGCAAATGACATGTCCACGTGTTCGTCTCGTCACGAACTACGTATTGAGTGTGATAGGTTGCATGGTAGATGTATTGTTTCCTTGTTATCATCGTTGCAAGATGCCATGTTCACATGTTGTGTTTTCACTTGTTATGAAATGCCATCTTGTTGAGCTCGTTGTAATCGGTGTGTTCACCACATTGATGCATGCTTGTGTGTTTCGGGATCACCGTCATATGTACTTTGATGAGGTGCTTACCCTTTGCCATGTTTAGTTTCGAGGTGTCTTAAACATGCTCTTTTTGATGCTATGGTGATGTTGCTGTTTTAGGACTTAGTGAAATTTCACTAAGTCTGAAATCTGTAACGTTCCGATGCCATGTTCGGGTGATGTTGTAGGTCAAAGCATGATAGTTTTGGGGTGGATTTTGATTGTTCCTTGAAGTATATATTGTTGTCTTTCCATCCATGTCCTCGCATGTCCATTTGAGTGGCTGTAGCATGTTTATCTTTTGCTCCAAACTTTCAATAAAATTCTGCTGCCAGAATTTTATTTCAAAGTTCAATATGTCCAAGGTCATTGCTATTGATCCGTGACTCCGTTGGGGGTGCACTTTGGACCTAGTTGCTGTACATTATATCTAGTTTATGTTCAAGTCCTTTGCCATGCTTTTTGGGTGCTGTAGATTAATTATTTTGAGCTCCCAAGATGCTATGTTGCTGTAATTTGCAGTTTTCGCTCAAATCTTGTTTCGGGCATAACTTTTAGCCCGTAACTCCGATTTCAGCGATTCTTATATCAAACTTGGGTGATTTTCTGTGTAGATTAATAATATCAGGTTGTTAACTTGTTTTGAGGTGTTTTGCTTGAGTGATGTTTTCCGTGCTCCATGTGCTTCACTAGTGCATCCATCATGCATACATGTTTTTCGAGTGCGCATTGCATCGTGTTGATTGTTGCTTGGTGTGTTTGTCTTGTTTAGAGCCGGAAGCTGAGAACGAGTTTTCCAACGAGGTTGAGCACGAGGTTTCCAACGAGTTTGAGCACGAGGACCCTTCTTTCGATCCGAACGTCTTCTCTTCAGGCAAGATGACCGAACCCCGATAACTTTACTATCTTCGCCTATTGCTAGTAGTCTCGATCTATAGTTTTGCCTCGATGCCCATGTTCTTCTTGTCAGCCTCCTACTTGTAACCAATTGCCATGTTTAACCACCCTACCTATGCAAACCGTTGCTTGGCTAAGTACGCGTCGCTCAGCCCTTCTTATAGCGTTGCTAGTTGCAGGTGAAGTGAAGATGCTTGCTTCATGATGAAGTTTGGTTGGGTTATATCACACTATATAATGCTTTAATTGAAATCACCTATATATTGGCAAGGGTGGAAGGCTAAGCCTTTTGCTTGGTGTTTTGTTCCACTCATGCCGTTAGGATCCGTATAAGCCGGTTTTATGTTCCTTGATTATGCGTTCCTAACACGGTTGGGGTGTATGGGACCCCCTCGATAAACCGCTAAGTGCAAAGTCTTTTCCAGCAAGTCCCAACCTTGGTACTATTTGCCTAATAACAAACTAAACATGCATAGGGAGTAATTAACCCTCTTTCTTAATCAACAACCCCGGGCCAGTGCTCCACATGAGTGTTGGTCCGAAACGGGGGTCCTGCAGGGCCGCCTTGGGGCAACCCGAGGTATCTGGCATACACCTGTAGCATCACCCATCCGGTCGTGTCCTGAGACCTAGATACGCGCGGCTACGATCAGGGTGTCGACACGCCGGGAGGATTTGCTGGATTAGCCTTACCTTAGCTCGGTATATCTTGAGCACGGGATTCCGAGGATACTCGGGTCTTCCCACTTTGGAGTTGCGACTCCGCGGATCGTGGGCTTGTAATGGGTCAAGTTGGAACACCCCTGCAGGGTTTGAACTTTCGAAAGCCGTGCCCGCGGTTATGTGGCAGATGGGAGCTTGTTAATTCCGGTTGTAGATAACTTGACACAATGTTACTAATACACTACCAGCGTGTGTTCCGTGACTGTCAATTTCCGAATGGGATTCGGGAGTTGAACACGGAGGGGTTATGTTTGTGAGCTTGTAGCTAGGATCACTTCGTGATCACTTCTCGCCGATGCCTTCTCTTCTCGCTCTCACTTGCGTAAGTTAGATGCTAGTTGCTGCTGCAGACTTGTTCTTTCTTCAGCCTTCCCTCACCTAAAGGCTCAAATAGTTCTGTTACCCGGGAACGGGATTGCTGAGTCCTCTGTGGCTCACAGTTACTTCACACACCAGATGCAGGTCCAGCTGTGAGCTATCCAGGTGATGGCACCGAGCTGGATTGGGAGTACGACGAGGAGCGTAGTCGTTACTACGTGCGCTACCCGGACGATCAGTAGTGGAGTCTCTTACTAGGATTCGATCTGCCTGTGGTTTATTTATCTGAGTTTGGTACTTTGACATTTGGCTTTTGCCCTTAGAGGGTTGTAGTGCTCTTAATGTATGATGTTTGAGACTTGTACTGTAATTCTGTGACGTGGCGATTGTAAGCCAACTATTTTCAGTTTACTATCCCCTCTTTTACATGAGTTGTGCAAAGATTACCAAACTTGAGATCATTCTAGGATGGACTTATGCCTTTAAGTCGTGCCTCGACACGTAGGAGGTATAACTCCATCCTGGGCATTACAAGTTGGTATCAGAGCCTTCTCCGACCTAGGAGCCCCCACTGTTTGATCGAACCGTTGACGGTTGAGTCTAGGCACACACTGAAAACTTTTGAGTCCTATATTATATCGGAGAGTAGGATTTCTTTGCTTCTCATCCCCTTTCTCTCTGGTGAGGACTCCTGACGTCTACTCTTGTCTCTCCTATCTTCAAAATTTGCACAAATTTTTTTTAGGAATCCCGCGAGTATTCTGGGATTGTTTCGATGTTCTTGTGACAAGGATATTGTTCCCGATGCCTCCTGTTACCGAGGAGTTGAGCTTCGGGGTATCATTGTAACAAGCATATCGCGACAGTACTAAATACTTAAGACGGCCGACATCGAAAATCTCCCCTATACGGCCAGTGGCAAGATAACCCCGACATCACCCAGTACTGGGGAGGTAGTTCGGGAGTATTGCCATAGCTTGGTATAGTGGATGCTTTTCGAAGGTCCGAGGTACACAGTTTCCGAGAAAGACTGGTTATGTGTTGAAGGATGGATACACCTGGATGTAGGTTAGAGTTGATTGCGCGGTGCTTCCCGTGTATCCCCAACACCTGATTGCATAACTGGAATCTTTCGGAAAACTATAGGTGGGTTTTATCCAGTAGATCGTAGGCATTCTTCCAACGAATGCAGGTTAGTGAGTTCGGGGTTCGACATTGAGTGAAGGAGTTATATGACCGAGGTTACTATCAGGAGTTGCATCTTAAAGGGTCCTTGGCTATGCTGATCCGGGGATTGCAAAACCTTTTCGTAACGCGTTCATATGCTTTCAGCACAAAGATGTTAGGACGAAACTCCTCTCTTGTGTTTGTTCCCGTCTGTACCTTGTTGTTTTTATTATTTTATCCTTTTGATCCCTATGTGGCTTCTCGTGAAGACTGATGTTATCAATTAACTGAGAAATTCATTCGTTCCTCTTGTTCGGATGATTTCATTCGTTCTTATTGTTCGAATGATTATTGTGAAGACTTGTTGCAATTCATTCCATTGATTCAGCTTATTCCTTTTGTCAATCAATTGCTGATTCGTGGTCATCTCTTACAGGATGGCTCCGAAAAAGGTTCCGAATGCCAACCCAGAGGTGGAAGAGGTCCCAGAGCATCCTCCTTCACCTCCTCCTCCGTCTGAGGCTTGGAGAGCAATTATGCAGACTACTGCTCAGAACACTCAGTTGATGATGCAGATGATGCAGATGATGCAAGCTAATCAAGCTAATCAAGCTAATCAGGGCGTTCCAATGAACCAAGGCAACTTCTTCCAGCAGCACCATGCTACCCTCAACCAGTTCTTGGCCAACAATCCTAAAGCTTTCAGTTACTGTGTCGACCCTCTTGATGCTGAGGATTGGTTGACCGACATAAAGAAGCATTTTGAGTGCACTAACGTGAAAGAAGATGACTATGTGAAGTTTGCAGCCTTCCAACTGAAAGATCAAGCAGCTGATTGGTGGCAGCAGTACAAAGACTCAAGGCCGGGTCAAGTGATCTCGTGGGAGAACTTCTGCAGGGATTTCCGCTCGCATCACATTCCTACAAGTGTCATTGAGGGTATGCGTGAGCAATTCCGCAACCTCAAGCAGGGCTCCATGACAGTCTATCAGTATAATGTCAAGTTCCAAAACCTCGCTCGCTATGCAAAGCAAGACATACCTGATGCAAAGAGCAAAATCTATCAGTTCCGTGGAGGTCTCAAAGATGAACTTCAGCTTGCTCTCACTCTGTTCGAGCCAGACGAATTCGATAAGTTCTATAATATGGCTCTGAAACAAGAAGCAGCTCAGCTTAAGATGGAGGCTTCTAAGAAGAGAATTCAAGATGCTGTTCACTCTACCTCATCGTCTCAGTTGGCTGCGAAACAACAGAAATTCTGGCTTCCTCCTCCTCCAATGATTCGAGCTCCATTCAACAACTCCAGCAACTTCAACAACTCCAACAACAAGAACTCTAGTGGCCGTGGTTTCTCCCACCCACCCAACCCAAGCAACCAGTCGAAGAAGCAGTTTCAGTCTCAAGGCTCCAAGTCCAGTGGCTCTCATTTCCGTCCTCTCTCTGAAGTGGTGTGCAACAAGTGTGGCCAGAAGGGTCATTATGCAAACAGATGTCCGAATCCGAAGCGTCTTCCTCCTCCACCACCTATGAGTTCAGCTATTGTCAAGCATGATCCAAAGTCTGCAAGGGTCAATCTGATGAATGCAGTACAAGCGGAGGCTTCTTCTGATGTCATTCTGGGTAACCTTCCAGTGAACTCTATACCTGCTAAAGTGTTATTTGATTCGGGTGCATCATGCTCTTTCATGTCTCAACCATTTGCATCCAAATATAATGTGGACATCAAAAGCTTGCCAAGAGAGTTATCAGTTATTTCTCCGGGGATACGAATGCATTCCAGCATATATGCTCCGGATGTTTCTATTCGCATGGGCGATTATCGATTTTTGGCTTCTCCGGTGGTTCTTGGTCATTCTGACATCGACCTCATTCTCGGAATGGATTGGCTTTCTCAGCACGATGCTCACATTGATTGTGCTCAAAAAGAAGTCAAGTTGACTCATTCTGATGAAGATGTGATTATCTTCGCCTCCAGGGATAATACTATTCGGCTTTTCTCTCTTAATGATAAGGGTGAAATTAATGCCATAGAGCAAATTCCAGTGGTGAATGAATATCAAGACGTCTTTCCAGAAGAACTTCCAGGCATGCCTCCACACCGTCAGGTGGAGTTTGTCATTGAACTCGAGCCGGGCACCGAACCTGTTTGTCGGCGTCCTTACAAGCTCTCTTCAGATGAATTGAAGGAATTGAAGAAACAGTTGGATGAACAGGAGCGTATGGGTCTCATCAGACCGAGTACATCTCCGTGGGGCTGTGGTGTCTTGTTTGTCAAGAAGAAAGATGGCACGGAGCGTCTCTGTGTTGACTATCGGCCACTGAACAAGAAGACGATTAAGAACAAGTATCCGCTCCCCAACATCAATGAACTCTTTGAGCAGCTCAAAGGAGCTAAAGTATTCTCTAAGCTTGACCTCCGAATGGGCTACCATCAAATTCGCATTCGCGAGGAAGACATTCCCAAGACGGCGTTCAGAACGAGCTACGGTTCATATGAGTATACCGTCATGTCCTTCGGTCTCGCCAATGCTCCTCCTACCTTCTCAAGGATGATGCATTACATCTTCAACCCCTATACAGGCGAGTTTGTGCTAGTGTATCTGGATGATATTCTGGTGTTTTCCAAGAATGAAGAAGATCACGAAAAGCACTTGCGTCTGGTTCTTGATCGACTCCGAGAGCACAAATTCTATGCCAAGTTCTCCAAGTGCGAGTTTTGGCTCGATAAGGTTCTCTACCTGGGCCACATTATCTCAGCTGACGGTATTGCGGTTAATCCCGAGAAAGTTGAAGCAATTGTCAACTGGGAAGCTCCTCAGAACGTCAAGCAGCTCCGCAGTTTTCTGGGTCTTGCCAGTTATTGCAGAAGGTTTGTGGAGAACTTCTCCAAGATTGCCAAGCCTCTTTCCAACCTCCTTCAGAAGAATGTCAAATACTTTTGGTCTCCCGAGTGTGAAGTGGCTTTCAAAACCCTCAAAGAGAAGCTTGTTTCTGCTCCAGTTCTGATTCCTCCAGATGAATCCAAGCCCTATGAAGTGTTCTGTGACGCTTCTCTTCAAGGTCTTGGTGGTGTGCTTATGCAAGATAAGAGAATTGTGGCATACACTTCACGTCAGCTCAAGCCAGCTGAGAAGAACTATCCCACACATGATCTCGAGCTAGCAGCTGTGGTACATGCTCTGATTACGTGGAGACATCTGTTGTTGGGCAGAAAGGTCGACATCTTCACTGATCACAAGAGTTTGAAGTACATCTTCACACAGCCGCATCTGAACCTCCGCCAGACTCGTTGGGTCGAGATGATCCAAGAGTACAACCCCAGCATTGAGTACACTCCAGGCAAGGCGAATGTGATTGCAGATGCTTTGAGCAGAAAGGCATATTGCAACAGCCTTCTTATCAAGCCACACCAGCCTGAGCTTTGTGAAGCTTTCAGGAAGCTCAACCTTCAGGTTGTTCCGCAGGGTTTTCTTGCTAATCTCCAGATTGCTCCTACCTTGGAAGATCAAGTCCGTGAGGCTCAGCTCAGTGATACCATGGTGAAGAAGGTGAAACATGGCATTGCAAAGGGCACTCCAAAATATAAGTGCTTCCGTGTTGATGAGAGAGATACATTATTCTTCGAGGACAGACTCGTTGTTCCCAAAGGTGATCTCAGGAAGCTCATAATGGAAGAAGCTGATGACTCTCTCCTTTCCATTCATCCTGGCAGTTCCAAGATGTATCAAGACCTCAAGCAGTCTTACTGGTGGACACGCATGAAAAGGGAAATTGCCCAATTCGTGAATGAATGTGATGTATGCAGAAGAGTGAAAGCAGAACATCAACGTCCAGCCGGTCTTCTCCAACCTCTTCCTATTCCTGAGTGGAAGTTCGACCACATTGAAATGGACTTCGTCACTGGTTTTCCTAAATCCAAGCGAGGCAATGATGCTATCTTTGTGGTGATTGACAAGCTTACCAAAGTTGCTCACTTTCTTCCAGTCAAAGAATCAATCAATGCAGCTCAACTTGCAGAGCTGTACACTTCCAGAATTGTGTCCCTACATGGCATTCCTCAAGTGATATCCTCAGACCGTGGCAGCTTGTTCACATCAAAGTTCTGGGACTCCTTTCAGTCCGCCATGGGCACGAAGATCAGGTTCAGCACTGCCTTTCACCCTCAGACTAGTGGTCAAGTCGAGCGTGTGAATCAGATCCTTGAAGATATGCTCAGAGCCTGTGTCATCTCCTTCGGCATGAAATGGGAAGACTGTCTTCCATTTGCAGAATTCTCTTACAACAACAGCTTTCAGGCAAGTGCAGGCAAAGCACCGTTTGAGATTCTCTATGGCAGAAAGTGCCGTACCCCTCTCAACTGGTCTGAAACAGGTGAACGCCAACTTCTTGGCAATGATTTGATCTCTGAAGACGAAGAAATGTGCAAAGTCATACGTGAGAATCTCAAGGCCGCTCAGTCGCGTCAGAAGAGTTACTATGACGGAAAGCATCGTGATTTGGCTTTCGACATCGGTGATCATGTCTATCTCCGAGTTTCTCCGATGAAAGGAACCCAAAGGTTCGGTATCAAAGGAAAGCTTGCTCCTAGATACGTCGGGCCTTTCAAAATTCTTGGCAAAAGAGGCGATCTAGCCTATCAGCTCGAGCTCCCTTCCAACTTTGCAAATGTTCATGATGTCTTCCATGTGTCTCAGCTTCGCAAATGCTTCAAGGCACCTGAGCGGATGATTCCGTTTGAGGAGATTGATCTTCAACAAGACCTTTCCTACCGAGAGCATCCAGTTGCAATTCTCGAAGAAACCGAACGCAAGACTCGCAACAAGACCATCAAGTTTCTGAAAGTCAAGTGGTCACATCACACAGACCGAGAAGCTACCTGGGAACGAGAAGATCATCTTCGTTCCGAGTACCCTGCCTTTTTCCAGTCCTAGATCTCGGGACGAGATCTTTTTGTAGTAGAGGAGAGTTTGTAATGCCCCGGATGTAATACTTTCCCTTTTGGGCTTATAATAAATCTCCGGCTTCATCTATTTCCATTTCGGGTTCTTTGTCTTTCGGGCTTTCGTCGTTTTGTGTGTGAGTGTGTGGCATTCATTCATATCATGTAGACATGTGCATTGCATTTTGTTTGTGTTGTGGGTTGCATCCGGTTCGTGGCGTTTCTTCCCGTTGTCCGTTTCGTGTTCCGGAGCTCCCTCACGTGTTCGTGACGTCCCGTAGGCCTTCTTTGTTGTTCGGGCGTTTTTCGTTACCGGTGTGCCGTGAGGTTGTGTTGTGTGTTGTTGTTTTGTTGTGTGCAACCCGCCTCTCAAATCTCGTCTCGTTTGGGACTCCGTTGACTTTTCCCTCCGTTGTCCGTGTGGGTCCGAAGTGCCCTTACTTCGTGTCCCGGATATACCCCTGCTGCAGTCTCTTTTCTCCGTCTGGGCCTTTTAAAAATCATCCCCGCGATCGGGTCCGTTGGATCCAGATCGGAGGCCTCCTAGCGCTCCTAATCTCCCCCTAACCCTAAAATGATGCTACATATAGACCCCTAGGTCTATTTGGACATTCCTTCTTCTTCCTCCTCTCTCCTTTTCTTTTTTTTTCTTTTAGATCTCAGATCCCCAAGAGAGAAGTTCCTCTGGTTCCCGAAGGAACCAGATCCTTCGTTCCAGCCGCCGCAGGCAGCCTCGATCCAGATCTCCTCGGGGGAACGGAGTCAACGCCCGAGCCGGGCGAGCGAATCCCTCTCCGACCGAGCCGGCCAGATCGCCCGACCGGGCCTCGATCTTCTCCTCGTCGCCCGCTTCGCCAACCCCGTGGAGGACCACATCGCCGGATCGGGCCTCCCGCACGCCTCCCGCTCCGCTTCACGTGGCCCGCCTCGGCCTCAGGCGCTGGGCCGCCTCAAGCCGGCCGCCTCCCTTCGCGCCTCGCCTCCCATCCGGCTGGGCCGGCTTCGCCACCTCGCCACGGCCCACTCGCCCTCGCCCCCGCGGGCCGTACGCCGCCGGCTGCGCGGGCCGCCGCCTCCGCCTACCGGGCCGCCAGCCGCCGCGCGCCTACCGGGCCGCCGCCCCGTTCGCCCGCGGGCCTCCCGCCGTTTCGCCGCCGCTACAGTACCAGATCCGGCCTGTTACTGTTCCTGAGGTTGTTTTTTCTCCCTAAGACCCCCAGATCTGTTAATCTGAAATGCTAACTTTGCACTGCTGTAACTTTTTACCTGCTGCTCCGTTTTGAGCGTGTGATATGTCCAGATGTTCGTGGAGATGCCCTCTACGTTTTACCTGTTGTAGTCATGCATGTTAGAGATCATCTAGGGGCATGTTTTGCTGTTGCAAGAGTGTATGATGATATAAACTGCTGTTATGTGTTATTTTTGTGCCACCTTCGACATGTGATATCTTTTAGCTCGTTTGTCCAAACGAAGCAAATGACATGTCCACGTGTTCGTCTTGCCACGAACTACGTGTTGTGGGTGATAGGTTGCATGGTAGATTTATTGTTTCCTTGTTATCTTCGTTGCAAGATGCCATGTTCAATGTTGTGTTTTCACTTGTTATGAAATGCCATGTTGTTGAGCTCGTTGTAATCGGTGTGTTCACCACTTTGATGCATGCTTGAGTGTTTCGGGATCACCTTCATATGTATTTTGATGAGGTGCTTACCCTTTGCCATGTTTAGTTCCGAGGTGTCTTAAACATGCTCTTTTTGTTGCTATGATGATGTTGCTGTTTTGGGACTTAGTGAAATTTCACTAAGTCTGAAATCTGTTACGTTCCGATGCCATGTTCGTGTGATGTTGTAGGACAAAGCATGATAGTTTTGGGGTGGATTTTAATTGTTCCATGAAGTATATATTGTTGTTTTTCCATCCATGTCCTCACATGTCCATTTGAGGTGCTGTAGCATGTTTATCTTTTGCTCTAAACTTTCAATAAAATTCTGCTGCCAGAATTTTATTTCAAAGTTCAATATGCCCAAGATCATTGCTAGTGATCCGTGACTCCGTTGGGGGTGCACTTTGGACCTAGTTGCTGTGCATTATATCTAGTTTATGTTCAAGTCCTTTGCCATGCCTTTTGGGTGCTGTAGATTAATTATTTTGAGCTCCCAAGATGCTATGTTGCTGTAATTTGCAGTTTTCGCTCAAATCTTGTTTCGGGCATAACTTTTAGCCCGTAACTCCGATTTCAGCGAACTTTATATCAAACTTGGGTGTTTTTCTGTGTAGATTAATAATATCAGGTTTGTATCTTGTTTTGAGGTGTTTTGCTTGAGTGATGTTTTCCGTGCTCCATGTGCTTCACTAGTGCATCCATCATGCATACATGTTTTTCGAGTGCGCATTGCATTGTGTTGATTGGTGCTGGTGTGTTTGTCTTGTTTAGACCCGGAAGTTGAGCACGAGTTTTCCAACGAGGTTGAGCACGAGGTTTCCAACGAGTTTGAGCAAGAGGACCCTTCTTTCGATCCGAACTTCTTCTCTTCAGGCAAGATGACCGAACCCCGATAACATTACTATCTTTGTCTATTGCTAGTAGTCTCGATCTATAGTTTTGCCTCGATGCCCATGTTCTTCTTGTCAGCCTCCTACTTGTAACCAATTGCCATGTTTAACCACCCTACCTATGCAAACCGTTGCTTGGCTAAGTACGCTTCGCTCAGCCCTTCTTATAGCGTTGCTAGTTGCAGGTGAAGTGAAGATGCTTGCTCCATGTTGAAGTTTGGTTGGGTTATATCACACTATATAAATGCTTTAATTGAAATCACCTATATATTGGCAAGGGTGGAAGGCTAAGCCTTTTGCTTGGTGTTTTGTTCCACTCATGCCGTTAGGATCCGTATAAGCCGGTTTTATGTTCCTTGATTATGCGTTCCTAACACGGTTGGGGTGTATGGGACCCCCTCGATAAACCGCTATGTGCTAAGTCTTTTCCAGCAAGTCCCAACTTTGGTACTATTTGCCTAATAACAAACTAAACTTGCATAAGGGAGTAATTAACCCTCTTTCTTAATCAACAAACCCGGGCCAGTGCTCCACATGAGTGTTGGTCCGAAACGGGGGTTCTGCGGGGCCACCTCAAGGAAACTCGAGGTTTGGTAAAAACCTGTAGAATCGCCCATCCGGTCGTGGCCTGAGACGAGATACGCGCGGCTACTATCAGGGTGTCGGCACGCCGGGAGGATTTGCTGGATTAGCCTTACCTTAGCTCGGTATATCTTGAGCACGGGATTCCGAGGATACTCGGGTCTTCCCACTTTGGAGTTGCGACTCCGCGGATCGTGGGCTTGTAATGGGTCAAGTTGGAACACCCCTGCAGGGTTTGAACTTTCGAAAGCCGTGCCCGCGGTTATGTGGCAGATGGGAGCTTGTTAATTCCGGTTGTAGATAACTTGACACAATGATGCTAATACACTACCAGCGTGTGTTCCGCGACTGTCAATTTCCGAATCGGGATTCGGGAGTTGAACACGGAGGGGTTATGTTTGTGAGCTTGTAGCTAGGATCACTTCGTGATCACTTCTCGCTTTGCCTTCTCTTCTCGCTCTCTCTTGCGTAAGTTAGTGCTAGTTGCTGCTGCAGACTCTTTGTTGTTCCTTCACCTCATTTCTTTCTTCAGCCTTTCCCTCACCTAAAGGCTTTGCTAGTTCTGTTACCCGGGAACGGGATTGCTGAGTCCTCTGTGGCTCACAGTTACTTCACACCAGATGCAGGTCCAGCCGTGAGCTATCCAGGTGATGGCACCGAGCTGGATTGGGAGTACGACGAGGAGCGTAGTCGTTACTACGTGCGCTACCCAGACGATCAGTAGTGGAGACTCTTACTAGGTTTCGATCCGCCTGTGGTTGTTTTATTTATCTGAGTTTGGTACTTTGACATTTGGTTTTGCCCTTAGAGGGTTGTAGTGATCTTATTGTATGATGTTTGAGACTTGTACTGTTATTCTGTGACGTGGCGATTGTAAGCCAACTATTTTTCAGTTTACTATTCCCCTTTTACATGAGTTGTGCAAAGATTACCAAACTTGAGATCATTCTAGGATGGACTTATGCCTTTAAGTCGTGCCTCGACACGTAGGAGGTATAATTCCATCCTGGGCATTACAAGTTGGTATTCAGAGCCTTCTCCGACCTAGGAGCCCCCACTGTTTGATCGAACCGTTGACGGTTGAGTCTAGGCACACACTGAAAACTTTTTGAGTCCTATATTATATCGGAGAGTAGGATTTCTTGCTTCTCATCCCCTTTCTCTCTGGTGAGGACTCCTGACGTCTACTCTTGTCTCTCCTATCTTCAAAATTTGCACAAATTTTTTTTTAGGAATCCCGCGAGTATTCTGGGATTGTTTCGATGTTCTTGTGACAAGGATATTGTTCCCGATGCCTCCTGTTACCGAGGAGTTGAGCTTTGGGGTATCATTGTAACAAGCATATCGCGGCAGTACTAAATACTTAAGACGGCCGACATCGAAAATCTCCCCTATACGGCCAGTGGCAAGATAACCCCGACATCACCCAGTACTGGGGAGGTAGTTCGGGAGTATTGCCATAGCTTGTTATAGTGGATGCTTTTCGAAGGTCTGAGGTACACAGTTTCCGAGAAAGACTGGTTATGTGTTGAAGGATGGATACACCTGGATGTAGGTTAGAGTTGATTGCGCGGTGCTTCCCGTGTATCCCCAACACCTGATTGCATAACTGGAATCTTTCGGAAAGCTATAGGTGGGTTTTATCCAGTAGATCGTAGGCATTCTTCCAACGAATGCAGGTTAGCGAGTTCGGGGTTCGACATTGAGTGAAGAGGTTATATGACCGAGGTTACTATCAGGAGTTGCATCTTAAAGGGTCCTTGGCTATGCTGATCCGGGGATTGCAAAACCTTTTCGTAACGCGTTCATATGCTTTCAGCACAAAGATGTTAGAACGAAACTCCTCTCTTGTGTTTGTTCCCGTCTGTACCTTGTTGTTTTTATTATTTTATCCTTTTGATCCCTATGTGGCTTCTCGTGAAGACTGATGTTATCATTTAACTAAGAAATTCATTCGTTCCTCTTGTTCGGATGATTTCATTCGTTCTTATTGTTCGAATGATTATTGTGAAGACTTGTTGCAATTCATTCCATTGATTCAGCTTATTCCTTTTGTCAATCAATTGCTGATTCGTGGTCATCTCTTACAGGATGGCTCCGAAAAGGGTTCCGAATGCTAACCCAGAGATGGAAGAGGTTCCAGAGCATCCTCCTTTACCTCCTCCTCCGCCTGAGGCTTGGAGAGCAATTATGCAGACTACAGCTCAGAACACTCAGTTGATGATGCAGATGATGCAGCAAATGCAAGCTATGCAAGCTAATCAAGCTAATCAGGGCATTCCAATGAACCAAGGCAACTTCTTCCAGCAGCACCATGCTACTCTCAACCAGTTCCTGGCTAACAATCCTAAAGCTTTCAGTTACTGTGTCGACCCTCTTGATGCTGAAGATTGGCTGACCGATATCAAGAAGCATTTTGAGTGCAGTAACGTGAAAGAAGATGACTATGTGAAGTTTGCAGCCTTCCAACTGAAAGATCAAGCAGCTGACTGGTGGCAGCAGTACAAAGACTCAAGGCCGGGTCAAGTGATCTCTTGGGAGAATTTCTGCAAGGATTTCCGCTCGCATCACATTCCTACAAGTGTCATTGAGGGTATGCGTGAGCAATTCCGCAACCTCAAGCAGGGCTCCATGACAGTCTATCAGTATAATGTCAAGTTCCAAAACCTCGCTCGCTATGCAAAGCAAGACATTCCTGATGCAAAGAGCAAAATCTATCAGTTCCGTGGAGGTCTCAAAGATGAACTTCAGCTTGCTCTCACTCTGTTCGAGCCAGACGAATTCGATAAGTTCTATAATATGGCTTTGAAACAAGAAGCAGCTCAGCTTAAGATGGAGGCTTCTAAGAAGAGAATTCGAGATGCTGTTCACTCTACCTCATCGTCTCAGTTGGCTGCGAAACAACAGAAATTCTGGCTTCCTCCTCCTCCAATGATTCGAGCTCCATACAACAACTCCAGCAAGTTCAACAACTCCAACAACAAGAACTCTAGTGGTCGTGGTTTCTCCCACCCACCCAACCCAAGCAACCAGTCGAAGAAACAGTTTCAGTCTCAAGGCTCCAAGTCCAGTGGCTCTCAGTTCCGTCCTCTCTCAGAAGTGACTTGCAACAAATGCACTCAGAAAGGTCACTATGCCAACAGATGTCCGAATCCGAAGCGTCTTCCACCTCCTCCTCCTATGAGTTCAGCTATTGTCAAGCATGATCCAAAGTCTGCCAGGGTCAATCTGATGAATGCAGCACAAGCGGAGGCTTCTTCTGATGTCATTCTGGGTAACCTTCCAGTGAACTCTATCCCAGCTAAAGTGTTATTTGATTCGGGTGCTTCTTGCTCTTTCATGTCATATCCATTTGCATCCAAGAATAATGTTCACTCTGAAGCCTTGCCAAGACCTTTGAGTGTCATATCACCTGGCAAGAGATTGAGTTCTAGTATGGTGGCTCCGAATGTTTCTATTCGAATGGGCGATTATCGATTTTTGGCTTCTCCGGTGATTCTTGGTCATTCTGACATCGACCTCATTCTCGGAATGGATTGGCTTTCTCAGCATGATGCTCACATTGATTGTGCTCAAAAGGAAGTCAAGATGACTCATTCTGATGAAGATGTGATTATCTTCGCCTCCAGGGATAATACTATTCGGCTTTTCTCTCTTAATGATAAGGGTGAAATTAATGCCATAGAGCTGATGGGGAACGTTGCATGGGAAACAAAAATTTTCCTACCGTTCACCAAGATCAATCTAGTAGATGCAACTACGAGGGGAGAGTGTGATCTACGTACCCTTGTAGATCGCTAAGCGGAAGCGTTATGAACGCGGATGATGGAGTCGTACTCGTCGCGATTCAGATCGCCGAAGACCTAGCACCGAAGCAACGGTGCCTCCGCGTTCTTCACACGTACGGCTCGGGGACGTCTCCTCCTTCTTGATCCAGCAAGGGGTGGAGGAGAGGTTGATGGAGAACCGGCAGCACGACGGCGTGGTGGTGATGGTGGAGAAGAACTCCAGCAGGGCTTCGCCTAAGCACCGCGGGAGAAGAAGATGTAACGGGAGAGGGAGGGCAGCACCGAGGCACAAACTGTGTTGGCTGCCCTCCCTTTGCCCCACTATATATAGGGGGGGTGGAGAGGTGAGGGCGCCCTAGGGTTTCCCCCTAGGGGCCGGCGGCCAGGGCAAGGGGAGGGGGCGGCGGCCAGGGCAGGGGGGCGCGGCCAGGCCCTAGGGTTTCCCCCCCTAGGTGCCTTGCCCCCCAAGGCCAAGGGGTGCGGCCAGCCCTAGGGGGTCCCACCCCCTTAGCCGCATGAGGAGAGGGCCCAGGGGGGGCGCACAGCCCCCTGAGGGCTGTGGTGTTCCCCCTTGTGGCCCACTAGGCCCAGAACCACTTCCGGACCCTCCAAAACCCCTTCCGGTACTCCGCCGATTTCCCGATGCTCCCCGGAACACTTCCGGTACTCCGAAACCTTTCATCCTATATACCAATCTTCGTCTCCGGACCATTCCGGAGACCCTCGTCATGTCCGGGATCTCATCCGGGACTCCGAACAACCTTCGGTAACCATACACTTTTCTCACTAACAACCCTAGCGTCACCGAACGTTAAGTGTGTAGACCCTGCGGGTTCGGAAACCATGTAGACATGACTGAGACACTCCCAGGTCAATAACCAATAGCGGGATCTGGATACCCATATTGGTTCCTACATGTTTCTCGATGATCTCATCGGATGAACCACGATGTCAAGGATTCAGGCAATCCCGTATACAGTTCCCTTTGTCTCGTCGGTATGTTACTTGCCCGAGATTCGATCGTCGGTATCTCTATACCTAGTTCAATCTCGTTACCGGCAAGTCTCTTTACTCGTTACCGTAATACATAATCCCGTGACCAACCACTTAGTCACTTTGAGCTCATTGAGATGACGTATTACCGAGTGGGCCCGGAGATACCTCTCCGTCATACGGAGTGACAAATCCCAGTCTCGATCCATGTCAACTCAACAGACACCCTCGGAGATACCTGTAGAGCACCTTTATAGTCACCCAGTTACGTTGTGACGTTTGGTACACACAAAGCACTCCTACGGTGTCAGTGAGTTACATGATCTCATGGTCATAGGAACTTATACTTGACATGCATAAAAACTATAGCGATAACTGACACGATCAAAAGCTATGTTAACGTTTGGGTCTCGTCCATCACATCATTCTCCTAATGATGTGATCCCGTTATCAAATGACAACTCATGTCTATGACCTGGAAACCGCGGTCATCTTTGATCAACGAGCTAGTCCTGTAGAGGCTCACTAGGGACACAAAGTCTGTTTATTCATCCACACGTGTATTTGAGTTTCCAATCAATACAGTTATAGCATGGATAATAAACGATTATCATGAACAAGGAAATATAATAATAACTCTTTTATTATTGCCTCTAGGGCATATTTCCAACATTCCAAGCCCTGCCAGACAAAGGAAACAATTAGTTGATATCAGAAATGAAGTTGCTGATATATATGCATGGTGGATAATATTGATCGATTTAACTTACCTGGCTAGCATTTGAGTCATGTCCGCATACTCCTCGGGATCTTTACGTTTAGAGTCGAAGACAGTTACTATTCCCTTCTCAAGCTTAATCTCTAAGAGAATATAGTGGAAGCTGCGCACGAATGCATGAGATCATTACATCACTATAAACTTGACTGATATATATAAGGGAAACCAAATATGCACAAGACATTAACACTCACTTGAAGTTGTAAGGAAAGAGTATTATATCTTTGTTTTCATTTACCACCAACGATCGTAGCAAGTTGGTCTCGGTATCGCCGGGACGCAATTTAACCTCGGTTGCATCTATGAGGTATGTGTTAATAAACCCAATATCACCTACTTGTCTTTTCTTCAATTCGACGATCTTCAATCTGCATAATATAGTGAGGATAATTATAAATACATGCAATGAAGATCAGCTATATAGAGAGACTTAATGACAGAAGTAGTACTACTTACAGACAGTAGCAGGTGATCGTTGTTTTATCGAGGGAGTCCCCGATAGGATAATTCGTAACAAAAGACCGATTATCCTATCAGGGACTTCGTTCCAGAACAACTTTGCATAACTTTGTACCAAAATGCCCCGGTTACTTCTGGCAAATGATGAAGTCATGGAATTCTTCAATACTTTGACACTAGCTAGGCAACCTCTCTCGACCCCTCGACCCCCGACTGCTCGGCGATCCACAACCCTAGACCCCCTCATGTCACATTTTGTCGAGTGTCAAAGGATTCAACAAACCAATACTTCATCATTAGGCGAAAGTAACAGTAGCATGATGGTACGAAGCTCTCCAAAGTTATTTTGGAACGGAGTCCCCGATAGGATAATTCGTAACAAAAGACGGATTATTCTATCAGGAACTCCGTTCCAGAATATCTTTGCATAACTTTGTACCAAAATGCCCCGGTTACTTCTGGCAAATGATGAAGTCATGGAATTCTTCAATACTTTGACACTAGCTAGCTAGGCAACCTCTCTCGACCCCTCGACCCCCGACTGCTCGGCGATCCACAACCCTAGACCCCCTCATGTCACATTTTGTCGAGTGTCAAAGGATTCAACAAAACCAATACTTCATCATTAGGCGAAAGTAACAGTAGCATGATGGTACGAAGCTCTCCAAAGTTATTTTGGAACGGAGTCCCCGATAGGATAATTCGTAACAAAAGACGGATTATTCTATCAGGAACTCCGTTCCAGAATATCTTTGCATAACTTCGTACCAAAATGCCCCGGTTACTTCTGGCAAATGATGAAGTCATGGAATTATTCAATACTTTGACACTAGCTAGGCAACCTCTCTCGACCCCTCGACCCCCGACTTCTCGGCGATCCACAACCCTAGACCCCCTCATGTCACATTTTGTCGAGTGTCAAAGGATTCAACAAAACCAATACTTCATCATTAGGCGAAAGTAACTATCCTCTATTCCTTTCTTCTTCTCCTCTTTTTTTCTTTTTTTTCTTCTTCTTATTTATTTCTCCTCTTCTTCCTCTCCTCTTCTTCTTTCTTTCCTCTTTCTTATTTTCTTCTTTCCTATCCTTCTTTTTCTAAATTTGTAACTTTTGCATATATAAAACTTTCTATATATATTTAGCATATATAAACAAAAAACTATATAGCCACATACACATATATATACATCACATATACACACATCACATATATACAGCAACTTCCTAAGAAAAAATATATTTATATACACATAAATATATATTTAACATATATATTTAGCAAATTCCTAAGAAAAAAAAAGATATACACATACATATAAATACAGCAACTATATACAGCAACTATATATACTGCAATTTCCTAAGAAAATTCCTAAGAAAAAAAAATATACACATATATACATATATATACACAGCAACTATATATATATATACAGCAATATATATTAAACATATAAAAAAAGGGAGCCGGCCCTCACATCGGCAGGGCGGCGCGACGGCGGCGGGGCGGGGCGGCGACGAGGCGGCGTCGGGGCGCGGCGGCGCGACGGCGGCGGGGCGGGGCGCGCGGCGGCGCGGGGCGCGCGACGTACGGGCCGGCCGGGGGGCGCGGAGACGGCGCGGGGCGGGGCGACGGCGCGGGGCGCGGCGACGGCGCGGGGCGGAGCGACGAGGCGGCGTCGGGGGCGACGGCGACGGGGCGACGGGGGCGACGGGGGCGACGGCGACGGCGACGGGGACGGAGCAGATCGAGGTCGGCGTCGGGGCTGGGAAGGAGAAACTGAACGAAATTTTCGCAAGTGTAGCTTATATAGGAGGAGTATTAGTCCCGGTTCTAGGCACAAACCGGGACTAATACCCCCCCTTTAGTCCCGGTTGGTGGCACCAACCGGGACTAAAGGTGCCTTTTCAGCAGCCCAAAGGGCGGGAAGGAGGGGGCTTTAGTCCCGGTTGCTGCCACCAACCGGGACTAATGCCACCCTTTAGTCCCGGTTGGTGGCAGCAACCGGGACTAAAGGCCTTGCCGCGGTGCGGTGGGAAGTTTAGTCCCACCTCGCTAGTTGAGGGAGAGCAGCACCAGTTTATAAGCCCCGCTGCCTCTCTCCTATCGAACTCCTCTAAACTGCAGGCCTAAGGGCCTAAACTGACACTGCTTTGCCTGTGGACTTGCTGGGCTTTCTACGGGCCTGAATCCTGGCCCATGGTTGGGTTTCTAGTCGTATTCAGGCCGTGTGGGCCCAGCAGGTGGCATATTTTTTCTTTTTTTCTTTGTTGCTTTATTTTTTAGTTTTGTTTCTACTTTCAACAAAATACTTACTGTTGCTATTTTTATTTATTTGTTTTCTTTGTTTCTTTATTTATTTGATTTTGTTTTCTTTGTTGCTTTATTTATTTTATTTTGTTTCTTTTCAGCAGCCCAAAGGGCGGGAAGGAGGGACCTTTAGTCCCGGTTGGTGGCAGCAACCGGGACTAAAGGGGGGCATTAGTCCCGGTTGGTGGCAGCAACCGGGACCAAAGGCCCTGAGCTGGCGCGGGTGCGGTGGGATGTTTAGTCCCACCTCGCTAGCTGAGGGAGCTCGAGAGTGGTTTATAAGGGCTGCTGCTCCCACCCTCTCGAGCTCCTCTCAAATGCAGGCTTCTGGGCCTAGCTCTGCGCGCTGCCCTGTGAGCTTGCTGGGTCTTATATTACAGGTGGATCCTGTTCTATAGGCCTTGCAGGCTCACTGGGCAGCGCCCAATATTTTTTTTTTCCTTTTTTGCTTTATTTATTTCTAAGTTGTTTTTTGCTGTATTTAGAGTTGCTTTATTTATTTTATTTTCTTTGTTTATTTCTAAGTTGTTTTTTGCTGTATTTAGAGTTGCTTTATTTATTTTACTTCCTTTATTTATTTTCTTTGTTGCTTTATTTATTTTATTTTGTTTATACTTAATTACAACAAAATACTTATTGTTGCTATTTATTTCTAAGTTGTTTTTTGCTGTATTTAGAGTTGCTTTATTTATTTTATTTTCTTTGTTTATTTCTAAGTTGTTTTTTGTTGTATTTAGAGTTGCTTTATTTATTTTACTTTCTTTATTTATTTTCTTTGTTGCTTTATTTATTTTATTTTGTTTATACTTACAACAAAATACTTATTGTTGCTATTTATTTTTCAAGTTTGTTTTGTTTTGTTTTGTTTTGTTAGTGCAAGTAGTATTGAAATTTGAATAGTACAAACGGACAATGGTATCATACTCGTTTGTTACAAAGTTGGCATGGTATCATCATAATAGTTGCGGAAATAACTCTTCACTTTTTCTTCGCTTGTGTCATTTGCTTATTGCGCCGTAACCATGGATAATCTTCATCGTTTATCAGGATGCTTGGGTCAGCCTTGACTTTGAAGGGAGAAATTTCATGAAACTTTTCATAATCTTCAGACATGTCTGTCTTGCCCTCCACTCCCAGGATGTACCTTTTTCCTGAAAGAACTATGTGGCGCTTTGGCTCATCGTATGATGTATTCGCTTCCTTATCTTTTCTTTTTCTCGGTCTGGTAGACATGTCCTTCACATAGATAACCTGTGCCACATCATTGGCTAGGACGAACGGTTCGTCATTGTATCCAAGATTTTTCAGATCCACTGTTGTCATTCCGTACTGTGGGTCTACCTGTACCCCGCCTCCTGACAGATTGACCCATTTACACTTAAACAAAGGGACCTTAAAATCATGTCCGTAGTCAAGTTCCCATATGTCCACTATGTAACCATAATATGTGTCCTTTCCCCTCTCGGTTGTTGCATCAAAGCGGACACCGCTGTTTTGGTTGGTGCTCTTTTGATCTTGGACAATCGTGTAAAATGTATTTCCATTTATCTCGTATCCTTTGTAAATCAATACAGTCGAAGATGGTCCCCTGGACAACAAGTACAACTCATCACAAACAGTGTTGTCACCTCTGAGACGTGTTTCCAACCAACTGCTGAAAGTCCTGATGTGTTCACGTGTAATCCAGTCGTCGCACTGCTCCGGGTGTTTGGAGCGCAGACTGTTCTTGTGTTCATCGACATACTGGGTCACCAATGTAGAGTTCTGTAGAACTGTGTAGTGTGCTTGAGACCAAGAATAACCGTCCCTGCATATTATTGAGTCCCTTCCAAGCGTGCCTTTTCCAGTCAGTCTGCCCTCGTACCGCGATTTAGGGAGACCTATCTTATTAAGGCCAGGAATGAAGTCAACACAAAACCCGATGACATCCTCTGTTTGATGGCCCATGGAGATGCTTCCTTCTGGTCTGGCGCGGTTACGGACATATTTCTTTAGGACTCCCATGAACCTCTCAAAGGGGAACATATTGTGTAGAAATACGGGCCCCAGAATGACAATCTCGTCGACTAGATGAACTAGGACGTGTGTCATGATATTGAAGAAGGATGGTGGGAACACAAGCTCGAAACTGACAAGACATTGCGCCACATCACTCCTTAGCCTTGGTACGATTTCTGGATCGATCACCTTCTGAGAGATTGCATTGAGGAATGCACATAGTTTCACAATGTCTAATCGGACGTTTTCCGGTAGAAGCCCCCTCAATGCAACCGGAAGCAGTTGCGTCATAATCACATGGCAGTCATGAGACTTTAGGTTCTGGAACTTTTTCTCTGCCATATTTATTATTCCCTTTATATTCGACGAGAAGCCAGTCGGGACCTTCATACTGAGAAGGCATTCAAAGAAGATTTCTTTCTCTTCTTTCGTAAGAGCATAGCTGGCAGGACCTTCATACTGCTTCGGAGGGATGCCGTCTTTTTCGTGCAAACGTTGCAGGTCCTCCCGTGCCTCAGCTGTATCTTTTGTCTTTCCATACACGCCCAAGAAGCCTAGCAGGTTCACGCAAAGGTTCTTCGTCACGTGCATCACGTCGATTGAAGAGCGGACCTCTAGGTCTTTCCAGTAGGGTAGGTCCCAAAATATAGATTTCTTCTTCCACATGGGTGCGTGTCCCTCATCGTCATTCGGAACAGCTAGTGCGCCGGGGCCCTTTCCGAAGATTACGGGTAAATCATTGACCATAGCAAGTACGTGATCACCGGTACGCATGGCGGGCTTCTTCCGGTGATCTGCCTCGCCTTTGAAATGCTTGCCTTTCTTTCGACATTGATGGTTGGTCGGAAGAAATCGACGATGGCCCAGGTACACATTCTTCCTGCACTTGTCCAGGTATATACTTTCAGTGTCATCTAAACAGTGCGTGCATGCGTGGTATCCTTTGTTTGTCTGTCCTGAAAGGTTACTGAGAGCGGGCCAATCGTTGATGGTCACGAACAGCAACGCCTTTAGGTCAAATTCCTCCTGTTTGTGCTCATCCCACGCACGTACACCGTTTCCATTCCACAGCTGTAAAAGTTCTTCAACTAATGGCCTTAGGTACACATCAATGTCGTTGCCGGGTTGCTTAGGGCCTTGGATGAGAACTGGCATCATAATGAACTTCCGCTTCATGCACATCCAAGGGCATGCATGTATCTTCTGCACCTCCAATCCTAGAGGGCATACGACCTTCTTTGCTGCGTATGTACTGTCGGGCAATTCGTTATCCTTCGGAAGCTTCTTCTTCAATATTTTCAGTAGCTTCTCAAATCCTTTGTCAGCCACAGCATTCTCTGCCTTCCACTGCAGCAATTCCAGTACGGTACCGAGCTTTGTGTTGCCATCTTCGCAATTGGGGTACAACCCTTTTTTGTGATCCTCTAACATGCGATCGAACTTCAGCTTCTCCTTTTGACTTTCGCATTGTGTCCTTGCATCGACAATGACCCGGCGAAGATCATCATTTGGTTCCTCTTGATCTTCAGCAGCTTCACCCGTTGCAGCATCATTGGGCACATCGTCTGGTTCCTCTTGATCTTCACCAGCTCCCCCCATTGCAGCATCACCGTATTCAGGGGGCACATAGTTGTCATCGTACTCTTCTTCTTCTCCGTGCCTCGTCCAAACATTATAGTGTGGCATGAAACCCTTGTAAAGCAGGTGGGAGTGAAGGATTTTTCGGTTAGAGTAAGACATCGTATTCACACATTTAGTGCATGGACAACACATAAAACCATTCTGCTTGTTTGCCTCTGCCGCATTTAGAAACTCACGCACGCCCTTAATGTACTCGGAGGTGTGTCTGTCACCGTACATCCATTGGCGGTTCATCTGCGTGCATTTATATATAATTAAGTGTGTCAAAAACCATTACAGAACATCATAAATAGATAATTAAGTGACCAAATGGATAAAAGTTCATCATCACATTAAAACCAAAGTACATACATATATAGTTCTCATCTAACAACATATAGCTCTCCATACACATCGAAACTATGTAAAACATTTCAATGCGAAAACAAATGCTATCATAATCGCAACCAAGGTAACAATTGATCCAACGGCATAATGATACCAAGCCTCGGTATTAATGGCATATTTTCTAATCTTTTTAATCTTCAACCGCATTGCATCCATCTTGATCTTGTGATCATCGACGACATCCGCAACATGCAACTCCAATATCATCTTCTCGTCCACAATTTTTTTTATTTTTTCCTTCAAGAATTTGTTTTCTTCTTCAACTAAATTTAACCTCTCGACAATAGGGTCCATCTTGATCTTGTGATCATCGATAACTTCCGCAACATGCAACTCCAATTCCATCTTCTCCTCCTCCATTTTTTCCAATTTTTTCTTTAACAAAATGTTTTCCTCTTCAACTAAATTTAACCTCTCCACAAGAGGGTCGGTTGGAATTTCCGGTTCAACTACCTCCTAGACATAATAAAACATATATGCATGTCAGGTTGGTCGGCATAACTATCATAAGCACTAAAACAAATAGTTATAAATTAAAGATAATATACCACATCCGAATCGTAGACCGGACGAGGGCCCACGTGGGCGGATATCAAAACCATCGCACTATATAATAACAAGCAATAATAAACGTAAGAAAATTAGACAAATATCTATCTAAAGCAATAATAAAAGTAAGAAAAGCATGGACATAACAAGAGGCTCACCACGGTGGTGCCGGTGACGAGATCGGCGGGGGCGATCGACGGCGGCGAAGACGGGGACGGGACGTGACGGACCGCTAAACCTAGACAAATCTCAGAGAAAATAGAGCTTCGAGAGCAGAAAAGCTTAACTAGTGTGGCTCGGGCATTCCACCGAACATGTTGTGTGCATAGGAGGTGAGCTAGAGCACCACTAACCCCTCTCTCCCTCGGCCAGAAAAAAAAAACAGAGCAGTGAGCTCTGCTCTTGAGTGAGGGGGTTTATATAGGCAACTCACTGGTCCCGGTTGGTGCTACAAACCGGGGCTAAATGGGAGCCTTTGGTCCCGGTTCATAATACAAACCGGGACTAATAGTGGTGGGCCAGGAGCAAGAGCCATTGGTCCCGGTTTTTAGCTCCAACCGGGACCAATAGGTCCAGACGAACCGGGACCAATGGCCCACGTGGCCCGGCCGGCCCCCTGGGCTAACGAACCGGGTCCAGTACCCCCATTGGTCCCGGTTCTAGATTGAACCGGGGCTAATGGGCTGGACCAATGCCCTGTTTTCTACAAGTGCTTAGGTGGCTGCACACATACGTCAGAACCAAGGTAAGGAGCGTGCGGCTCTCGATGTCAGCTAACTGGCCAATTGCGGCCGCAACCTCGCGTAGGGACTTCACAAGCGTAGCGCGGAGCCCGGCGGAGCCTCCCTCCGGGGCGGCCAGCGGTTCCTTGAACCCCTCCCCGTAGGTGGCCTGTAGCGCCTTGCGGGCCTCAAGGTCGAAGGCGGCAAGGGCCTCGGGACTCACCGCTGCTGAGGCCGCAAGGGCATCCTCCTTGTCGCGAGCGGCTTGGGTCGCCTTGGCCTGCTCAACTTCAACCTTCAGCTTCTCCAGGGCCGCGCGGTCAGCAAGCTACTCCTGTTGCGGCCGGGACGTCTCAGCCTTATGCGCCTCGAGCTCCTTCTGCAACCTCTTGAGCTCTATGGCGCGCTCAGTGCCTTCTCGCGAAGGACCTCGAGCTCCCTCTCTGCCTTGAGGCAGCGCTTCTCGAACGACGCGGCGTCGGCTCGCACGGTGTCGTGAGCCCGCATGGCTGCCACAGCTTCCTCTCGACCCTTGGCAGCGACCGCCGAGGCCTAGTCCCAGGAGGTCCGCGCAGACTCGTCTGCCAAGAGCCACCCGCGGATCAGCCCCAGGCGCCCCTCCATCAGGCGGCTGATGGCTTCTCGCCCCTCGTTGGTTACCCCAATTGGAAGGTTTGAGATGCAGTGTAGCGGAAGTTTTCCCTTGGCAAAGATACCAAGGATCGATTTCCCCTGAGACTCCTAGTTTCAACAAGAAGGTGTCAACTGCTAACGGCGCCAGATATTAGCAATCAACGTGGACCTGCACACAGATACAAATAACTTTGCTCCCAACGAGTACAGAGAGGTTGTCAATCCCTCCGGCCTTGTCGTTTACAAAGGATCAAACGCAAGTGATAATAGTGATAGGTATTGCTGCAAATAGTAAGTAAAAGCGGAAAGTAAATAGCGGATGTGATCAGTGATGATAATATGGACCCGGGTCCCATGATGTTCACTAGTGATGTCTCTCTCCCAAAAGACGATAAAACAGCTATGTGAGGTAAACGAATTACAGCTGGGCAATTGACAGAATTATGTGCGCAAACCAATGCTAACTATGTTGCAAGAAAGGTAGAGGTTCAAAGCATGGGCGGTACGCCAAGGCAAGTAGACCGAAATCCATCTGCATCTACTACTAATCATCCACCTTGAGATATCTATCCAGAACATCTCGCTGGTATTAAGTTGCGAGTCCCACCCATAGTGTAAACTCAAAGTAACAGACAACTGCATTAAAAGAACTTTGCGTAAAGTAAACAATCCTTGCACCCGCGGGCACAAGCACCGTTGTTTTCCCCCTTGTGGCAACAGCACATCCCCTAGACTCATGTTTCTGTCACTCAAACTAGTCATCGAGGGGCATGAACCCACAATCAAGCATAACGTTCCCTCTTGGAGTCACTACCTACTACTTGGCCAAAGCAATAAATAACAACGGAGAACATGCAAGAATTACTTACGAACATAAATATAAAAGAGGTGAATCAAATATATTACTCAAACACAATCTGAACATAATCTCACAATCCATCGGATCCCAGCAAACTCATCATAGCAATAGCATAAGGATTACATATGTGCCTCGATCATGTAGGGCAGCTCACGAGGTCTAATTAGTGAAGCACAAGAAGGGGAGGAGAACATCACATAGCTACTGTTCATGGACCCATGGTCCAAGGGAGACTACTCACAACTCATCCGGGAGGCGTCCATGGTGGTGGAGAGGCTCCCGGTGGTGATCCTCCCCTCCGGCAGGGTGCCGGGAAGAGTTCTCCTGGTGCTCCCGATCTTGGAAGCGCGGCGGCGGCGGAACAGAGATGAGATCGCGAAAAAGGGTTCCGTCCTCGAGGGTTTCGGGACGCATGTTAAATATATGCCAAAGGGGGGCATCGGCGGAGGCCTGGGGGGCCCACGCGCCCCCCGGCGCGGCCAGGAGGGGGGCCGCGCCACCAGGGCGCCTGGAGCCCTGGTGGCCCCCCTCCGGCCCTACTTCAGCCGTGTGGAAGCTTCCGGAACGCTGATTTTTTATATAATTTTTCCGGGATTTTTCTGGCAGTTTTCGTGACGGGAAAACCTGAAATACAAAAACAGCAGAAAACAGAAACTGGCACTGGGGTGCACTGAGTTAATAGGTAGTCCAAATATGATCAAAAGTGTATGGAAGTGTATAAATAGCATAGCAATATCACCCAAAAGAGGCATGGAGCAAGCAGAAATTATAGATACGTTTTAGACGTATCTACATCCCCAAGCTTAATTCCTGCTCGTCCTCGAGTAGGTAAATGATAACAAGAATAATTTCTGTGGTGACATGCTATTAACCATATAAGGACTTTTCATAGTCATATGACAAAAGCTTACTGAGACAATGAATCTGTTGTAATTAAGTTGCCTCATGAGAAAATCACAAAGAACTGAAAGTTTTACAATATCATACTGAAACATCAAAAAGATTTGTAATGAGCATGGTGTGCAAATATGATAAAGTGATATCTCGCTTGCCCCCTTTAGTGAAGCAAAACATAAATGCAGGGGCACCTCCAAGGTTTAAGTGATGACTAGATACAATGATTTCAGAATAAACGATGTCACAATCATGCAGAAGACAATGCTACATTGGGACAATGCACATTACACTCAGAATGACAATCATGCTCTTAATAGTTGGTGCTTTAAAAGAAGGTGGAGACTCTCGAACCGTGGCTTTTGTTGGCAAAGTTGAAAACCCGTGGTCGGAAACAAAGACAAAACATGTACTAGAGCTCTTGGTTTTAAAAACAGAGGTAATAATTATTTTTTTAGATTATGCATGTTCCGTCAACGAATGCTAGCAGACAACTCAATCACTTCTTGAGATGGACAAGTTTCGAGGAACGGCTCCCGAATGAGGACGATCACATCCTCTTAATCTCCTTTGTTTATCACTGCCAAAGTTTTCTGATTTCTCATGAACAAAGCGTGAAGGAGGGTTTGTTTGTTATATTAATTTTGAGCCGGGCGCACTCTTTGCCAGTTCCTTCTCGTATTATGGGTTTGCACATTAGACATGCAATCCCGGGATGAAGCTTGTCCAACTTAAAAAGATCATGAATAAACTACTACTTCCTCATGAACTAAAACAGAGGCACAAAAGAGAAATGCTTTTTTTTTGAATAATTTCGAGATGGTACATGAAAGTCTTCGTTAGGAATGGCAGGTAAATACCATGTATAGGAAGGTATGGTGGACTCATATGGCATAACTGGTTTAAAAGAATTTGGATGCACAAGCAGTTAGTCCGCTTAGTACAGGTGGAGGTTAGCAAAAGACTGGGAGCGACCAACTAAAAGAGCAATGACGGTCATAATCATGCAGAGCGACAAAGCAACATTGAATCAGGCATGGAAGTTATATCGCTACTCAGAAATTAAAGATCATCAAGGCTTGACAGACTTTCTTTACAGTCTTAAATATGCGTGAGCATACGCCAAGTCAATCAAAATAAATTCTTGAAGGAAGATATTACTAAACCATACCACATCATAGGCAAACAAATCATGTTGGTACTCCAATAACACATTGGGAACCCCCCCAGCTATTTGAGACTAACCATAAGAAAACATGAACTACTAAGCACCATTATGCACGTAGCATTTTTATCATAGACATATCGACCAATGCAACAGAAGCAAACTCTCTTAATAATATAAGCATGATAACTAAAGAGAGTTCAAGCGACCAACTAAACAAAAGCTCTTTGAAAAGATAAGCATGAAAACTAAGAGCTGAACATGATAGTAGCTATTGAAAGACCAAGAACATACACAGCAAAGATGAACATGAAAATTCTATGTTGTGTTCTAGGTTGAAGTGGAGCGTGTCCCTCTCCCACACAAGGAAAGCTGAGTTCCAACTCGTTATGAAAAGCTAAAGAAAACTAAAAAGCAAGACGCTCCAAGCATAGCACATAACACATGAAGTGATAAAAATATAGTGGAACGAAAGACGAACTGATAATTGTTGATGGAGAAGGGGATGCACGGGGGCATCCCCAAGCTTAGACGCTTGAGTCTCCTTGAATATTTCTTGGGGGTGCATGGGGGCATCCCCCAGCTTGAGCGCTTGACACTCCTGAATCTTTTTATCATCTTCCCTCGCACACTTAAGGTTTTTGCAAAGAAAAAGTAAGCTCAAGGTTTGCAAAATGAAGGAAAGGCAAAACAGGACAGAATCTGTGAAAAACAGAACAGCAGGTAGTAAATGATTTTTTCAGGGCACTTCTGCAACTCTAATAAAAAAACTCAGAACAGACGCCCGAAAGACAATTGTATAGATCACGCTGTCGAAAAAATTCAGACCAAAAAGATGATCTGGTGATTTTATACGAATTTTTCTATCCAAGGATAGAATCTGTTTCCTGGACAGCACGTCACAACTATTGAACTTTCTTGCAATCAGAGGCTACACTTGGCACAAAGTTGAAAAGCAAAGATACAATGATGATGCTACTGTAGTAACAAACATCAAGACACAACAAGAGCAAAATAAATTTTTATTCATGTGGGCTGCCTCCCAAAAGCGCTTTCTTTTATGCCTTTAAGCTAGGCATAATGCATAGAGATCAAGTTTTATCAAGAGTAAAAGAATAGCTAGCCTGTATAACGGACTCAAAAGGTAACTTAATCTTATTTCTAGGGAAGTGTTCCATCCCTTTCTTGAGAGGAAATTGGAATTTTATATTCCCCTCTTTCATGTCAATGATAGCACCAACGGTGCGTAGAAAAGGACGTCCCAAAATAATTGGACAAGAAGGTTCACATTCAATATCCATAATAGTAAAATCAACGAGAACGTAATTATCATTGACAACGATAAGAACATCATCGATCCTCCCCAAAGGTTTCTTTATGGAAGAATCAACAAGACGAACACCAAAAGAACAAGAATCAAAAGGTTTCAATTTAAGCATATCATATATTCTTTTGGGCATAACGGAGGTACTAGCTCCAACATCACATAATGCATAGCAAGAGAAGTTATTCAACTTAATTTTAATCATAGGATCCCAACCATCTTCTAGCTTTCTAGGTATGGAGGCTTCTACTCTAAGTTTCTCCTCCCTATCTTTGATGAGAGCATTAGTGATATGCTCTGTGAAGGCAAGGTTAAGCGTTCTAGTGTGGGGATCTTTAGCCATTCTTTGTAGAAAGGTGACAACTTCCGAGATACTACAATTATCAAAATCAATTTTATCATTATTGAGCAGAATTGTAGTGTCATCTTCTTTGTTTTAATTTCTCTCTATTATAAGAGTTTGAACGTCTTCCCAAGTTTGGGGAAGCATAGGAGCAACTTTAAACTGAGGCTCATACTCTTTTCCTGGAAGACCATGCCATGGGCATAACTCTCCATTAAGACTAACATAATCACAAGGTTTATTACTTTTGTAGATTCCGATAGTGGTGATTGGCGTGATGGAAGAAGGGGTGTACTCCTCCCATTTAGTGTTTTTGGTGGAACCCATAGCAGCAAGCAAGAAAAATAACTATTTTTGTGATTTTCGATAAAAGATACTAAAGCAAAACTGAAAGGTAAACTAACAAGACTAAAAAACAAAGGTAAAAGATAGCGTGCAACTCCCCTATCTTGAAGAGTGGAGTCCCCGGCAACGGCGCCAGAAAACTTTGCTTGATGGCTTCTCGCCCCTCGTTGGTTACCCCAAGTGGAAGGTTTCAGATGCAGTGTAGCGAAAGTTTTCCCTTGGCAAAGATACCAAGGATCGATTTCCCCTGAGACTCCTAGTTTCAACAAGAAGGTGTCAACTGCTAACGGCGCCAGATATTAGCAATCAACGTGGACCTGCACACAGATACAAATAACTTTTCTCCCAACGAGTACAGAGAGGTTGTCAATCCCTCCGGCCTTGTCGTTTACAAAGGATCAAACGCAAGTGATAATAGTGATAGGTATTGCTGCAAATAGTAAGTAAAAGCGGAAAGTAAATAGCGGATGTGATCAGTGATGGTAATATGGACCGGGGTCCCATGATGTTCACTAGTGATGTCTCTCTCCCAAAAGACGATAAAACAGCTATGTGAGGTAAACGAATTACAGCTGGGCAATTGACAGAATTATGTGCGCAAACCAATGCTAACTATGTTGCAAGAAAGGTAGAGGTTCAAAGCATGGGCGGTACGCCAAGGCAAGTAGACCGAAATCCATCTGCATCTACTACTAATCATACACCTTGAGATATCTATCCAGAACATCTCGCTGGTATTAAGTTGCGAGTCCCACCCATAGTGTAAACTCAAAGCAACAGACAACTGCATTAAAAGAACTTTGCGTAAAGTAAACAATCCTTGCACCCGCGGGCAAAAGCACCGTTGTTTTCCCCCTTGTGGCAACAACACATCCCCTAGACTCATGTTTCTGTCACTCAAACTAGTCATCGAGGGGCATGAACCCACAATCAAGCATAACGTTCCCTCTTGGAGTCACTACCTACTACTTGGCCAAAGCAATAAATAACAATGGAGAACTTGCAAGAATTACTTACGAACATAAATATAAAAGAGGTGAATCAAATATATTACTCAAACACAATCTGAACATAATCTCACAATCCATCGGATCCCAGCAAACTCATCATAGCAACAGCATAAGGATTACATATGTGCCTCGATCATGTAGGGAAGCTCATGAGGTCTAATTAGTGAAGCATAAGAAGGGGAGGAGAACATCACATAGCTACTGGTCATGGACCCATGGTCCAAGGGAGACTACTCACAACTCATCCGGGAGGCGTCCATGGTGGTGGAGAGGCTCCCGGTGGTGATCCTCCCCTCCGGCAGGGTGCCGGGAAGAGTTCTCGTGGTGCTCCCGATCTTGGAAGCGCGGCGACGGCGGAACAAAGATGAGATCGCGAAAAAGGGTTTCGTCCTCGAGGGTTTCGAGAGGCGTGTTAAATTTATGCCAAAGGGGGGCATCAGCGGAGGCCTGGGGGGCCCAGGCCCCCCCCCCCAGCGCGGCCAGGAGTGGGGCCGCGCCACCAGGGCGCCTGGAGCCCTGGTGGCCCCCCTCCGGCCCTACATCGGCCGTGTGGAAGCTTCCGGAACGCTGATTTTTTATATAATTTTTCCGGGATTTTTCTGGCAGTTTTCGTAACGGGAAAACCTCAAATACAAAAACAGCAGAAAACAGAAACTGGCACTGGGGTGCACTGAGTTAATAGGTTAGTCCAAATATGATCAAAAGTGTATGGAACTGTATAAATATCATAGCAATATCACCCAAAAGAGGCATGGAGCAAGCAGAAATTATAGATACATTTTGGACGTATCATGGGCTTCAACGAAAAATGGTTAAATTGGATGAGATGCATCTTCTCGTCGGGCAAGTCCTCGGTCCTCCTCAATGGCACACCGGGACGACAATTTCATTGTAAGTGTGGGGTGAGACAAGGAGATCCGCTGTCCCCCAAGTGGGGTGCCATTGAGGAGGACCGAGCACTTGCCCGATGAGAAGATGCATCTCATCCAATTTAACCATTTTTCGTTGAAGCCCATGATACGTCCAAAACGTATCTATAATTTCTGCTTGCTCCATGCCTCTTTTGGGTGATATTGCTATGATATTTATACACTTTAATACACTTTTGATCATATTTGGACTAACCTATTAACTCAGTGCACCCCAGTGCCAGTTTCTGTTTTCTGCTGTTTTTGTATTTCAGGTTTTCCCATTACGAGAACTGCCAGAAAAATCCCGGAAAAATTATATAAAAAATCAGCGTTCCAGAAGCTTCCCGGCACCCGAAGTACAGCCGGAGGGGGGCCACCAGGGCTCCAGGCGCCCTGGTGGCGCGGCCCCCCTCCTGGCCGCGCCGGGGGGGGGGGGCGCCTGGGCCCCCAGGCCTTGTCTGATGCCCCCCTTTGGCATATATTTATATCGTGTCCCGAAACCCTCGAGACGGGAACCCTTTTGCGCGATCTCATCTCTGTTCCGCCGCCGCCGCGCTTCCAAGATCGGGAGCACCAGGAGAACCCTTCCCGGCACCCTGCCGGAGGGGAGGATCACCACCGGGAGCTTGTCCACCACCATGGACGCCTCCCGGATGAGTTGTGAGTAGTCTCCCTTGGACCATGGGTCCATGACCAGTAGCTATGTGATGTTCTCCTCCCATTCTTGTGCTTCACTAATTAGTCCTCGTGAGCTGCCCTACATGATCGAGGCACATATGTAATCCTTATGCTGTTGCTATGATGAGTTTGCTGGGATCCGATGGATTGTGAGATTATGTTCAGATTGTGTTTGAGTAATATATTTGATTCACCTCTTTTATATTTACGTTCGTAAGTAATTCTTGCATGTTCTCCGTTGTTATTTATTGCTTTGGCCAAGTAGTAGGTAGTGACTCCAAGAGGGAACGTTATGCTTGATTGTGGGTTCATGCCCCTCGATGACTAGCTTGAGTGACAGAAACATGAGTCTAGGGGATGTGCTGTTGCCACAAGGGGGAAAACAACGGTGCTTGTGCCCGCGGGTGCAAGGATTGTTTACTTTACGCAAAGTTCTTTTAATGCAGTTGTCTGTTGCTTTGAGTTTACACTATGGGTGGGACTCGCAACTTAATACCAGCGAGATGTTCTGGATAGATATCTCAAGGTGGATGATTAGTAGTAGATGCAGATGGATTTCGGTCTACTTGCCTTGGCGTACCGCCCATGCTTTGAACCTCTACCTTTCTTGCAACTTAGTCAGCATTGGTTTGCGCACATGGTCCTGTCAATTGCCCAGCTGTAATTCGTTTACCTCACATAGCTGTTTTATCGTCTTTTGGGAGAGAGACATCACTAGTGAACATCATGGGACCCCGGTCCATATTACCATCATTGATCACATCCGCTATTTACTTTCCGCTTTTTACTTACTATTGTAGCAATACCTATCACTATTATCACTTGCGTTTGATCCTTTGTAAACGACAAGGCCGGAGGGATTGACAACCTCTCTGTACTCGTTGGGAGCAAAGTTATTTGTATCTGTGTGCAGGTCCACGTTGATTGCTAATATCTGGCGCCGTTAGCAGTTGACACCTTCTTGTTGAAACTAGGAGTCTCAGGGAAATCGATCCTTGGTATCTTTGCCAAGGGAAAACTTCCGCTACACTGTATCTCAAACCTTCCACTTGGGGTAACCAACGAGGGGCGAGAAGCCATCAGCCCATGCTTGCCATAATCTCCATCATTGCTTCATGTTCAATGGTATCAAAGGCCTTCGCAAAATCCAGCTTGAGTAGGATGATTTTCGGTTTTGATGATTGACATTGGTAAATGTATTCGTACGCCCAAGCGAGGCAGTCTTGAATGGATCTACCCTTGAGAAAGCCATACTGATTGCGATGTATTATCTTTAAGATTACTTTTTGCAGACGATTCGCTAGGATTTTTGTGACCACCTTCAGACAGCAGTTTAGTAGAGTGATCGGTCGGAAGTCGTTAACTGAGGTTGGGGAATTTATCTTAGGTATTAGAGTAATGTAGCCGTCATTAATACTCTCAAGGTCGAGATTTCCCTCATGGAATTGATTGCATAGCCGGTAGAGTCTTCTTTGATAACGTGCCAGCATCTTTTCAAGAAAACACCGGTGAAACCATCTGGACCAGGTGCTCTATCTGCCGGCATTTCTACGATGACACGATCGATCTCCTCATGCGTGAATGGACTCGTAAGTTGATCCAGACCCTCGCATTTCTTGATGATACGGGAGAGATCAAATTTCATGTTATGAGGTTTGGCAGAGCCCATTCTTTCTTTAAAGATTTCAAATATGACTGATTCTTTACCTGCATGATCCTCCACAATAGCTCCACTGGTAGTGGTTAGAGACGCAATGTTATTTCTTCTATATCTCTCCGAAGCAAGAGCTTGAAAGAACTTTGAATTCTCGTCTCCGAATTTTACCCATCTGATCGTACAACGTTCTTTCCAGTAGAGCTGCTGGTATCTGAGTAGTCTCAAAATGTGTGCTTTCAGTATCTTTCTGAAGTTGCTTTCTGGCAATGATAGACCTCTCTTATTCTCTAGTTCATCTAGCTCATTAAGGGCATTGTTAGAGTTTGTAATGGCCACAGAGAGTTTGGAGATCCCTTTACTCCAATGCTTTAGATCACGACGTAAGTTATTGAACTTACGGCAGAGGACAGTGGCAGAGTTTGTGGAGTGAACCTGCTTAGCCCATGATTTTGCCACCGTCTCAATGAATCCAGGGTGGTGAATCCAATAAGTTTCAAATCTGAACAAATTGGATCGTGGAATAGATGTCTCAATGGTAACAACACATGGAGTATGGTCAGAAACAGGTTTCCCTAGCGGTTTGACCATGGTTTTGGGATATGTGATAGTCTAGTTATTGCTGGTGAAGAACCAATCTGGTTGTTCCAGTAGTGGGTCTATCTGCATATTACTCCAGGTGAAAGAATAACCTTTAATTGGCAATTCAATGAGGCTTTGTGATCTTATGAAATCATTGAAAGTTATCATATCCTGAACATTACCCCCAGGTTTATTGCGATTATCAGGTGCACGGATGAAGTTAAAATCGCCTACAAATAACCAATCTTCATTGGAGGGGATATCGACCTCAAACAACCACTGTGTGAATTTTTGACGTAGCTCTCCTTGGTAGGGCCCATAGATATTGGCCAGTGTCCAATTCTGTGCAGATTGTGTCGAAGTAAATCTAGTCACAAGTGCAAAGTCATCAGAGAATAAAGTGACAGCTGAGAACACCGAACTGTTCTAGATGGTCGCAATACCACCCGAGGCACCACGCGAGGCAACAAAATCAAATTGATCGAAATTATGCGCGCAACATGATTTAATAAACGATAGATCAAAAGATGTCTTTTTCGTCTCTTGCAAACAAACGACAACGCAGCCACTAGACCTGATGGCGTTTGAGAGCGCCAAGTGCTTGTCGTTAGAATTTAACCTGCGAATATTCCAACATAAAACATTCCAGTTCACTAACGGAGGCATGAAACAAAAGAGGATATGAAATAAATATTAAGTAGAGGCCTCCTGCTCCTCCTCCAGAGGAGTCATGAGAGCATCTTTAGAGAGCTCGCCTGCTGGGATAGCACACAGATTGGTGCCAATGTGTTGAATAACATTGACAGGGGTGGGCAGTGGTACTTGTTCTTCAGTGTGGTCCTGGATCCTCAGGGCAGCAGAAATAACCCGTGGTTTAACCTTGGAGACCTTCATCTTAGTGTCAGAGACTGCATGGATGCAAAAACCGTCATATTTATTGGAACGGTTGCTACGGCGCAAGGAGATAGAGCATTCAGGCACCACCGCCTTCCCCTTGCGTTGAACAACAGATTCTGTCTCTCCATTGTGAGTCATGTCCACATTAACTGGTTGGTCTTGTGTCATAGTAATTTCAGTAGTATCAGACATCTGATCCAGTTGGTTGGTTACTAGGGCTGGTGCAAACTCCAGGAGAGGCAGGGTAGTTGCAGAGCTGGCAGTAGGAGCATCATTGTTCAGACTCCAATGTTCGGAGTTCAAATAAGTTTCGGTCAATGCCTGAGTGTCATCGTACTGTGTGATCGTCTGAGTAGCAGCAGTGACCATGACAACACTGTTCTGAGAGCGTGAAGTTGAAAGCCACACATTTGTTTCTGAAACCATAGTTGGACCTCCAGGGTCCATAAGAGGCAACAATAGGCATAACGGCAGCCGTAAGATATGTGATGGTGACAATGGGGTATTCTATTGATTCACTTGATGTCTGTTTTGGTGATCAACTTGCGGGTTCCGTGACCTTGGGAATCTATGCATAGGGGTTCGCACACTTTTTCGTCTTGACTATCCAGTAGAAACTTTGGGGCACTCTTTGATGTACTTTATGTTGGTTGAATAGATGAATCTGAGATTGTGTGATGCATATCGCATAATCAGGCCATGGAAACTTGAGGTGACAATGGAGTATCTAGGTGACATTAGGGTTTTGGTTGATTTGTATCTTAAGGTGTTATTCTAGTATGAACTCTATGATAGATTGAACGGAAAGAATAGCTCTGTGTTATTTTACTACAGACTCTTGAATAGATTGATCTGAAAATATAACTTTGAGGTGGTTTCGTACCCTACCATAATCTCTTCGTTTGTTCTCCGCTATTAGTTACTTTGGAGTGACTCTTTGTTGCATGTTGAGGGATAGTTATATGATCCATTTATGTTATTATTGTTGAGAGAACTTGCACTAGTGAAAGTATGAACCCTAGGTCTTGTTTCCTATCATTGTAACACCGTTTATGCTCGCGTTTACCACTTGCTACCTTGCTGTTTTTATATTTTCATATTACAAATACCTATATCTACCATCCATATTGCACTTGTGTCACCATCTCTTCGCCGAACTAGTGCACCTATACAATTTACCATTGTATTGGGTGTGTTGGGGACACAAGAGACTCTTTGTTATTTGGTTGCAGGGTTGTTTGAGAGAGACCATCTTCATCCTACGCCTCCCACAAATTGATAAACCTTAGGTCATCCATTTGAGGGAAATTTGCTACTGTCCTACAAACCTCTGCACTTGGAGGCCCAACAACGTCTACAAGAAGAAGGTTGCATAGTAGACATCAAGCTCTTTTCTGGCGCCGTTGCCGGGAAGGTGAGTGCTTGAAGGTATATCTTTAGATCTTGCAATCAAATCTTTTAGTTTCTTGTTTTATCACTAGTTTAGTTTATAAAAGAAAACTACCAAAAATGGAATTGAGGTTACCTCATATGCTTCATCTTTTTAATATCTTTCGTGAAAATGATGGGAAGGAAAATTGTGCTCAAGTAATAGAAGAAGAATTACATAGCATGCTTGGCATAAAAAATGTGCATGATGAGCATGATTGCAATGTTGTTAGTGTGAATCCTTTGAATATCCATGATGCTAATGATATGCAAAGCCACAAGCTTGGGGAATCTATGTTTGATGAAGATGATATTTTTAGCCTCCCAAGTCTTGATATGCAAATCTATTATGATGAAAGCATGCCTCCTATTTATGATGATTATATTGATGAAAGTGGATTTGGAGAGGTCATGACTTTATTTAGTGATGAATCCACTATTTCGGAAGAGGTTCCAATTGATTATGAGAACAAAGTTGCTATCTATGATGATTATTGTGATGACTTGTATGCTATTAATAATAATGATAACCTTGAAACTTGTCATCATGATTTTAGTTTTCAATTGGATTATGCCTCACATGATAATTATTTTGTTGAGTTTGCTCCCACTATTATTCATGAGAAGAAATTCGCTTATGTGGAGAGTAGTAAAATTTCTATGCAAGTAGATCATGAAAAGAATGCTTTATGTGTTGGTTATATGGTTGAATTCATTCATGATGCTACTGAAAATTATTATGAGAGAGGATCATATGCTTGTAGGCATTGCAATAATATCAAGTTTCCTCTCTATGTGCTTAAAATTTTGAAGTTATGTTTGTTTTGCCTTCCTATGCTAGTTGATTATTGTTCCCATAAGTTGTTTGCTCACAAAATCCCTATGCATAGAAAGTGGGTTAGGCTTAAATGTGCTAGTCATATTCTTCATGATGCTCTCTTTATGTTTCAATTCTTATCTTTTATGCGAGCATCATTGAAATCATTGTGCCTAGCTACGGGCGTTAAACGATAGCGCTTGTTGGGAGGCAACCCAATTCGAATTTCTTTGCTTTTTTGCTTCTGTTGAGGAATAAATATTGCATCTAGCTTATGTTTAGATGTGTTTTGTGTTTGAATTAGTGTTTGTGCCAAGTAGAACCTTTGGGAAGACTTGTGTGAAGTTTATGTGATCTTGCTGTAAAAAACAAAAACTTTAGTGCTCACGAGATTAGCTACCATTTTTTTACTGGAGAGTGCTTTTTAGTTTATTCTTTTTGCAGATGATTAATAGACAAATTCCTCGGGTCTACCGATTTATTTCAGAATTTTAAGAGTTACAGAAGTATTCGAAAGTTACAGATTTCTACATACTGTTCTGTTTTTGACATATTCTGTTTTCTATGTGTTGTTTGCTTATTTTAATGAATCTATGAGTAGTATCGTAGGGTATGAACCATAGAGAAGTTGGAATACAGTAGATATTACACCGATATGAATTTAGAATGAGTTCATAACAGTACCTAAGTGGTGGTTTTATTTTCTTATACTAACGGAGCTTACGAGTTTTCTGTTAAGTTTTGTGTTGTGAAGTTTTCAAGTTTTTTTTGATAGAAAGACTGTAAGGGAACCCCTTACAGTATAATCGGTGCAACAAACCCAAATTGCAAGTACCGTGCCTTGAACCTGGGTGGGTGGGAAGGCATCAGCCCCTTCCCACCACTAGGCTATGCCTTAGTCTGCAAGTTTTCAAGTTTTGGGTAAAGATTTGATGGACTATGGAATAAGGAGTGGCAAGAGCATAAGCTTGGGGATGCCCAAGGCACCCCAAGGTAAAATTCAAGGACAACCAAAAGCCTAAGTTTGGGGATACCCCGGGAAGGCATCCCCTCTTTCGTCTTCGTTCATCGGTAACTTCACTCGATGCTATATTTTTATTCACCACATGATATGTGTTTTGCTTGGAGCGTCAATTCGTTTTATTTTGTTTTGCTTGCTGTTTGAATAATATCCCCGGGGCATCCCCTCTTTCGTCTTCGTTCATCGGTAACTTCACTCGATGCTATATTTATATTCACCACATGATATGTGTTTTGCTTGGAGCGTCAATTCAAATTTTTTTTTGCTTGTTGTTTGAATAATATCCCAAGATCTAAAATTCTGAAGTGTTAGAGAGTCTTCACATAGTTACATAATTAGTCAACTACTCATTGATCTTCACTTATATCTTTCGGAGTAGTTTGTCATTTGCTCTAGTGCTTCACTTATATCTTTTTAGAGCACGACGGTGGTTTTATTTTGAATAAATAGATGAACTCTCATGCTTCACTTATATTATTATGAGAGTCTTTTAGAACAGCATGGTAATGTGCTTGGGCTATGAAACTAGTCCTAATATGATAGGCATCCAAGATGGGTATAGTAAAAATTTCATATAAAGTGCATTGAATATGATAAGAAGTTTGATACTTGATGATTGTTTTGAGATATGAGGATGGTGATATTAGAGTTATGCTAGTGGAGAAATTATGAATTTGAGAAATACTTGTGTTAAAGTTTGTGATTCCCGTAGCATGCACGTATGATTAACCGCTATGTGATGAAGTTAGAGCATGAGGTATTTATTGAGTGTCATCCTTTGTGTGGAGGTCGGGGGCGCGCGATGGTTAACTCCTACCAACCTCTCCCCTAGGAGCATGCGTTGATTGCTTTGTTTTGATGACTCATAAATTTTTGCAATAAGTATATGAGTTCTTTATGACTAATGTTGAGTCCATGGATTATACGCACTCTCACCCTTCCACCATTGCTATCCTCTCCAGTACCGCGCAACTTTCGTCGGTACCATACACTCACCATATACCTTCCTCAAAACAGCCACCATACCTACCTATCATGGCATTTCCATAGCCATTCCGAGATATATTGCCATGCAACTTTCCACCGTTCCGTTCATATGACACGTTTCATATTGTCATATTGCCATGCATGATCATGTAGTTGACATCGTATTTGTGGCAAAGCCACCATGCATAACTTTTCATACATGTCACTCTTGATTCATTGCACATCCCGGTACACGGCCGGAGGCATTCATATAGAGTCATACTTTGTTCTTGTATCGAGTTGTAATATCGAGTTGTAAATCAATAAAAGTGTGATGATCATCATTATTAGAGCATTGTCCCATGTGAGGAAAGGCCAAATAAAAAAATATGGCCCAAAAAAAATTATAGAGAGGGGCTAAATAAAAAAGGGGAGAAAGCCCCTCCAAACAAAAAGAGAGAAAAGAGAGAAGGGACAATGCTACTATCCTTTTCCACACTTGTGCTTCAAAGTAGCACCATGATCTTCATGATAGAGAGTCTTGTTTTGTCATTTTCATATACTAGTGGGAATTTTCATTATAGAACTTAGCTTGTATATTCCAACGATGGGCCTCCTCAAATGCCCTAGGTCTTCATGAGCAAGCAAGTTGGATGCACACCCACTTAGTTTCTTTTGTTGAGCTTCCATACACGTATAGCTCTACTGCATCCGTTGCATGGCAATCCATACTCACTTACATTGATATCTATTGATGGGCATCTCCATAGCCTATTGATACACCTAGTTGATGTGAGACTATCTTCCTCCTTTTTGTCTTCTCCACAACCACCACTCTATTCCACCTACAGTGCTATATCCATGGCTCACGCTCATGTATTGCGTGAAAGTTGAAAGGTTTGGAAGAATTAAAGTGTGAAACAATTGCTTGGCTGAAACCGGGGTTGTGCATGAGATGAATATTTTGTGTGATGAAGAGGGAGCATAGCCAGACTATATGATTTTGTAGGGATAACTTTCTTTGGCCATGTTATTTTGAGAAGACACGACTGCTTTGTTAGTATGCTTGGAGTATTATTATTCTTATGTCAATATAAACTTTTGTCTTGAATCTTTCGGATCTGAACATTCATGTCACAATATGGAAAATTACATTGAGAATTATGTTGGGTAGCATTCCACATCAAAAAAATTGTTTTTTTCATTTACCTACTCGAGGACGAGGAGGAATTAAGCTTGGGGATGCATGATACATCTCCAACGTATCTATAATTTTTTGATTGTTCCATGCTATTATATTATCCTTCTAGGATGTTTTATGGGCTTTATTATACACTTTTATACAATTTTTGGGACTAACCTACTAACCCAGAGCCTAGTGCCAGTTTCTGTTTTTTCCTTGTTTTTGAGTTTCACAGAAAAGGAATATCAAACAGAGTCCAATTTACGAGCCAATTTTTGATGATTTTTTATGGACCAAAAGAAGCCCCCGAAGTAAAAGAGTTGGGCCAGGAGAGCCACGGGCTGCCCACGAGGGTGGGGGCGCGCCCACCCCAAGTGGTGGCGCCCCCCTATCTCGTGGATAGCCCGGAGACCACCCTAACTTGTGCCCTACGCCAAAAAATCCTATAAATACAGAAACCTACGGAAAATAACCTAGATCGGGAGTTCCGCTGCCGAAAGCCTCTGTTGCCACCGAAAACCAATCTGGACCCGTTCTGGCACCCTGCCGGAGGGGGGAATCCTTCTCAGGTGGCCATCTTCATCATTCCGGCGCTCTCCATGATGAGGAGGGAGTAGTCCACCCTTGGGGCTGAGGGTATGTATCAGTAGCTATGTGTTTGATCTCTCTCTCTCTCGTGTTCTTGAGATGGCACGATCTTGATGTATCACGAGCTTTACTATTATAATTGGATCTTATGATGTTTCTCCTCCTTCATCTTCTTGTAATGAATTGAGTTTTCCCTTTGAAGTTATCTTATCGGATTGAGTTTTTAAGGATTTGAGAACACTTGATGTATGTCTTGCGTGGGATACCTGTGGTGACAATGGGTGTCGGGGGAAACTGTCCGCCACGAACACCTATGGGACCGGAGCCCCTTGTTTGTGCGGTAAGAGGGCGGAGGGATCACAAAGAGCAGATCGTGGAGAGCACGCGGGCAGTTTACCCAGGTTCGGGCCGCGATGGACGCGTAAAACCCTACTCCTGCTTAGTTTGTATTGAGTTGGGGAGCTCGGGAGCTTGAAGAACTAGCTACACCGAGCGTATGAGCGATCTAGGTTCCGAACCCCCTCTACGTTGTGCATGGGCCTCCTTTTATAGTGCAAGGGGTCACCGACAGGTGTCAACGTAAGAGAAAGGGTAAAAACGTAATAGTGGTGGTAGTTGTAACAGTGCGGGAATAGTGGAGCTACAGTGTATGAACAGTGGTCGCTACCTACTTTGACAGTGGGGGACAAGAGCATTCAATGCCCGTCGCCGTCGACCCCAAAAGCGCCCGCCCTTGCGTCTCCGTTTGCCACGGCGATGGCTTTACCACCGTGGAGTGCCACCATGTCCCCCAGGCTGCACAGCCATCCGCCACGCGTCCCTGGCGTCGCCCCAGGGCGACGCGTGGTTCGATGAGCTGGAGCGCGGGCACACAGCGTAACTCTCCCCGGCAAGCACCTTGCCGGGGTCTTGACCTTGCCGGGCCCGGGAGCTTGTCGGGCTCTGAAGCTTGTCGCTCCCCGGGCCCTGCCGGGGCGCATATAGCGCCGAGGCATGTCTTCTGTAATGTAATCTTCTGGTCTTCCTGGCAAGCTCCTCTTGCCAGGGCCTTGTGCTAGTGAGGTAATCTTGAGCCTGGGACGGCCTTCCCGGCAAACTCCACTTGCCGGGGTCTCGATCTTCTGTCTTGTATACTTTGTTTTTGAATGGTTTTATATGGAGCAGGAAGGTCTCCGGCAAGCACGTGGTAGGCCCTGCCGCGGGAAGCTGCTACTGCCCGTGCACAAGTTGGGGTACTGAGGTACCCCTACCTTAGTACACCGACAGGAGCCCCCGGGCCTGGGCCACACACGGTGCCGAGCGCTGTTGGGCCAGGCCCAAAACAGTGCACGGGCACGCGCGGCCCACGGCACGCCGAATCCACTTCCGCGTCCGCCGCGTCCCTCCGTAATGGCACGCGTCGATTGCGGTGTCGTGGGATGGGACGTGGCCACGTTCTTTTAATGGAAAGAGCGAAACGTCCCCCACTTCCCCATAAAAGCAGAGGAAGCAGGAGCGGTTCCCCTCCTACGCCTTCATTGCTTCTTCTTCCATCTCCAGAGATTCCCTTTGCGCTCCGCCTCCACACCTCCTCCGCCGTTTTCCGCATCTGCGACGCCGCCGGACTCTTCGCCCCCCCCTTCCCTCGCCGCCTCCGCCATGGCCCCGAAGACCGAGAAGGTGAAGGCGGAGAAGACCAAGAAGGAGAAATCCGAGCAGGCGGCGAGGCTTACCCAGCTGCGGAAGCGGAACGTTGTCTTCTCGCCGAGGCTCGGCGCGCGGGAGCTCTGGAACAAGTACTTCTTGTTCTGGGCCAAGGAGACCAAGGAGCACCCTCGGACCAGAGCCTATCCCGCCGCCGCCAAGGACAATTATCCCGGCGGGTATTTCTTCTTCGCAGCTTTCTTTCATTGCGGCCTTTGCCCCCCTTTTTCCGATTTCTTCTGTGATATCATGCACACCTACGGCCTCCACCTTCTTGACTTCACCCCCAACGCCATCCTCACGATGGCGGTTTTCGCACATCTGTGCGAAAACTATATTGGGATCTACCCGAACGTAGCGCTGTTTAGGCACTTCTTCACCCCTAGAGTAGAAGCCGGCGCTCCCCTCTCCGGGGGGATTTCTTGGGTCTTCCGCTTGAACAAGAAGGAGTCGTACTTGCCGGGGGAGCTCTGCGGCAAGTGGGAGGAGTGGCGTGCAGACTGGTGTTGGATAGTCGAGGACGAGCCGCAACCTTTCACCGCGCCGCGCACAACAGCCATCGTGCGCGGCAGGGACTGGAGTGAGTTGGATTCGGACGACGGCAAGCTCAACGTCGCCCTCATCAGAATTCTTCGTCTCCGGGTAGCAAGGTTGTCCGTCGGAGAAGTAGGAGCAGATTTCCTCCGCCGCCGCATTGCCCCTCTACAGGATAGGAAGAGGCCGGCATGGGAGTACGGCAACGCGGCGGACGTAATGAGATTGCGCCCGGGGCTGAACTTCAATTTCACGGCGCTGGAGTTGAAGGGGATGGTCCGGGAACTCTTTAAGCATGACCCGGCCCACCCAGAGTGGTTCAGAGCTCCCCGGGGAGTGGTGCCCCTCTGCAACAGCACGGCCCGGGATTCCCTTCGCGCCATGATGCCCGCGTGTGACTCGCACGGCATCGACCGCACATGGATTCCGCCCAATCCAGACGTCATCATGAGCTTCTTCGACAACCTGGTGGAGGTGGCGAAGAACAAGGACGAGATCAAGGGGCTCACACGGGTCACCACCGACCAGGAGATAGCTTATATAGCTTCTCGGGTTGAAGAGGCCGCTGCAGCCGCAGCGGCAGGAGAGTTTGGCTTTACACCCGACGAGGCAGAGGCTGCGGATGCGTCCTGCCAAGCAGAGGAGGCGGAGATCCGCAGACTACTGCAGCTTCCTCCCGACGAGCTTGCCGGGGCCCCCTCTTTGAGGCACTCCGGGATCCCCGGAATCCTGACCGAGGCCGCGGCGAGAGGCAGCGCCGCCGGAGGAAACAGAGGCGCCGCAGGGAGCGGAGGCGCCGGAGGGGGCGGAGGCGCCGGAGGGAGAGCGGCCACAGTGCAGGGCGCTGGGCCAAGCAAGCCTGCCGAGGAGGAGGAGGAGGAGGAGGACGTCGGGGTCGACGAGGACTCCGACGGGTCTCTGGGGCTCTACGCCGATGACCTCTCCTCGTCATCGGAGACCTCCCCGCCTCGGGCAAGCCCTAGGCGATCTCCGCTGAAGCGTCTCCGCAAGGCGACGACGGGGACGAGGGCGCAGGCGCCCCGGCAACAACCAGCTCGCCGGGCGGCGCGAGCTACCCGGGGGAGCCAAGCTGCGACGGGGGCGCCCGGCGCGCCCACCACGGCGGGGGCGACCCGCACACAGGCCGCGGCGGAGGTGCCCCGCACGTCAGCGCCAACCGGAGGAGGGTCTTCACAGGGCGGAGCAGCTGTTCCACCCGCTCCCCGGGCCTCGGCGTCCACGGGGGCCGGGTCCTCGCAGCCCCCAGCCCGGGGGACCGCTAAGCGCCCGAGGGAGTCTTCGCCTCCTGCTCCTCGCGCGGACGCGCCTCAGGTAGCGTTCGACTTCTCCGCCCTGAGCGACGACGACGACGACGAGGAACAGGAGTAAGAGCCCGAGGCTTTATATCTTCTTTAACATTATCTTGATTCTTGTTGATTCTGATCTTGCTCTTTGCTTTGATCTCAGGACCCTGGCCCAGCGAGTGGCGAAGAAGGCCAAGGTGCCCGTGGTCGAGGTCGCGGACGACTCGCCCGTCGCGGCGACAGGGGACGCGCCGGAGACGAGCCTGCCGGACCCGAGCGCTGCTCCGAGGAGTAGCCCCCAGCGCAGCCCCCAGCGTAAGTCTGGGTTCCATACTTCCGCTTGTCGGACGCGCTTGAGGAACTTGCTTATATTGACACCTTACTGTTCTTGTTGTTGTCTTGATTGTCTTGTGCAGAGGTGGAGCCACAACCACAGGAGCATCCGGATGTCGCTCCCGAGGAGCCGCAGGCCCCGCCGTCCCCGCCAAGGGCGAACTCTCCGGCAAGGGAGAGCACTCCGCCAAGGGCGGGTACTCCGCCAAGGGCGAGTACCCCGCCAAGGGCGAGTAGCCCGGCGAGGGCGGCCACTCCGCCAAGGCAGAGCTCCCCGGCGAGGGAGCCCGCCGCCGACGACGTCCGTCAAGGTAAGTTCTGTAATTTTGTCTTCTTGGATTCGTCTCTTTTTGGATATTTGCTTGAACTTCTTTTACTTTTTCTTCTTCTTCTAGATCCTCCTCCCCCGGAACAGATGGAGACGGAAACCATCGTCGTGGAGGAGGACGCGCAGGGCGACGGCAGCAATGCCCCTGTCGCTGAGGACACGGCGGCAGCCGCCGAGCCGGCTGCGGAGGAGACCGCTCCGGCCGCAGACGCGGCGGCCGGGGAGGGGGACGGCGGCCATACTGCCGGCCCATAGGCGGCAGGAGCGTCGAGCGCTGCGCCGGCCGCCGACCCCTCCACCGAGAAGGAGCCGTCTGCCTATTATCTTGAGGCCCCCAATGGCGTTTACATCCAGGTGCCGTGGGGTTCTTCATCGCGAGCCCCCGCGAAGGGCGAGGCCTTTGATGGAGAGGTCCTCGCCTCCGCGGGTCTGAAGATCGTCGAGGCGCCCGGCGGAAGCGACGGGCCCGAGGAGGAGAAGCTGCTTCATCAGCTCCTGGCCCTTTACCGGGCCAGGCAGGCGAAGCTTGCGTCTCGGGAGGCCCTTGCCGCCAAGGCCGCCGCCGATATGGAGAAGCGCGCGGTGGAGCTCCGCACCGCCAACCAGGCTGCCCTCCGCGACGTGGCGGAGGAGCGCGAGAGGCTCGCCGGGGAGTACCAGGAGTGGCTCCTGGAGAAGGCCGAAGCCGAAGAGCAGCAGCGACTCGTCGGGGAGGAGCTGTCCCGGCGAGAAGGAGAGCTCACCCAACGGAAGGTCAACCTCGACTCCCATGAGGAAGACCTTGCCGCTCGGGAGCAGGCCCTTGGCGGAGAGCTGAAGGAGGCGAAAGCCGCCGCGGCTGCCGCGGAGACCGCCAAGGAGGAGCTCGCGGCCAAGGTTGCGCAACTGGAGGAGTCACTGAAGGCGAGCGTGGAGAGGGTCACCGCGCTCAACACAGAGCGCGAGAAGGACGCCCACACCAACTCCGAACTCCAGGTGCGCCTCTCCAAGCAGTGCAACAAGCTGAAGGCCGCCAAGGATTCAATTGAGGATCTGGAGCTGAAGGTTTCCACGTTGAGGGACTCGCTCGACGCCGTCCGGGACCGGGAAACCAAGCTGAAGGAAGAGCTCCGCAGGGAGCGAGGCTTGGTGGAGAGCGCCAACACTGCGGCCGAGAACTTCCGCCGGACCGTCGAGGTGTGGACCGACGACTTGGTGGCCTCTGCATCCAACATCGACCAAGAGCTGCTGGCGCTGAAGGTTGAGCATCTCATCTACTCTCCGGATCCAAACCTCCCTCACAGCGCCAAGCTCAGCCTCTTCTTCAGAGGGATCGCGCCGGCTCTTGCAGATCTTCGGAAGAAGCTCCCCGCGCAACTGGCCGAGGAGTCGCGCCAGCTCTGCGCGGGGACCTTGGAGCGCGTCCTGACGAAGATTGTATACCGCAATCCCGGTATAAACCTCACCAACGTTCTCCGCAGCTTGCCGGCCGACGCGAACACGGAGGCGCTGAAGGCGCAGGTCGCCCACATCATCGCCAAAGTGAACAAGATGTCCAGGATTGAGGGCGACCGCGTAGATTAGGCCTCCTTTTTCTTTATATCTTTTTGTTGCTGCATAGGGTGTTATGAACTCATTAATCATTGCGACAAGTTATCACTTGTAAGATATTTATCTTATTTTGATCAATCAGTGCAATGTTATCTTCCTTGTCTTGGTCATTTACTTTGTATGTTTTTCACCCTACGCCTCCAGGGAGCTTGCCGGCAAGGGTCCTTTGCCGCGAGCGCTGAGTGCTGGACTCTGAGCAGCCTGCTGGCCAAGGTCTTACCGGCAAGCAACCTTGCCGCAGCTAGTCGCAACGCACTCAGCTTGTTGAGTGAACTCGAAAACGAAACAAGGGCGCGACACTTGCCGCAGCTCACTTAAGTCGTTGAGCGTACTCGAAAACAAGATAAGGGTGCGGCTAGCTACGGGTAGGTTCCTCCGCGCACAGGTTTTCCATACAAAGTGTGATTGTTCAAGGAAGACAACTAAAAATTAAAAATTTGAACTGCTCAAATTCTAATAACTTAGCTTTCATATCTTGCTTCTCGGTAAGACTTCTCTTTCTTGAACAGCACTTGGTTCCTCTTCCATCTCCTTCCCCCCCGGCAGACTTGTGCGCGAGGAAAATTCCTTCTGTTTAAGAGGCAAGGAAAAAGGAGAGGGAAACAAGTATATGGCCTTTCGGCGTGCTAATGCTTACCGGATGTGTATGTTGCACAAGATGCCAAATAATTCATGCAAATAGCAAAGAAAAGCATGTAAAAGGCAAATAGCGCAAAACACAAAAACTTTACTGATGCACGGGGTCTGCGCCCGGCTTTGTACAAAGGGTTACATGCAACAGCGGCAAAGCTTGTACAAAAGGTGGTTGCCGGAGCGGATCACGGCAACCGCGCCTTATGGGTGAAACTTGCGAAGATGCTCTATGTTCCAGGAGTTGCTCACCGGTAAGCCTTCTTCGGTCTCAAGGCGGACAGCGCCGGGCCTTGTGACTTGTCTCACCCGATAAGGGCCTTCCCACTTCGGCGTCAACTTGTTGGAATTCTTGGCGGACTGAACACGCCGAAGAACAAGGTCGCCTTCCTCGAGACTCCTGGCCTTTACCTTGCGGCTATGGTAGCGACGCAAGGCCTGCTGGTACCGAGCAGCTCGTACAGCAGCCTGGAGACGTTCCTCTTCGAGGAGCAATGCGTCATCTTGCCGCAGTTGCTCTTGCTCGAGCTCATCATAAGCGAGCACTCGAGGAGATCCGTATACGAGTTCCGTGGGGAGAACTGCCTCTGCTCCATAGACTAGAGCAAATGGTGTCTGTCCGGTGGCTCGACTTGGTGTCGTTCTGATTGACCAAAGAGCCGCCGGTAGCTCCTCTATCCAGTTTCTTCCGCACTTGCGCAACCTGTCAAAGGTCCTTGTCTTGAGTCCGCGCAGCACTTCAGCATTGGCCCTCTCCGCTTGACCGTTGCTCCTCGGGTGAGCAACAGAAGCGAAACAAACCTTGGCGCCAAGGTCTTGGACGTACTGCATGAAGGTGCGACTATTAAATTGTGTACCGTTGTCGGTGATGATCCTGTTAGGGATTCCGAAACGGCAAACAATCGACCTGAAGAACCTGACCGCTGAATGTGCTGTCACCTTTCTCACTGGTTCCACTTCTGGCCACTTTGTGAACTTGTCGATTGCAACGTACAAGTACTCAAAGCCCCCGACGGCTCGGGGGAAGGGGCCGAGGATATCGAGCCCCCAGACCGAGAAGGGCCAGGACAAAGGAATTGTCTGGAGAGCTTGAGCTGGCTGATGAATCTGCTTTGCATGGAACTGGCACGCTTCACACTTGGTTACTAGTGCAGTTGCATCTTGGAGGGCTTCTTGCCAGAAGAACCCTTGCCGGAAAGCTTTCCCGGCAAGCGCCCTTGCGCCAATGTGGTGGCCGCATATGCCTCCGTGTATTTCTGCCAACAGCTTCTGTCCATCTTCCCTGGAGATGCACTTCAACCTGACACCATTGAGTCTTCTTCTGTACAGCTCGTTATCCATGAACTGGTACATACTTGACTGCCTGGTTATCTTCTCTATTTCTTCTGGGTCGTCGGGAAGTTCTCCAGTTTGCAGAAAACGAACGATCTGCTGCGCCCATGCCGGAGCCCGAGGCTCAACGGCAAGGACTAAAGGCATGAGGGCCGCTACGGGGACCTCAGCTTCTACGGCAAGAACCTCTGGTTCCGCCGGAGCTGATGGTCCCCCGGCAAGCTCGCCGGGGCGAGGCTTGTCGGGAACACTTGCTTCAACTGCACAGATCCTCGGATCTGCAGGAACAGACTGTTCCTCAGCGTTCTGATCGTTGATCTTGGGGACCTTGGCGGCGGTTTCAGGAAGATCCGCCGGCAAGTAGTCGCCGGAGACCAACTTTCTCTTCTTGGACTGTCCAATTGATGGTGTAACGGATGGTTGAGTCAGCTTGAGCAAGAAGGTTCCTGGTTCCACAGGTAACTTCATCGAAGCACACTTTGAAAGGCCATCTGCAATGTCATTTTGAGCTCTCGGGACGTGCTCCATTCGCAGACCTTCAAAGTGCTCTTCAAGCTTCCTCGCCTCATCTACATAAGCTTCCATCAAAGGGCTCTGGTAATTCTTGTTGACTTGTCGGACCACCAACTGGGAATCTCCCCGCACAATCAGCTTTCTGATCCCAAGTTCGGCCGCAATCCTGAGGCCGGCAAGCAAGCCTTCATACTCGGCAGTATTGTTTGTCGCTTGTTCTCTGAGAAAGTGCATCTGGATAACATACTTGAGGTGTTCTCCGGTGGGTGCTATGAGTACCACACCGGCTCCAGCGCCTTGCAGCGAGAAGGCACAATCAAAGTACATTACCCATTCACTTGTCGCTTCTTGTACGGGTGCACTTGTTTCTGGAATTTCCTCGTCGGGCGTCGGGGTCCATTCAGCTATGAATTCTGCCAAAGCTCGGCTCTGTATGGTTGAGGTACTTTCAAACTTGAGTCCAAAGCTTGACAGCTCCAGTGCCCACTCAACGATCCTGCCTGTTGCTTCTGGATTGTGCAATATCCTCTTCAGCGGAAAGCGAGTGACCACTGTTATCTCATGTGCCTGGAAGTAATGGCGCAGCTTTCTCGAGGCCATGAGGAGGCCGAAAAGCAACTTTTGCACCCCGGAGTATCTTGATCTAGCCCCCTGCAAGAGGGAGCTCACAAAATACACCGGGCGCTGCACCATCTTCTTCCGCACTTCTTCCTGTTCCTGCGCAGAGTTGTCCTTGTCGGGGCCTGAGCTTGTCGGAGCAGCTCCCTGCTTGTCGCTGGATTCGCTTGCCGGTGGTGCAAACTCCTCGTCGGCCTCCCTCTCCGCTACTAACGCAGCACTAACCACCTGGTTGGTTGCCGCTAGGTATAGCAGCAACTTTTCCTGTGGTCTAGGTGCGACAAGTATTGGAGTGGAGGATAGGTACCGTTTCAAATCTTGCAGCGCTGCCTCCGCTTCCGGAGTCCACTTCATGGGACCTGCCTTCTTCAAGATTTTGAAGAAAGGTAGGGCGCGTTCTGCAGACTTCGAAATGAACCTACTGAGGGCAGCCACACAACCTGCAAGCCTTCTGACATCCTTGACGCGCTTCGGGGCCTCGATCTGCTCAATGGATTTAATCTTGTCGGGGTTAGCTTCAATCCCCCTCTGTGACACAAAGAACCCGAGAAGCTTGCCGGCGGGGACTCCAAAGACGCACTTCTCGGGGTTCAACTTGAGCTGTATCTTGCGCAGGTTCTGAAATGTCTCTTCCAAATCTTGGACCAGGGTATCCTTGCTCTTGCTCTTCACCACGATGTCATCCATGTAAGCCTCTACATTTCTGTGGATCTGTGGCTCGAAAGCAGTGTGCACTACCCTTGCAAATGTTGATCATGCATTCTTCAGTCCAAATGGCATGCGTATGAAGCAATAAGTGCCACATGGAGTGATAAATGCAATCTTCTCTTCATCTTCTTTGGCCATAAAGATCTGGTGGTAGCCTGAATATGCATCAAGAAAAGAGAGTAGCTCACATCCGGCAGTGGAGTCAACAATCTGATCAATGCGCGGCAAGGGAAATGGATCCTTAGGACATGCTTTATTCACATCGGAAGTCTATACACAGTCTCCACTTCCCATTGGCCTTGCGCACGACGACTGGGTTTGCCAACCACGTCGGATGGATCACACCTCTAACTAGGCCTGCTGCCTCTAGCTTCTTGATTTCTTCAGCAATGAATTCTTGGCGATCCACGGCTTGCTTCCTCACCTTCTGCTTGACGGGCCGCGCATGAGGACAAACAGCAAGCTTGTGCTCAATTACCTTCCTGGGAACACCGGGGATGTCAGATGGTTGCCAGGCAAACACATCGACATTCGCCCGTAGGAAGGCAATGAGCGCGCTTTCCTATTTGCTGTCAAGTGTGGCACTAATGGTGAAGGTACCACCAGTGCCGTCCTCCTTGGCGGACACCTTCTTGGTTGCCGGAGGAGCGGCCATCCCCTTCTTACACTTGCCGGTGGAGCTCGATGGAACGTCCTCGACGGCAGCGCAGCACTCCGAAGAGGTGCGGTTGCCGGAGTGGGCCCCAGAGCACTTGCCGGACTTGGTCTTGGTCTTCTTCCCCCCGGGAGCTTCAGCGGCAAGTGTGTCCTTCTCTGCCGCAGCTGCTGCATCCCGGTAGATCTTGTCGGCGCAGACAAGCGCATCCTTCTTGTCGCCATGGACAGTGATGACGCTTATCGGCCCTGGCATCTTGAGTACGTTGTAGGCGTGGTGGGAAGCTGCCATGAACTTGGCGAGGGCGGGACGGCCGAGTATCCCATTGTATGGCAATGGGATATCGGCGACGTCGAATGTGATGCGCTCAGTTCTGAAGTTGAGCTCCCCGCCAAAGGTCACCGGCAGAGTTATCTTCCCCTTGGGCTTGCTCCTCCCCGGGTTGATTCCTTGGAAAGAACCGGTCTCTTCGAGCTCGCCATCTGGGATTTGGAGTTTCTTGATCACAGCAGAGGAGATCAAGTTCAGCCCGGCCCCGCCGTCAACCAACATTTTGGTGACCTTGAGGTTGCGGATGGTGGGTGAGACCAGCATCGGCAAGCACCCGACCGCAGTAGTGCGGTCAGGGTGATCCTCAAGGTCAAAAATGATGGGCGTGCTGGACCATTTGAGGAGCCTGCGCGACTCCACGGGCGGCTCTGCTGCATTCACCTCGCGCACCCACTGCTTGAGTTGGCGGTGGGAGGTGTGCAGAGAGGCGCCACCGTCGACGCACAGGACCTCCGTGTCCTTCTGGAACTCTTGCTCGCTGTTATCTTCATCCTCCATGTCATCGTCGTCGTCTTCTTCGTCCTTGTCGCGGCCCCGGGGAGGTCGGTCACCTTGCCGCTGCTTTGCCTTGCCGCGGCGTCCTCCCCGGCCATTGAATGGCCGCTTCTTGCTTGGTTCTCCTCCGCCACCTTGGGCCTTCTCCTTGTCGCGCCTCTCGTACTCAGCTTTCTGCTACTCGACGAGGTACTCGACGCGTTTGCAGTTGGAGAGGTTGTGGCCCTTGGTGCGGTGGATTTTGCAGTATTGCTTGTCGGAGCCGTCCTGCTTGTCGGCTGTCGCTACAGGGGCAGGCTCCTTGCCGGAGCCGCCAGCCTGTGTCTGCTTGGCGGGAGCCTCCTTGCCGGACTTCTCGACGGCAAGCACTTCCTTCTTGTTCTTTCTTCTGTTGTTCCGCCGCCGGCTCTTCTTTGCCGGGGAGGCGTCATCGCTGTCGCTTCCCCCTGCGCCAGCATCCTCTCCGGGGAGTTTCCTCCCCTCTTCGGCGCGTGCGCACTTATCAGCTAGAGCATAGAGCTCGCTGACATCCCGTATCTTGGTCATGGCCATTTCCTCACGCATGCGGCGGTTACGCACGTTCTGGTGGAACGCGCTGATAACCGCGGCAGGGTGGACGTCGGGGATGTTGTGCTGCACACGGCTGAAGCGCTGGATGTACTTGCGCAGGGGTTCTCCTTCCTTCTGGGCCAGAATGTGGAGATCGCTCTCCTGGCCGTGGGGTTTGTGGCCGCCCGTGAAGGCGCCAACAAACTGATGGCAAAGGTCTGCCTAAGAAGAAATGGAGCCTTCCGGCAAGTGCATAAGCCACGAACGAACGTTCGGCTTAAGCACGAGCGGGAAGTAGTTCGCCAAAATCTTCTCGTCGCGCCCCCCGGCAGCCTGCACCGCGATGGTGTATATGCTGAGGAATTCCGAGGGGTGCGTCTTGCCGTCGTACTTCTCCGGTACGTCGGGCTTGAAGTTCTTCATGCTGGGCCACTGGACGCGCTGCAGCTCACGGGTAAACGCAGGGCAACCTGCCGCGTACGGCAAGTCACCTGGTTCACCGGGCGCGCACGTATCGACAGCGGCTCCAGCTCGCTGATCTGATTGTCGCCGAGCTTCTCGGCGGCGCTCGATCGTCGTTCGAGCGTCTTCTTGTCGCCGGTCGTCAAGGACTTGGCGCTGGTCCCGACGAGCCCGCGGATCTGACGACGCCGTGGAGCCGTCGTCGGCATTGTTCCGTCGGGGCGGCATCTTCTGCTTCTGCGGCGGGGAGTGCACGGTGGTTGCACCCCCGGCGGTCTTATCGCCGTCGGCCTTCGTCTTCTCAACTTGCCGCGGCCGCGAGGTCGCCGGCTGCTGTGGAGAGTCGTTGTTGGCGAAGGCGATCAGGCTCTGGATGGTTACCCTCCAGTCTTCGGCCTTGTCTGCCGCTGGAGGGAAGTCGACGAGCAGTTGCGCCCTTGCGAGCGCTTCTGCTGGAGTGGAGGGGAGCGGGGGCGAGCGGTGCGAGGAGCGGGATATGCTCGGACTTCTAACAGGGTTAGAAGGAGCAGGGTCCCGCCCCGGCGTCCGCGCTTTGCTTGTGCCCGGACGATGGCCCGGAGCGTCCCGCGAGCCTCCGGTTTGCCCTTGGCCCAGCAAGCGGATGCCACCTCCTGTGGCATGGCGCTGCTGGGTTGTTGTTTGTTGAGATGGACGTGGCGCGTCCACGGAGACCGAGGCTCGGTCGTCCGTCTTGTCCTTGGATTTGGTGGCGCCGCGAGTTTCCTCGTCGGCGACCACTCTTCCGACGGCGTCTCCCCCGCCCACCGTTGGTTCCGGTGGCGGCGGATGAGACACAGACGGGCCTGCGACCTCCGAAGCCTTCTTCTTCGGGGCCATCTTGCTGTTGCTGATGAGGTTGCTGATGAAACTGGAGAGGTTGATGAAGAATGCGCCCGCGTGAACGCCGAATCAGGTTCGCACAACCTCGCCGTCCCCCTACCTGGCGCGCCAAAGATGTCGGGGGAAACTGTCCGCCACGAACACCTATGGGACCGGAGCCCCTTGTTTGTGCGGTAAGAGGGCGGAGGGAGCACAAAGAGCAGATCGTGGAGAGCACGCGGGCAGTTTACCCAGGTTCGGGCCGCGATGGACGCGTAAAACCCTACTCCTGCTTAGTTTGTATTGAGTTGGGGAGCTCGGGAGCTTGAAGAACTAGCTACACCGAGCGTATGAGCGATCTAGGTTCCGAACCCCCTCTACGTTGTGCATGGGCCTCCTTTTATAGTGCAAGGGGTCACCGACAGGTGTCAATGTAAGAGAAAGGGTAAAAACGTAATAGTGGTGGTAGTTGTAACAGTGCGGGAATAGTGGAGCTACAGTGTATGAACAGTGGTCGCTACCTACTTTGACAGTGGGGGACAAGAGCATTCAATGCCCGTCGCCGTCGACCCCAAAAGCGCCCGCCCTTGCGTCTCCGTTTGCCACGGCGATGGCTTTACCACCGTGGAGTGCCACCGTGTCCCCCAGGCTGCACAGCCATCCGCCACGCGTCCCTGGCGTCGCCCCAGGGCGACGCGTGGTTCGATGAGCTGGAGCGCGGGCACACAGCGTAACTCTCCCCGGCAAGCACCTTGCTGGGGTCTTGACCTTGCCGGGCCCGGGAGCTTGTCGGGCTCTGAAGCTTGTCGCTCCCCGGGCCCTGCCGGGGCGCATATAGCGCCGAGGCATGTCTTCTGTAATGTAATCTTCTGGTCTTCCTGGCAAGCTCCTCTTGCCAGGGCCTTGTGCTAGTGAGGTAATCTTGAGCCTGGGATGGCCTTCCCGGCAAGCTCCACTTGCCGGGGTCTCGATCTTCTGTCTTGTATACTTTGTTTTTGAATGGTTTTATATGGAGCAGGAAGGTCTCCGGCAAGCACGTGGTAGGCCCTGCCGCGGGAAGCTGCTACTGCCCGTGCACAAGTTGGGGTACTGAGGTACCCCTACCTTAGTACACCGACAATGGGGTATTCTATTGATTCCCTTGATGTATGTTTTGGTGATCAACTTGCGGGTTCCATGACCTTGGGAATCTATGCATAGGGGTTGGCACAAGTTTTCGTCTTGACTCTCCGGTAGAAACTTTGGGGCACTCTTTGATGTACTTTGTGTTGGTTGAATAGATGAATCTGAGACTATGTGATGCATATCGTATAATCAGGCCCACAGATACTTGAGGTGACAATGGAGTATCTAGGTGACATTAGGGTTTTGGTTGATTGTATCTTAAGGTGTTATTCTAGTATGAACTCTATGATAGATTGAACGGAAAGAATAGCTTCGTGTTATTTTACTACGGACTCTTGAATAGATCGATCAGAAAGAATAACTTTGAGGTGGTTTCGTACCCTACCATAATCTCTTCGTTTGTTCTCCGCTATTAGTTAGTTTGGAGTGACTCTTTGTTGCATGTTGAGGGATAGTTATATGATCCATTTATGTTATTATTGTTGAGAGAACTTGCACTAGTGAAAGTATGAACCCTAGGCCTTGTTTCCTATCATTACAACACCGTTTATGCTCGCGTTTACCACTTGCTACCTTGCTGTTTTTATATTTTCATATTACAAAAATCTATATCTACTATCGATGTTGCACTTGTATCACCATCTCTTCGACGAACTAGTGCACCTATACAATTTACCATTGTATTGGGTGTGTTGGGGACACAAGAGACTCTTTGTTATTTGGTTGCATGGTTGTTTGAGAGAAACCATTTTAATCCTATGCCTCCCACGGATTGATAAACCTTAGGTCATCCACTTGAGGGAAATTCGCTACTGTCCTACAAACATCTGCACTTGGAGGCCCAACAACGTCTACAAGAAGAAGGTTGCGTAGTAGACATCACTTGGCTCTAGACTTGGGTTTCTTCGTGGGAGTAGCAACTGTCTTGCTATTCTTCTTGAAGTTCCCCTTCTTTCCCTTGCCCTTTTTCTTGAAACTAGTGGTCTTGTTAACCATCAACACTTGATGATCCTTTTTGATTTCTACCTCCACAGCTTTGAGCATAGCGAAGATCTCGGGAATTGTCTTCTGCATCCCTTGCATGTTATAGTTCATCACGAAGCCTTTATAGCTTGGTGGCAGTGATTGAAGAACTCTATCAATGACACTATCTTCGTCAACTTTGCATCCAAGCTGAGTCATATGATTGTAGTACCCAGACATTCTGAGCAAGTGTTGACTGATAGAACTATTCTCCTCCATCTTGCAACTGTAGAACTTATTGGAAATCTCATATTTCTCAATCCGGGCATTTGCTTGAAATATTAACTTCAACTCCTGGAACATCTCATATGCTCCATGATGCTCAAAACGCCGTTGAAGTCCCGGTTCTAAGTCGTAAAGCATGGCACACTGAAGTATCGTGTAGTCATCAGACCGCGTCTGCCAGATGTTCAAAGCGTCTACATTAGCGGGAGGGGGCTTGTCACCTAGCGGTGCTTCAAGAACATAATTCTTCTGTGCAGCAATGAGGATAATCCTCAAGTTACGGACCCAGTCCGCGTAATTGCTACCTCCATCTTTCAACTTAGCTTTCTCTACGAATGCATTAAAATTCAAGGGAACGGTAGCACAGGCCATTGATCTACAACAACATAGATATGCAAAAACTATCAGGACTAAGTTCATGATCAATCAAAGTTCAATTAATCATATTACTAAAGAACTCCCACTTAGATAGACATCCCTCTAGTCATCTAAATGATCATGTGATCCAAATCAACGAAACCATGTCTGATCATCACGTGAGATGGAGTAGTTTTCAATGGAGAACATCTTATGTTGATCATATCTACTATATGATTCACGCTTGACCTTTCGGCCTCTAGTGTTCCGAGGCCATGTATGTACATGCTAGGCTCATCAAGTTTAACCCGAGTATTCTGCATGTGCAAAACTGGCTTGCACCTGTTGTATGTGAATGTAGAGCTTATCACACCCGATCATCACGTTGTGTCTCGGCACGATGAACTTTCGCAATGGTGCATACTCAGGGAGAACACTTGTACCTTGAAATTTTGTAAGGGATCATCTTATAATGCTACCGTTGTACTAAGCAAAATAAGAAGCATAATAAGATAAACATCACATGCAGTCGAAATATGTGACATGATATGGACATCATCATCTTGTGCTTTTGATCTCCATTTCCAAGGCACCGTCATGATCACCATTGTCATCGGCGCGACACCTTGGTCTCCATCGTAGCATCGTTGTCATCTCGCCAACTATTTCTTCCACGACTATCACAACCGCTTAGGGATAAAGTAAAGCAATTACATGGCGACTGTATTTCATACAACAAAGCGACAACCATATGGCTCTTGCCAGTTGCCGATAACTTTACAAAACATGATCATCTCATACAATAACGTATAACTCATCATGTCTTGACCATATCACATCATAACATGCTCTGCAAAAACAAGTTAGACGTCCTCTACTTTGTTGTTGCAAGTTTTACGTGGCTGCTACGGGCTTAGCAAGAACCATTCTTACCTACGCATACAAAACCACAACGATTTTTCGTCATGTACGTGGCTGCTACGGGCTTAGCAAGGACCGGACGTAGCCACACTCAATTCAGCTAAAGTGAGAGAGACAGACACCCGCCAGTCACCTTTAAGCAACGAGTGCTCATAACGGTGAAACCAGTCTCGAGTAAGCATATGCGTAATGTTGGTTCGGGCCGCTTCATCTCACAATACCGCCGAATCAAAGTATGACACGCCGGTAAGCAGTATGACTACTATCGACAACAACTCATTGTGTTCTACTCGTGCATATCATCTACGCATAGACCTGGCTCATGATGCCACTATTGGGGAACGTAGTATTTCAAAATTTTCCTATGATCACGCAAGATCTATCTACTAGAAGCATAGCAATGAGAGGGGAGAGTGTGTCCACGTACCCTCATAGACCGAAAGCGGAAGCGTCTAGTGACGCGGTTGATGTAGTCGAACGTCTTCGCGATCCAACCGATCCAAGCACCGAACGTACGGCACCTCCGCGTTCAGCACACGTTCAACTCGATGACGTCCCACGAGCTGTTGATCCAGTTGAGCTTCACGGGAGAGTTTCGTCAGCACGACGGCGTGGTGACGGAGATGATGAAGCTACCGGCGCCGGGCTTCGCCTAAGCACTGCAACGGTATGACCGAGGTGTGTTTCTGTGGAGGGGGGGCACCGCACACTGCTAAAACGATGTTGCTTGTGTGTCTTTGGGTGCCCCCTGCCCCGTATATAAAGGAGTAAGGGGGAGGTGCGGCTGGCCAAGGGGCGCGCTAGAGAGTAGGATTCCTACTCCTAGTAAGAATAGGAACCCCCTTTTCCTATTCCTACTAGGAGTAGGAAAGGAAGGGGGAGAGGAGAAGGAAAGGAGAGGGGGCGCCTCCCCCCTTTTACTAGTCCAACTAGGAACCCTAGGGGGTGCGGCCAGCCCTATGGGCGGCCCCTCTCTTTCCCTCATTGGCCCACTATGGCACATACTCCCTCGGGGGGTTCCGGTAACCCCCTCCGGCACTCCGGTTTTACCCGATAACACCCGGAACACTTCCGGTGTCCGAATATAGTCGTCCAATATATTAATCTTTATGTCTCGAACATTTTGAGACTCCCCATCATGTCCGTGATCTCACTCGGGACTCCGAACTACCTTCGGTACATCACAACTCATAAACTCATAATACCAATCGTCATCAAACATTAAGCGTGCGGACCCTACGGGTTCGAGAACTGTGTAGACATGACCGAGACACATCTTCGGTCAATAACCAATAGCGGAACCTGGATGCTTATATTGGCTCCTACATATTCTACGAAGATCTTTATCGGTCAAACCGCATAACAAGATACGTTGTTCCCTTTGTCATCGATATGTTACTTACCCGAGATTCGATCATCGGTATCTCAATACCTAGTTCAATCTCGTTATCGGCAAGTCTCTTTACTCATTCCATAATACATCATCTCGTGACTAACTCATTAGTCATTTGTTTGCAAGGCTTATTATGATGTGTATTACCGAGAGGGCCCTGAGATACCTCTCCGACACTCGGAGTGACAAATCATATTCTTGATCTATGCCCACACCACGAACACCTTCGGAGACACCTGTAGAGCATCTTTATAATCACTCAGTTATGTTGTGACGTTTGACAGCACACAAGGTGTTCCTCCGGTATTCGGGAGTTGCATAATCGCATAGTCATAGGAACATGTATAAGCCATGAAGAAAGCAATAGCAGTAGAACTAAACGATCAAAGTGCTAAGCTAACGGATGGGTCTTGTCCATCACATCATTCTCCTAATGATGTGATCTCGTTGATCAAATGACAACTCATGTCTATGGCTAGGAAACATAACTATCTTTGATCAATGAGCTAGTCTAGTAGAGGCATACTAGTGACATACTGTTTTGTTTATGTATTCACACATGTACTAAGTTTTCGGTTAATACAGTTCTAGCATGAATAGAAGACATTTATAATGATATAAGATAATACAAATAACATCTTTATTATTGCCTCTAGGGCATATTTCCTTCACTCTCAATGAAAGCACCAATGTCGGTGTTAAAACCGGCGGATCTCGGGTAGGGGGTCCCGAACTATACGTCGGAGGATCAATGGTAACAGGAGGTTGGGGACACGATGTTTACCCAAGTTCAGGCCCTCTCGATCGAGGTAAAACCCTACTTCCTGCTATATTAATATGAATGAATATGAATACAAGAGTTGATCTACCTAGAGATCATAATGGCTAAACCCTAAGTCTAGCCTATGAGGATATTGTGATTCTGTTCTTCTCTAGCCTCTATGGACTAAACCATCCGGTTTATATACACACCGGAGAGGCCTAGGGTTTATACATATCATCTTGCAGAGGATGGAAAATCTACACCCGAACCTAAAACTTGCCATCTATAATACCTAAATAGTTCATCCCCACTAACCTATTTCTCTTAACATGCAGGCTGTCCACATCATCAGCCTAGCCACATCAGCTTTTTCTTAGCAGCTTACATGAGGGACCCACCACAGTCCATGCCAGCCACGTTTGCTTTCAGTTACTAATCCTGAATTCGTGATGCAATATTTCCTTTCTTTCCTGTGTAGTTATTCCCTGGTTAGTGGAAGCGGCCGCACTTTCGCATTCCATAACTGACGATTGAGCCTAGCGTTTTTCATCTTCTATGGACCATGGATCATGGTTACTCTCTATTCCCGAATGATAAATATCCACCACCATCGCATCTCTGCTCCTCATTCGATCCCTCTATCTTCATCTCTCCGCCTCCTGATCTACTCTAGCTGGCAGCTGTCTCGCGGCGCAACCACCTGCACCAATCAGCAGTCGACAACAGTTGCAGGGCAGCCGTTCACTGGCCTGGTCGCCAATGCATAGATCTTCGCCACCGGGATGGACAACGTGCCGGGGTTCATCAATAGGTAAGTTTATAAGTGGTGCTCCCGCTGCCTACCCACAAGAACCGCTAAGGAGTTGTTCTTGTCATATTGTTATCCCCACTGTTTTCATTCTGTTTTTCTTCGTGGCAAGGACACAGGAGGCTGATGGAGGCACAAGATTGCTCCGGCGGTGGCTTCAGTATGATGTGGAAGGGCGCTGTATGGGCCGAAGACATGTTCCTCCCCGAACCGTCTGACTCCTACCTAGCGCATATGCATGACCACCATGTTTTTCGCTAAGAAATCAGCCAAAATCTGTTGTGGAGGCTGCATGATAGGCCGGCAAGGTGAGCGATATTATGGAACAGAACACCGTACTGCTCAGGCGTCATGGGAGGGGAGCGACTCGTGGGCACCGTGGAGCTCGGGGAGGAAGCCATCGTCATCGCCAACCGAGGCCAATTGTGACTATCCACGGCGCAGAGGAGGACCGACCAGTGCAATTCACTGGCGTCGCCGGGCTTGGAGCTCGGTCAGGTCAGCGAGGAGAACACGGAATCGCAGACATGGTGGTTGAGGAAGGAGATGAGGGAGAAGATGGACGTGTATCATACTTATCGCGTCCTTTTCATGGAAAGGGGGGCAGTCAGAGAGAGCATCCCCATTGTTTCTTTTATAGCTGAGATTCCCATTGTTAGCCCCATATAAGCCCGAGCTTATTTCTGTATTTTATATGGGGAAATCACCCTGAAAGCCAATGGTTTTGTTCTTCTGGGCAGAGTAGACTTTCCCTACTTTCTAATCTTCCACGTCCGGATTCATCAAAATTTTCACGACAACAAAATCCCGCAGCAACGCGCGGGGTATCATCTAGTTACAGGAATACATGAGTGCTATCCGGATTCGAGAGATGATCTTCTATAATAATCTTCGCGGCCCACCAGTCCGGCCCACCACGAGTTTGTCCGGCCACATGAGGACCCCCCGATCCAGGACTCCCTCAACCGTGGCCATCTCTCGCGACCGTGCCAGTTTATAATGAGGAGGACAACTTGCCCATCTGCGCCGGCTTACAACGCCATGGCCGACTCATCCGTTTGCTCCCGCGGGCAACTCATCCGTGATTGATTTTAGCTTCACCGTGGTGATCACCAACTCCACGGCGGATAATTTTCGACCTAACATATCAGGTGAAATCCATCCAGTATATTTTTATATTACATATTAATTTCTTTGAAAAAGAGCAATTACTTTGGCTTGTGATATTTTTTGATGCAGGATAATTGTTCACTGTAAGAGCGATGGTCATGTCATGGATATCATGCGTCAGCATCTGACCCGTCATAATGCTCAACAAATATATGTGCAAGCCGCCGCCTCTGCGGCCCAGTTTACATCAACACGACGAGGCTGACCCGCTCATCCGCGCGATTTTACAACGCATGTGATTGACTCGCCCGACCGCCTGGCTTATAGCGCCTGCGGTTGACTCGCCCATCTGCCCGGCTTACAGCGCCTGCGCTTGACTCGCCCATCCGCCTGGCTTACAGCGCCTGCAATTGACTCAACCTTCCACCTGGCTTACAGCGCTGGTGATTTACTCGTCCGTCCGTACCGGCTTACAGCGCCGTGGCCGGCTCATCGGTCTGTACCGCCTCTGATGCTACAATCATCTTTACCGTTCGTCTCTTGCAGCCCGGTCTACATAAAAACACCGAGGCGGTACAGACCGATGAGCCGGCCTGTCACTGCTTGGGTAGCCCGGTTTCCTTCCAACAACTCTGGAGAAAATTATCATGTATTATCAGCCGCCGTCTGCACTCGATGGTTCAATGGGCAGGCGCACAAGTCACTGCCACTACAGTCTGGTTAACTTCAAACAGATAGTTGTAAGGAACCATTGGCCGAGTTGCTGACACGGCTCATACGGGATCATTTATAAACCGCCGCAGTGACCTCAAACTTCTGTGGATTCACATTGCATTATCAATGACAACAATATCCATCTTATGATATGGTCAAGTATGGAGAATCTCAAGCCAACTCCTTGAGTCGTCTTGATACGTGGGGGCTACAATGACATGACTCGGCAGAGTTTCTGTTTTTTGTAAATTCAAGAACTCCGGATCATTGGAGGGAAAAATAACCCGGCCTCGGAGATTGCTGCTATATGGATGAAAGTTTAAAGGCCGTCAGAAAAATTTCCGGTTCAAAATAAAGATTCTGGCTCAATATCCGTTTCCAAATCCAGCTCAAGGAAAAACTGCTTCTCACAAAGCACTGAAGCTCAATATCCGGTTTAAAATCCGGCTCAATGGAAATCTATCTCCCACAAAGCTCTGAAGCTCTTAAATCCGGTTTAAAATTCCGGCTCAAGAAGAATATCCATCTCTCGCAAGTTCGAGTTCTCGGGAAAATTACAGGGACCAAAGAGAGTTAGATGCATAGCACAGCTCAAACATAGGTCCCCGACGAGCACAATTCGCAAGTATGTCACTTGGGGGCTTCCTGTTCAAACATAGGCATATTCGACCAAAGAGAACATAGTGTTACTACCCTTTTGACCAGGTTATGTTCAAACATAGGCGTATTCGACCAAAGAGGACATAACATGTGGATCATCCTACCTGTACCTAGCTGCTTCAACTCCATCAGGTCATACTGATTGACCCGTCAAACTATTAGCAATCAATCTTTTACGGTGTACTCGACCAAAGCTTTTGAGCTTGCTAAGGTTCAAACAACTGGCTGTCATGTGAGAACTCGGCTTACAGATAGTCAGGATAGATCCATGATGCTAAAGCCGCCTTCATTGAAACTTGGTTAAACCTGCATGTTTGCTTGATGCAACTCTGACCTCGTGTACTCTCGATAGTCATATCTGAACTATCCAGGTTTAAACATCGATTGGGTCCTGTGAGAGCCGGCTACAGAATGCGAGGATACTCAAGTGGCTCAGGCTAGTTTCATGAAGTATTTTGTTATCGTACACATACATCATCATACATTGCATCATACACATACATCATCATATATTGCATCATCATTACATCATCATAGCATGCATCATATATGCACAGATATACTGATTTATATTGGAGGAACCTGCTTTTAAACAAGGTTATATTATTCAAATCTTTAATAGCCAACATGGCTGGATTTTTATTACGGTTATCAATAACCAATATTATGATTGAGGTTTTCAAAGTCGCCTTAGCGCAATGGCTATTATTTTATCAATGGATATGATTCATTCTACAATGGAAGGAATAGTCCCGAGTCGCTGCAGGCTTACGACCCGGCATTTGGGGGCTACATTATTCAAGTTGAGATTACATCAAATATGAAAATCCCATGTCACTGCCAGCATGCACCATGGCATTTGGGGGCTAATGCAAAGTCATTTTTTGCTCACCCTATTGAAGACCCGACTCATCACATCGTAATGAGCTGGCCCTTGGGGGCTACCAATTGCTCCTGTCAACAATTCAAGGTACACAAGTCTTAATCCATTATATTGAAGGGTCCACAGGCTAGTTGGTAAAGCACAAAGCTCTTAACCTTGTGGACGTGGGTTCAAGCCCCATGATGGGGGTTACATCATATGATGTTCTTTTCAAAGAAGTATATGTAAAGTCCCAGCTCAATATTATCTTACTGAGCTGGCCCTTGGGGGCTACACGATGATGTTCAAGTCTGCATGATCATATTTATAAAGCCCCTGCTCATTATTGCATATGACCCGGCCCTTGGGGGCTACACTGATTGAAGTTTTTATGAGTATAAGGCAATTACAAGTCCCACGTTGCAGCAAGGGTGACAACCCGACACTTGGGGGCTACCTATGTGGAATATTCAGTTTTGACTAGTGAAAGAGATGAACAAATCTGGATTTCTTCAAGGTTGCAACATTTATATTGAAACAAGTCTTAAGCTATCACTATGTTCTCCTCTTAAGACTTGGGGGCTACGGGTAATATGCATATAAAGAAGGAACGTCTTCAAATCATCAGTTTTTATAACCCGGCAATTTTGGCAATGATAAACCGGCAAGTTTTATATCTTCAAGCCGGCTGAATATCAGATGAGTATTTCAAATACCAATATTTTTTAAGCCGATGCTTTGGAAGCCGACTCAAGTGGATTATTTCTTACAATATTTCTCTACAAAAGACCAAAGTCAGCAAATTGATCTTGAGGCTGGCCTGTTTACCCGAATTTTTCAAATGAAGTATCTGGATTTTTTGCATTGGCAAAGTTTGAACATATCTGCTAAGGAGATTTGCTATGAGATCATGGATACATATCAAGGAGGAAATGACAAGGATTTAAGGATGATCAGGTGCCGATTCAAGAAAATATTTAACCTGGAGCACAACTTGTGAAGTTTGTTCTTGTGTTTGTTTTACAGGATAAGTTTAACATGGATAAATCCAAGATAAAGTGGGAGCTAATGTCGGGGATATACCCCGCGGTATGACCCGGCCGGAATTATGACCCGGCCGGATTTGGCGACTCACCAGAGACCCGGCTAGAGCTTGGTGACTCAGTGGCGATCCGCCCGGGCATGGCGGTTTACATGCTACCCTCCTGGACATTATAACTCACTCGTGACCTGGAAGACAAGGACCGAGGCCCAGAAGGCCGGCTCATGCTATGGTGGGCCGATTTACGAGAAAAGGCATAAGGAATATTCCCTTATGAAAGAAGCAAGAGTATGACTCCACTTGTAATAGAGTAATCCTAATCCTACTAGGACTAGTCATGTAACCCGCCCCTTCAACATATATAAGGAGGGACAAGGCTCCCCAAGAAGGGACAAGTAAGAAAGAAACAGTCTCTAGGGCTAGAGACAAGAAGGAGAGACGGATTACGCGGCGACTCCATGAGGGTCATAATGAGATCTCGCCACAAACAGCATGTAGGGCTATTACCGGATGATGTTTCCCGGGGCCCGAAGTTGTCTAAATCCTTGTCTTATGTTGTGTCTTTCGATTCCGCTCAACCCCTCTCAAGCTACTACATAGATGCGTTGGCCTCATGACTAAGTCCTAACCCTAGGACATCTGCCGTGACAATTCCAGGACACACGCCACCTGGAACACCACAGCGTAATGGTGTGTCCGAATGTCGTAACTGCACTTTATTAGATATGGTGCGATCTAGGATGTCTCCTACCGATTTACCACTATCGTTTTGGGGTTATGCATTAGAGACAGCTGCATTCATGTTAAATAGGGCACCATCTAAATCCGTTGAGACGACACCGTATGAACCGTGGTTTGGCAAGAAACCTAAGCTGTCGTTTCTTAAAGTTTGGGGCAGCGATGCTTACGTGAAAAAGGTTTCAACCTGATAAGCTCGAACCCAAATCGGAGAAATGTGTCTTCATAGGATACCCAAAGGGAACTTTTGGGTACACCTTCTATCACAGATCCAAAGGCAAGATATTCATTGCTAAAAATGGATACTTTCTAGAGAAGGAGTTTCTCTCGAAAGAAGTGAGTGGGAGGAAAGTGGAACTTAATGAGGTAATTGTACCTTCTCCCGAATTGGAAAGTAGTACATCACACAAACTAGTTCTAGTGATTCTTACACCAATCAGCGAGGAAGCTAATGATGATGATCATGAAACTTCAGATCAAGTTACTGCTAAACCTCGTATGCCAACCAGAGTGTGTTCCGTGCCAGAGTGGCACGGTAACCCGGTTCTGGAAGTCATGTTACTAGACCATGATGAACCTATGAACTATGAGGAAGCGATGATGAGCCCAAAATCTGCAAAATGGCTTGAGGCCATGAAATCCGAGATGGAATCCATGTATGAAAACAAAGTGTGGACATTGGTTGACTTGTCCGATGATCGGCAAGCCATTGAAAATAAATGGATCTCTAAGAGGAAGACTAACATCGATGGTAATGTTACTGTCTACAAAGCTCGACTTGTTGCGAAAGGTTTTCGACAAGTTCAAGGTGTTGACTACGAGGAGATTTTCTCACTCGTAGGGATGCTTAAGTCTGTCCGAATCATGTTAGCAATTACCGCATTTTATGAAATCTGGCAAATGGATAACAAAACTGCGTTCTTTAATGGATTTATTAAAAGAGTTGTATATGATGCAACCAGAAGGTTTTGTCAATCCTAAAGGTGCTAACAGAATGTGCAAGCTCTAGCGATTCATTTATGGACTGGTGCAAGCATCTCAGAGTTGGAATATACGCTTTGATAAGTTGATCAAAGCATATAGTTTTATACAGACTTGCGGGGAAGCCTGTATTTACAAGAAAGTGAGTGGGAGCACTACAGCCTTTCTGATAAGTATATGTGAATGACATATTGTCGATCGGAAATAATGTAGAATTTTCTAGAAAGCATAAAGGAGTGTTTGAAAGGAGTTTTTCAAAGAGAGACCTCGGTGAAGCTGCTTACATATTGAGCATCAAGATCTATAGAGATAGATCAAGACGCTTGATAAGTTTTTTCAATGAGTACGTACCTTGACAAGTTTTTGAAGTAGTTCAAAACAGAACAGTCAAAGAAAGAGTTCTTGTCTGTGTTGCAAGGTGTGAAGTTGAGTAAGACTCAAAGCCTGACCATAGCAAAAGATAGAGAGAGAATGAAAGGCATTCCCTATGCCTCAGCCATAGGTTCTATAAAGTATGCCATGCTGTATACCAGACTTATTGTATGCCCTGCCCTGAGTTTGGAAAGGGGGTACAATTTTGATCTAGGAGTAGATCACTGGACAGCGGTCAAAATTATCCTTAGAGGACTAAGGAAATATTTCTCGGTTATGGAGGTGATGAAGAGTTCGTCGTAAAGAGTTACGTCAATGCAAGCTTTGACACCGATCTGGATGACTCTGAGTCTCGATCTGGATACATATTGAAAGTGGGAGCATTTAGCTAGAGTAGCTCCATGTAGAGCATTGTAGACATAGAAATTTGCAAAATACATACGGATTTGAATGTGGCAGACCCATTGACTAAACCTCTCTCACAAGCAAAACATGATCACACCTTAGTACTCTTTGGGTGTTAATCACATGGCGATGTGAACTAGATTATTGACTCTAGTAAACCTTTTGGGTATTGGTCACATGGCGATGTGAACTATAAAGTGTTAAATCACATGAGGATGTGAACTATTGGTGTTAAATCACATGGTGATGTGAACTAGATTATTGACTCTGGTGCAAGTGGGAGACTGAAGGAAATATGCCCTAGAGGCAATAATAAAGTTATTATTTATTTCCTTATATCATGATGAATGTTTATTATTCATGCTAGAATTGTATTAACCGGAAACTTAGTACATGTGTAAATACATAGACAAACAGAGTGTCACTAGTATGCCTCTACTTGACTAGCTCGTTAATCAAAGATGGTTAAGTTTCCTAGCCATAGACATGAGTTGTCATTTGATGAACGGGATCACATCATTAGAGAATGATGTGATTGACTTGACCCATTATGTTAGCTTAGCACTTGATCGTTTGGTATGTTGCTATTGCTTTCTTCATGACTTATACATGTTCCTACGACTATGAGATTATGCAACTCCCGAATACCGGAGGAACACTTTGTGTGCTATCAAACGTCACAACGTAACTGGGTGATTATAAAGATGCTCTACATGTGTCTCCGATGGTGTTTATTGAGTTGGCATAGATCGAGATTAGGATTTGTCACTCTGATTTTCGGAGAGATATCTCTGGGCCCTCTTAGTAATGCACATCACTATAAGCCTTGCAAGCAATGTGACTAATGAGTTAGTTGCAGGATGATACATTACGGAACGAGTAAAGAGACTTGCCGGTAACTTCATCATCACCGTCACCACGCCGGTCATACCGTTGCAGTGCTTAGGTGAAGCCCTGCACTGGTAGCTTCATCATCACCGTCACCACGCCGTCGTGCTGACGAAACTCTCCTGTGACGCTCAACTGGATCAAGAGCTCATGGGACGTCATCGAGCTGAACGTGTGCTGAACACGGAGGTGCCGTACGTTTGGTACTTGGATCGGTTGGATCGCGAAGACGTTCGACTACATCAACCGCGTCACTAGACGCTTCCGCTTTCGGTCTACGAGGGTACGTAGACACACTCTCCCCACTCATTGCTATGCTTCTCCTAGATAGATCTTGTGTGATCGTAGTATTTTTTTTTTTGAAATACTACGTTCCCCAACAATTATTAGTGCTAACCTTTCAGAACATGAAGAAAAAAGATTATTGAGAATTCTGAGGAAGCACCGAGCTGCTATTGAATATACTCTTGATGATCTTATGGGCATTAGTCCCACTCTATGTCAGCACAAGATTAATATGGAACCTGATGCTAAACCCGTTGTTGATCACCAACGTTGGTTAAATCCGAAGCTGAAAGAAGTGGTAAGAACGGAAAGAATAAAACTTCCGGAAGCGGGTATAATCTATCCTATAGCTGATAGATGGGTAAGTCATGTTCATTGTGTTCCTAAGAAGGGAGGTATTTCTGTTGTTCCTAATGATAAAAATAAACTTATTCCACAAAGAGTTGTTACAGGATATAGAATGGTAATCGATTTTAGAAAATTAAACAAAGCAACTAGAAAAGATCATTACCCTCTGCCTTTTATTGATCAAATGCTAGATAGATTATCTAAGCACACACACTTTCGTTTCCTTGATGAATATTTTGGTTTCTCACAAATACCTGTTTCTCAACCCGATCAACAAAAGACCACTTTCACTTGTCCTTTTGGAACTTATGCTTATAGATGTATTCCTTTCGGTTTATGCAATGCACCTACTCCCTTTCAAAGATGTATGACTGTTATATTCTCTAATTTTTGTGAAAAGATTGTTGAGGTTTACATGGATGACTTTTCTGTTTATCAAAAGTCTTTTGATGATTGTTTAAGCAATCTTTATCAATTTTTGCAGAGTGATGTCTACTATGCAACCTTCTTCTTGTAGATATTGTTGGGCCTCCAAGTGCAGAAGTTTGTAGGACAGTAGAAAATTTCCCTCAAGTGGATGACCTAAGGTTTATCAATTCGTGGGAGGCGTAGGATGAAGATGGTCTCTCTCGAACAACCCTGCAACCAAATAACAAAGAGTCTCTTGTGTCCCCAACACACCTAATACAATAGTAAATTTTATAGGTGCACTAGTTCGGCGAAGAGATGGTGATACAAGTGCAATATGGATGGTAGATATAGGTTTTTGTAATATGAAAATATAAAAACAGCAAGGTAACTAATGATAAAACTGAGCGTAAACGGCATTGCAATGCTAGGAAACAAGGCCTAGGGTTCATACTTTCACTAGTGTAAGTTCTCTCAACAAGGACAACATAATTAGATCATAAAACAATCTCTCAACATGCAACAAAGAGTCACTCCAAAGTCACTAATAGCGCAGAACAAACTAAGAGATTATTGTAGGGTACAAAACCACCTCAAAGTTATTCTTTTTGATCGATCTATTCAAGAGTCTGTAGTAAAATAACACGAAGCTATTCTTTCCGTTTGATCTATCCTAGAGTTCATACTAGAATAACATGTTAAGACACACATCAACCAAAACCCTAATGTCACCTAGATACTCCATTGTCACCTCAAGTATCCGTGGGCATAGTTATACGATATGCATCACACAATCTCAGATTCATCTATTCAACCAACACAAAGAACTTCAAAGAGTGCCCCAAAGTTTCTATCGGAGAGTCGAGACAAAAACGTGTACCAACCCCTATGCATAGATTCCCAAGGTCACGAAACCCGCAAGTTGATCACCAAAACATACATCAAGTGAATCAATAGAATACCCCATTGTCACCACGGGTATCCCATGCAAGACATACGTCAAGTGTTCTCAAATCCTTAAAGACTCAATTGGATAAGATAACTTCAAAGGGAAAACTCAATCCATTACAAGAAGATAGAGGGGGAAAAGCTTCATAAGATCCAACTATAATAGTAAAGCTTGCGATACATCAAGATCATGCCATCTCAAGAACATGAGAGAGAGATCAAACACATAGCTACTGGTACATACCCTCAGCCCCAAGGGTGAACTACTCCCTCCTCATCATGGAGAGCGCCGGGATGATGAAGATGGCCACCAGAGAGGGATTCCTCCCGTCGGTAGGGTGCCGGAACGGGTCTAGATTGGTTTTCGGTGGCTACAGAGGCTTAGCGACGATGGAACTCCGGATCTAGGTTATGTTCTGGAAGTTTGGGTATATATAAGAGGTGTTGGTGTCGGGAACAAGTCAGGGGGTCCCCGAGGTGGCCACGAGATAGGGATCACGCCCAGGGGGTAGGGCGCGCCCCCACCCTCGTGGTGGCCTCAGGACTCTTTTGGTCCATCTCCGGTACTCTGTGGGCTTCTTCTGGTCCAAAAACAACCTCCGTGCAATTTTAGGTCAATTGGACTGCGTTTGGTATTCCTTTTCTGTGATACTCAAAAACAAGGAAAAAACAGAAACTGGCACTAGGCTCTGGGTTAATAGGTTAGTCCCAATAATCATATAAAATAGCATATCAATGCATATAAAACATCCTAGATGGATAATATAATAGCATGGAACAATCAAAAATTATAGATACGTTGGAGACGTATCAAGCATCCCCAAGCTTAATTCCTGCTCGTCCTCGAGTAGGTAAATGATAAAAACAGAATTTTTGATGTGGAATGCTACCTAACATATTTATCAATTTGATCTTCTCTATTGTGACAAGAATATTCAAATCCATAAGATTCAAGACAAAAGTTTAATATTGACATAAAAATAATAATACTTCAAGCATACTAACAAAGCAATTATGTCTTCTCAAAATAACATGGCCAAAGAAAGTTCATCCCTACAAAATCATATAGTTTGGCTATGCTCCATCTTCGTCACACAAGATACCCAAATCATGCACAACCCCGGTTACAGCCAATCAATTGTTTCATAATTCAATTTTTTCAAACCTTTTCAACTTTCACGCAATACATGAGCGTGAGCCATGGATATATCACTATAGGTGGAATAGAGTGGTGGTTGTGGAGAAGTCAAATAGGAGGAAGATAGTCTCGCATACACTAGGCGTATTAATGGGCTATGGAGATGTCCATAAATAGATATCAATGTGAGTGAGTAGGGATTGCCATGCAACCGATGCACTAGAGCTATAAATGTATGAAATCTCAACAAAAGAAACTAAGTGGAAGTGGGTGTGCATCCAACTTGCTTGCTCATGAAGACCTAGGGCATTTGAGGAGTCCCATCGCTGGAATATACAAGCCAAGTTCTATAATGAAAATTCCCACTAGTATATGAAAGTGACAAAACAAGAGACTCTCTATGAAGATCATGGTGCTACTTTGAAGCACAAGTGTGGAAAAAAGATAGTAGCATTGCCCCCCCCCTTTTTTGGGCCTTCCCCCTTTTTTATTTGGCATTTGTCTTGTTTTGGCCTTTCTCTTTTTTGGCCTTTTTTCGGGACAATGCTCTAATAATGATGATCATCACACTTCTATTTATTTACAACTCAAAGATTACAACTTGATACTAGAACAAAATATGACCCTATATGGATGCCTCCGGCGGTGTGCCGGGATGTGCAATGAATCAAGAGTGACATGTATGAAAAATTATGCATGGTGGCCTTGCCACAAATACGATGTCAACTACATGATCATGCATGGCAATATGACAATGATGAAGCGTGTCATAATAAACGGAACGGTGGAAAGTTGCATGGCAATATATCTAGGAATGGCTATGGAAATGCCACAATAGGTAGGTATGGTGGCTGTTTTGAGGAATATATATAGTGGGTGTATGGTACCGGCGAAAGTTGCGCGGTACTAGAGAGGCTAGCAATGGAGGAAGGGTGAGAGTGCGTATAATCCATGGACTCAACATTAGTCATAAAGAACTCACATACTTATTGCAAAAATCTACAAGTCATCAAAACAAAGTACTACACGCATGCTCCTAGGGGAAGGGTTGGTAGGAGTTAACCATCGCGTGATCCCGACCTCCACACAAAGGAAGACAATCAAAGAAATACCTCATGCTTCAAATTTGTCACACAACGGTTACCATACGTGCATGCTACGGGACTTGCAAACCACAACACTAGTATTTCTCAAATTCACAACTACTCTACTAGCATGACTCTAATATCACCATCCTCATATCTCAAAACGATCATCAAGTATCAAACTTCTCATAGTATTCAACTCATTTTATATGAAAGTTTTTATTATATCCCTCTTGGATGCCCATCATATTAGGACTAAATTCATAACCTAAGCAAATTCCCATGCTGTTCTAAAAGACTCTCAAAATATTATAAGTGAAGCATGAGAGTTCATCAATTTCTTCAAAATAAAACCACCGTCGTGCTCTAAAAGATATAAGTGAAGCACTAGAGCAAATGACAAACTACTCCAAAAGATATAAGTGAAGATCAATGAGTAGTCGAATAATTATGTAACTATGTGAAGACTCTCTAACATTTAAGAATTTCAGATCTTGGAATATTATTCAAACAGCAAGCAAAATAAAATAAATTGACGCTCCAAGCAAAACACATATCATGTGGTCAATAAAAATATAGCCTCAAGTAAAGTTACCAGTGAACGAAGACGGAAGAGGGGATGCCTTCCGGGGAATCCCCAAGCTTAGGCTCTTGATTGTCCTCGATTATTACCTTGGGGTGCCTTGGGCATCCCCAAGCTTAGGCTCTTGCCACTCATTATTCCATAGTCCATCGAATCTTTACCCAAAACTTGAAAACTTCACAACACAAAACTCAACAGAAAACTCATAAGCTCCGTTAGTATAAGAAATTAAAACCACCACTTAGGTACTGTTGTGAACTCATTCTAAATTCATATTAATGTAATATATACTGTATTACAACTTCTCTATGGTTCATACCCTCCGATACTACTCATAGATTCATCAAAATAAGCAAACAACACAATGGAAACAGAATATGTCAAAAACAGAACAGTGTGTATCAATCTATAACTTTCGAATACTTCTGTAACTCAAAAAATTCTTTAATAAATTGGTGGAAGTGAGGAATTTGTCTATTAATCTTCTGCAAAAAGAATCAACCTAAACGCACTCTCCAGTAAAAAATGGCAGCTAATCTCGTGAGCGCAAAAGTTTCTGCTTTTTACAGCAAGATCGCAAAGACATCACCCAAGTCTTCCCAAAGGTTCTACTTGGCACTTTATTGAAACAAAAGCTATAAAACATGATTACTACAGTAGATTAATCATGTTAACACAAAAATAGTGGGGGTAAGTATTGGGTTGTCTCCCAACAAGCGCTTTTCTTTAATGCCTTTTAGCTAGGCATGATGATTTCAATGATGAACGTATAAAAGATAAGAATTGAAACATAAAGAGAGCATCATGAAGAATATAACTAGCATATTTAAGTATAACCCACTTCCTATGCAAAGGGATTTTGTGAGCAAACAACTTATGGGAACGATAATCAACTAGCATAGGAAGGGAAATCGAGCATAACTTCAAAATTTTAAGCACATAGAGAGGAAACTTGATATTATTGCAATATGTAGAAGCATATGATCCTCTCTCATAATAATTTTCAGCAGAATCATGAATGAATTCAACCATATAACCAGCACATAAAGCATTCTTTTCATGATCTACTTGCATAGAAATTTTACTACTCTCCACATAAGCAAATTTATTCTCATCAATAGTAGTGGGAGAAAACTCAACAAAATAACTATCATGTGAAGCATAATCCAATTTAAAATTAAAATCATGATGACGAGTTTCATGGTTATCTTTATTCTTTACAGCATACGTGTCATCACAATAATCATCATAAATAGGAGACATGCTTTCATCATAAGAAATTTGCTCATCAAAACTTGGGGGACAAAAAAATATAATCTTCATCAAACATAGCATCCCCAAGCTTGTGGCTTTGCATATCATTAGCATCATGGGTATTCAGAGAATTCATACTAACAACATTGCAATCATACTCATCATTCACATATTTTATGCCAAGCATTATATGTAATTCTTCTTCGAGTACTTGAGCACAATTTTCCTTCCCATCATTTTCACGAAAGATATTAAAAAGATGAAGCATATGAGGCAACCTCAATTCAATTTTTTGTAGTTTTCTTTTATAAGCCAAACTAGTGAATAAAGAAGAAACAAAAAGATTCAATTGCAAGATCTAAAGATATACCTTCAAGCACTAACCTCCCCGGCAACGGAGCCAAAAATTGCTTGATGTCTACTACACAACCTTCTTCTTGTAGACGTTGTTGGGCCTCCAAGTGCAGAGGTTTGTAGGACAGTAGCAAATTTCCCTCAAGTGGATGACCTAAGGTTTATCAATCTGCGGGAGGCGTAGGATGAAGATGGTCTCTCTCAAACAACCTTGCAACCAAATAACAAAGAGTCTCTTGTGTCCCCAACACGCCCAATACAATGGTAAATTGTATAGGTACACTAGTTCGGCGAAGAGATGGTGATACAAGTGCAATATGGATAGTAGATATAGGTTTTTTTAATCTGAAAATATAAAAACAGCAAGGTAACTAATGATAAAAGTGAGCGAAAACGGTATTGTAATACTAGGAAACAAGGCCTAGGGTTCATACTTTCACTAGTGCAAGTTCTCTCAACAATAATAACATAACTAGATCATATAACTATCCCTCAACATGCAACAAAGAGTCACAACAAAGTCACTAATAGCGGAGAACAAACGAAGAGATTGTTGTAGGGTTCGAAACCACCTCAAAGTTATTCTTTCCGATCGATCTATTCAAGAGTCCGTAGTAAAATAACACGAAGCTATTCTTTCCGTTCAATATATCCTAGAGTTCGTACTAGAATAACACCTTAAGACACAAATCAACCAAAACCCTAATGTCACCTAGATACTCCATTGTCACCTCCAGTATATGTGGGCATGATTATACGATATGCATCACACAATCTCAGATTCAGCTATTCAACCAACACAAAGAAGTTCAAAGAGTGCCCCAAAGTTTCTATCGGAGAGTCAAGACGAAAACGTGTGCCAACCCCTATGCATATATTCCCAAGGTCACGGAACCCGCAAGTTGATCACCAAAATATACATCAAGTGAATCAATAGAATACCCCATTGTCACCACGGGTATCCCACGCAAGACATGCATCAAGTGTTCTCAAATCCTTAAAGACTCAATCCGATAAGATAACTTCAAAGGGAAAACTCAACCCATTACAAGAAAGTAGAGGGGGAGAAACATCCTAAGATCCAACTATAGTAGCAAAGCTCGTGATACATCAAGATCATGCCATCTCAAGAACACGAGAGAGAGAGAGAGAGAGAGAGAGAGAGAGAGAGAGAGATCAAACACATAGATACGGATACATACCCTCAGCCCCGAGGGTGAACTACTCGTTCCTCGTCATGGAGAGCACCGGGATGATGAAGATGGCCACCTGTGAGGGACCCCCCTCTGGCAGGGTGCTGGAACAGGGTCCCGATTGGTTTTTGGTGGCTATAGAGGCTTGCGGCGGCGGAACTCCCGATCTAGGTTATTTTCTGGAGGTTTGGGTATTTATAGGATTTTTGGCGTAGGGCACAAGTCAGGGGGATCTCCGGGCTGTCCACGAGATAGGGGGGCGCGCCAAGGGGGTGGGCGCACCACCCACCCTCGTGGGAAGTTCGGGACTCTTATAGCCCAACTCTTTTACGCCGGGGGCTTCTTTTGGTCCATAAAAAATCATCAAAAATTGGCACGTCAATTGGACTCCGTTTGGTAATCCTTTTCTGTAAAACTCAAAAACAAAGAAAAAAACAGAAACTGGCACTGGGCTCTAGGTTAATAGGTTAGTCCCGATAATCATATAAAATAGCATATAAATGCATATAAAACATCCTAGATGGATAATATAATAACATGGAACAATCAAAATTATAGATACGTTGGAGACGTATCACATACTTTCACTAGTGTAAGTTCTCTCAACAAGGATAACATAATTAGATCATATAACAATCCCTCAATATGCAACAAAGAGTCACTCCAAAGTCACTAATAGCGGAGAACAAATGAAGAGATTATTATAGGGTACGAAACCACCACAAAGTTATTCTTTCTGATCGATCTATTCAAGAGTCTGTAGTAAAATAACACGAAGCTATTCTTTCCGTTCGATCTATCCTAGAGTTTGTACTAGAATAACACATTAAGACACACATCAACCAAAACCCTAATGTCACCTGGATACTCCATTGTCACCTCAAGTATCCTTGGGCATGATTATATGATATGCATCACACAATCTCAGATTCATCTATTCAACCAACACAAAGAACTTCAAAGAATGCCCCAAAGTTTATATCGGAGAGTCAAGACGGAAACATGTGCCAACCCCTATGCATAGATTCCCAAGGTCACGGAACCCGCAAGTTGATCACCAAAACATACATCAAGTGAATCAATAGAATACCCCATTGTCACCAAGGGTATCCCACGCAAGACATACATCAAGTGCTCTCAAATCCTTAAAGGCTCAATCCGATAAGATAACTTCAAAGGGAAAACTCAATCCATTACAAGAAGATAGAGGGGGAGAAGCATCATAAGATCCAACTATAATAGAAAAGCTCGCGATATAAACTCCTGATAACTTCAACATGTGGGGGGGTCGATATACCCCCTCCCGATAACTTCAACACGAGGGGGGGTCGATATACCCCCTCCCGATAACTTCAACACGTGGGGGGGGGGGTCTGTCATCGTCGATATACCCCCTCCCTGATAACATTATTTTCCCGTGTATGTATCTCGTCGTTGTCGACATTACCCCTCCTTGAAGCGTTCTCGAGGCCACCCCTAACCCGTGAAGCATTGTCGAGGCCACCAAAACCCTAGAGAAGCAGCGTCGAGGCCACAAATGAATATATATATATATATATATATATATATATATATGATTCCTTACTGTGATTAGCTAGCTAGTTCTATGTTTGCCATTAATATATCCATCTGTCATGTTTGAATAATAATTGACATGTTGTAAATATTTGTAGAAACTATGGACGACACCCCCCGAGACGAAGCACAAGAAGCGATGTTGCTGGACATAATCGCAAACGGACGTGATGCCGTATTGTCGTTTCTCAACGAGACCGATGATCTGCTGGAAAGAGAGGATGAAGAAGCATGCTATGATTATGATGGCTCCGGTGACCCAATGCAGGTGCAAGAAGTAGACCGTGAGGACGGCTCCGGTGATCCAATGTCGGTGCAAGAAGGAGACCGTGATGACGGCTCCGATGACCGAACCGAATCCGGCCAGGTATATATATTAGTTAAGCCTGTGCTGACTAGTTAATTGATGCATTCATTGTTTTGGTATGTACACATATTAATTAACTCTCGTCTTTGTTCTTTTTTCTAGCCCTCCGGATCGAGCACAACTTCGGTAAGGAGACGAGGCCCGAAGAAAAAGTTGAGCTCGGATGAGAAGTTTGAGATCACAGAAATCGCGCGCACCGGCCAACCGATTGAACCCATCCGGACAAAGAACGCATTTGTTGCTTGGTGTGGGGTTCTGGTTAGGGACAAGATCCCGATCACCATCCAGCAATGGTTAAAGATGGCTACAGAAGACCCTGAGGTGTCTTATGTCACTGATATGTAGAAAGATGATCTTTGGACTGATCTGAAGTCAAATTTCACCCTACCGCCAGAGGATGATCCGGCGACGCCAGTTAAAGAGCAATTAATCAAGTCTTTTGCTCTTACGAAGATGGCAGACCTATTCAGGAGGTGTAAGAAATACCTGAATAAGTTTGTCAGCAAAAAAGAGACCAGAATTCAAGGGCATATATGAGAAGATCAGAGATGACTGGCCCGCATTTTTGGCCTACAAGACATCGGAAAAGAGTAAGAAGATGTCGGCGACAAACAAGCAAAATGTTGCGAAGAAGAAGCATCACCATCGCACGGGGTCAGGTGGCTACCTCAGAGCCCGGCCTAAGTGGGCCAAGGCTGAGAATGATCTGCTTGATAAAGAGATCGAACTAGAGACAATGAACTGGCTAGACCATTGCCGGACTTGGTTCTTCGGGGCTGGCGGAACCTTGGACCCTTTATCAGAGAGGTGCATTTGGACGGACAAGCAATTGGAAATACCACTCAAGAAGCTTCGGCACTATATCAAAGCAGCGCAGCAAGGGACGTTCGTTCCCGACAGAGAGAACGACGAGCTCACAATGGCCCTCGGGAATCCTGAGCACCCTGGACGGACACGAGGCACGCCAGGCTCCGTTCCGTGGAGTGCTGGGTTTCCGGACGCACGCGGTTACAAATGCCACGAGAGGAGGAAGAAAGTGCAGCAGACCGAACTACAGGCGCTGCACGCTAGGGTACAAGCAATAGAGGAACGAGAAGCAAATCGCAGCAAAAAAACTGCCGAAGCTTCCCCCGAAGCTACCCCGCCATCTCAGTGGAGAAGCAGCGTGGCTTCCACTGAGCTGCTTCAGCCGGAGCATGTCTTGATGGCTCCTGCCAGCTATCCCGTGGATGCTATCACGGAGTCTCAAACTTGCCACCTTATGACGCAATGGATTAATATGAAGGTCAAGGCGGCTGCTGGCTCTGTTTATCCTACTGGACCCGGCGCAACTTTTCACTGCTGTCCGATTCTAGAAGGATATGCTAGGGTGATGGTGGATGAAATAACGGAGGGATTTGAGGATCTCCAGCTTGACCACCCTACCGGTGAAGGGAAGACTCGGCTGGGTTCTTCTCTCAAGACTCCATGCCTATGGCGGAAGGACCTCATCAACCTTCTGAACTGGACGCCTCCGCCTCCTCCTCCTCCTCCGGCGAGTCAGGGCACTCCGCCTCCTCCTCCGGCGAGTGACGATCAGGGCACTCCGGCTCCTTCTCCAGCGCGTGGAGGCACTCCGCCTCCTTCTCCGCCTGCGCCAGCGCGCCCGAGCAACCAGCCTCCTCCTTCTCCGCCTCGTCAGCAAGGGCGGAAGAGACCCACCGCCGCTCCGGCTGCTCCGGCGCGTCGTAGTCCTTCTCCTCCACCGCGTAAGCAAGGAAAGAAGACAGCCGCTCCGTCTGGTCAGCCGGCGTCTAGCAGTACAGCCAGAGGCGGGAGGCAATAAAGATTCGGTCCTTCTCTCACGCCTTTAGAGAAGTTACCATACGAGAGGTCCGACGAGGAAAACGCGAAGATCACTAAAGCCGAAGTGAAGGACTAGCTTGAAGGGTTGAAAGCACAGAGACATCCACCTCCGGAGGAGAAGATAGATCCGGTGAAAGCAAAGCGCACTCTGGCTGCCCTGAAGAAACCAGCGAAGTGTCCGCCGAAAGGCAACTATGACCGCATTATTGAAAAGTCATTTCACGAAGCGAAGCGGTCGGGAAGTACTAGAAGTGATCAAAGGTTAGCAGAAGGACGAGCTGGGAAACAAATTGCCCAGCTCGGCGAACAAGCGGACCAATCATGCCCCCCGCTCAAGGTGTCTAGCGACATCGTCGCTAATGATCCGAGGATGGTGCCCGGTTATAGCAATCTTGGAGATTACCTGCGCGACGATGTACATTATGATTTCTTGGAGGTGCAGATACAAAGATACGAGTACGGGAAGCCTCTCGTCAAAGATGAAAGATCTCTATCAACGATGGTGCGAAGATTGCATGATTGGTACTTGAAAATCTGCAGAGAGTCTGGGGGGAGGGATAGTTTGTATGTGAGAGTTAAAAAGGAGCATGACCTCATTGGAATTGAACTGTTGCCTATTCCATTTGAGGAGTTCTATCAGTTTTTCAATCAATTGGCCCTCGATAAAGCAACAGTCACCTGCTACTGTCTGTAAGTAGTACTACTTCTGTCATTAAGTCTCTCTATATAGCTCAGCTCTTTCATTGCATGTATTTATAATTATCCTCACTATATTATGCAGATTGAAGATCGTCGAATTGAAGAAAATACAAGTCGGTGATATTGGGTTCATTAACACATATCTCATAGATGCAATTGAGGTTAGATTGCGTGCCGCAGATACCGAGGCCAACTTGCTACGATCGTTGGTAGTAAATGAAAACAAATATATAATACTCTTTCCTTACAACTTCAAGTGAGTGTTACTGTCTTGTGCATATTCGGTTTCCCTTATATATTAGTCAAGGTTATAGTAATGTAATTGATGAGTTAATGCATGCATGCACAGCTTCCACTATATTCTCCTAGAGATTAAGCTTGAGCAGGGAGTAGTAACTGTCTTGGACTCTAAACGAAAAGATCCCAACGAGTATGCGGACATGACTCAAATGCTCGAGAAGTAAGTTAAATCGATCATTATTCACCATGCATATCAGCAACTTTGTTCATTTCTGATATCAAGTAATTGTTTTCTTTGTCTGGCAGGGTTTGGAGAAAATTCACCAAAAAAGCTCCGGGACTGCCGAAGCAGCTGGAATTTAGACACCCGAAAGTAAGTACTATATAGTAGCATGTTCCGCGCATCTCCTATTGATTCAAGCGCTAGTTTCATCAATACCATTTGGCATTCTTGCTTATCAGTTTGATTGACCTCTATTTCTTGTAAAGTGGTTGTGGCAGGAACAAGGGAATGATTTCTGTGGATACTACATTTGCGAGTCCATCCGCCACACGACCTGTGAGCGGGGCTACTCTGACGAACAATTTGAAGTGCGTAAGCAATAATTTTCACAATTTTATTTTATTACCATCATTTGTGTTGTGTTTCATTTATTCATATATATATATATATATATATATGTATGTATGTATGTATTGACCCCCTTCTTCAAATTAGATCTTTCGGATGCGGAATGAACTCCTACCACCAGATCGTCTGCGAGCAATTAAAGAGGAATTGGCGGCATTCTTCCTTGACCACGTGGTCGCTGAAGACGGAGAATACTATGTGGACCATGCGTCCGTATGATAGGAGATTATATTTGTAAGAGATAATTATTGTATATATGTACCCGGTAGTGTCGGATAGATATACGATAACTTGTTGTTCGACCAATCTCTCGGAGAAGGAGAGATGATCGATATCACTTCTCTCTGTATGCATATATATGTTGATGACGATCTTCTGTTTCCTTCGTTTGCTTACTAGCTAGCTAGCGTGTCCAGTCCTCTCTATACGTATGTATAGTACGTAGCGTCGACCAAGCACGGACATAAGAGAGGACACTTCTCTCTATTAATTAGCTAGCTAACACAATATATGAAACACCTAAATTAACCCCCCAAAACCCCCAACCCCCCCCCCCTTCAAAACAAAAACAAAAACCCCAGCCACAGAAATGCTGACGCGTGGATGCCTATTGGTCCCGGTTGGTGCCACCAACCGGGACCAAAGGCCCTCCTGCCTGGGCTCCGCGCACAGGCCACGTGGAGGCCCATCTGTCTCGGTTCTTGTTTGAACCGGGACTAAAGGGCTAGGGCATTAGTACCGACCCTTTAGTCTCGGTTCAAGAACCGGGACAAAAGGCCCTTACGAACCGGGACAATACGCCCGTTTTCTACTAGTGCATCTCAAGAACACGAGAGAGAGAGAGAGATATCAAACACATAGCTACTGGTACATACCCTCAGCCCCGAGGGTGAACTACTCCCTCCTTGTCATGGACAGCGCCCGGATGATGAAGATGGCCACCGGAGAGGGATTCCCCCCTCCGGTAGGGTGCCAAAACGGGTCTAGATTGGTTTTCGGTGGTTACAGAGGTTTGCGGCGGCGGAACTCCCGATCTAGGTTATGTTCTGGAAGTTTGGGTATATATAAGAGGTGCTGGAGTCGGGAACAAGTCAGGGGGTCCCCGAGGCGGCCACGAGATAGGGGGCGCGCCCAGGGGGTAGGGCGCGCCCCCCACTCTCGTGGTGGCCTCGAGAATCTTCTGGTCCATCTCCGGTACTCTGTGGGCTTCTTCTGGTCCAAAAACAACCTCCGTGCAATTTCAGGTCAATTGGACTCCGTTTGGGTATTCATTTCCTGTGATACTCAAAAACAAGGAAAAAACGGAAACTGGCACTAGGCTCTGGGTTAATAGGTTAGTCCCCAAAAAATATAAAATAGCATATAATTGCATATAAAACATCCTAGATGGATAATATAATAGCATGGAACAATCAAAAATTATAGATACGTTGGAGACGTATCACGGAGATGTGAGCAAACTAATCTTATCTTGAATTGGGAGAAGTGTCACTTTATGGTTAACGAAGTTATTGATTTGGGCCATAAAATTTCTGAAAGAGATATTGAGGTGGACAAAGTTAAGGTTGATGCGATTGAGAAAATGTCATGCCCTAAAGATATCAAAGGTATTCGTAGTTTCCGTGGTCATGCTGGTTTCTATAGGAGATTTACCAAAGGATTATTTCTAAAATTTCTAGGCCTCTTACGAATCTTTTGCAAAAGGACATTCCTTTTGTTTTTTATGATGGTTGTGTAGAAGCCTTCGAAACACTCAAGAAAGCCTTAATTTCTGCACCTATCGTTCAACCACTTGATTATAACTTGCCCTTTGAAATTATGTGTGATGCTAGTGATTATGATGTTGGTTCTGTGCTAGGACAAAGAGTTGATAAGAAACTGAATCTTATTCACTATGCAAGTAAGACTCTAGACAGTGCACAAAGAAATTATGCTACTACTGAAAAAGAATTTCTAGCAGTTGTGTTTGCATGTGATAAATTTAGATCCTACATTATGGACTCAAAAGTAATTGTTCACACTGATCATGCTGCAATAAAATATCTTATGGGAAATAAAGATGTTAAACCTAGACTCATTAGGTGGGTTCTCTTGCTACAAGAATTTGATTTACATAATAATGATAGGAAACGAGCTGAGAACCCCGTAGCTGATAACTTGTCTAGGTTGGAGAATGTTCTTGATGACCCACTAGCTGAAGGAAATATGCCCTAGAGGCAATAATAAAGTTGTTATTTATATTTCCTTATATCATGATAAATGTTTATTATTCATGCTAGAATTGTATTAACCGGAAACTTAGTACATTTGTGAATACATAGACAAAACAGAGTGTCCCTAGTATGCCTCTACTAGACTAGCTCATTGATCAAAGATGGTTATGTTTCCTAACCATAGACATGAGTTGTCATTTGATCAACGGGATCACATCATTAGGAGAATGATGTGATGGACAAGACCCATCCGTTAGCATAGCACTATGATCGTTTAGTTTAACTGCTATTGCTTTCTTCATGACTTATACATGTTCCTATGACTATGAGATTATGCAACTCCCGAATACCGTAGGAACACCTTGTGTGCTATCAAACGTCACAACGTAACTGGGTGATCATAAAGATGCTCTACAGGTGTCTCCAAAAGTATTCGTGGTGTTGGCATAGATCAAGAATAGGATTTGTCACTCCGAGTGTCGGAGAGGTATCTCTGGGCCCTCTCGGTAACACACATCACAATAAGCCTTGCAAGCAAAAGACTAATGAGTTAGTCACAAGATGATGTGTTGCGGAACGAGTAAAGAGACTTGCCGGTAACGAGATTGAACTAGGTATAGAGATACCGACGATCGAATCTCGGGCAAGTAACATACCGTTTTGACAAAAGGAACAACGTATGTTGTTATGCGGTTCTGACCGATAAAAGATCTTCGTAGAATATGTAGGAGCCAATATGAACATCCAGGTTCCGCTATTGGTTATTGACCGGAGATGAGTCTCGGTCATGTCTACATAGTTCTCGAACCCGTAGGGTCCGCACGCTTAACGTTTGATGACGATCGCTATTATGAGTTTATGAGTATTGATGTACCGAAGGTAGTTCGGAGTCCCGGATGAGATCACGGACATGAGGAGGAGTCTCGGAATGTCCGAGACATAAAGATTGATATATTGGACGACTATATTCGGACACCGGAAGTGTTCCGGAAAAGTTTCGGATTTATCGGGAATGCCGGAGGGGGTTACCGGAACCCCCTACGAGAGGGGATGGTCCATAGTGGGCCTAAAGGGAAAGAGAGAGGCAGCCCATAGGGCTGGCCGGCGCCCCCACCTAGGGTTCCTAGTTGGACTAGGATTGGGGGGGGGGGGCGCCACCTCTCCTATTCCTTTCCCTCTTCCTTCTTTTGGTGAATCCTACTAGGAATAGGATTGCAATCCTATTCCTAGTAGGAGTCCACTCCCTAGCCGCACCAGGAAGGGCCGGCCGGCCTCCCTCCCTTGCTCCTTTATATACGGGGGCAGGGGGGCACCCAAAGGCACACAAGTTGAATTGTTTTAGCCGTGTGCGGTGCCCCCCTCCACAGAATCACACCTCGGTCATACCGTCGCGGAGCTTAGGCGAAGCCCTGCGCCGGTGAACACATCATATCCGTCACCAAGCCGTCGTGCTGACGAAACTCTCCCGTGAAGCTCAACTGGATCAAGAGCTCGTGGGACGTCATCAAGCTGAACGTGTGCTGAACGCGGAGGTGCCGTACGTTCGGTGCTTGATCGGTTGGATCGCAAAGAAGTTCGACAACATCAACCGCGTCACTTGACGCTTCCGCTCCCGGTCTACGAGGGTGCGTAGACACACTCTTCCCTCTCGTTGCTATGCATCTGGTAGATAGATCTTGCGTGATCGTAGGAAAATTTTAAAATACTATGTTCCCCAACAGTGGCATCATGAGCCAGGTCTATGCGTAGATGATATGCACGAGTAGAACACAATGAGTTGTGGGCGATACTAGTCATACTGCTTACCAGCATGTCATACTTTGCTTCGGCGGTATTGTGAGATGAAGCAGCCCGGACCGACATTATGCGTACGCTTACGCGAGACTGGTTTCACCGTTACGAGCACTCGTTGCTTAAAGGTGACTGGCGGGTGTCTGTCTCTCTCACTTTAGCTGAATCAAGTGTGGCTACGCCCGGTCCTTGTGAAGGTTAAAACAGCACATACTTGACGAAACATCGTTGTGGTTTTGTATGCGTAGGTAAGAACGGTTCTTGCTAAGCCCGTAGCAGCCACGTAAAACTTGCAACAACAAAGTAGAGGACGTCTAACTTGTTTTTGCAGGGCATGTTGTGATGTGATATGGTCAAGACATGATGAGTTATACGGTTTTTTATGAGATGATCATGTTTTGTAAAGTTATCGGCAACTGGCAGGAGCCAAATGGTTGCCGCTTTATTGTATGAAATGCAATTGCCATGTAATTGCTTTACTTTATCACTAAGCGGTAGCGATAGTCGTAGAAGCAATAGTTGGCGAGACGACAACGATGCTACGATAGAGATCAAGGTGTCGCGCCAGTGACGAAGGTGATCATGACGGTGCTTTGGAGATGGAGATCAAAAGCACAAGATGATGATGGCCATATCATGTCACATATTTTGATTACATGTGATGTTTATCTTATTATGCTTCTTATTTTGCTTAGATCGACGGTAGCATTATAAGATGATCCCTTACTAAATTTCAAGGTATAAGTGTTCTCCCTGAGTATGCACCGTTGCGAAAGTTCGTCGTGCCGAGACACCACGTGATGATCGGGTGTGATAAGCTCTACGTTCAAATACAACGGGTGTAAGCCAGTTTTGCACACGCAGAATACTCGGGTTAAACTTGACGAGCCTAGCATATGCAGATATGGCCTCGGAACACTGGAGACCGAAAGGTCGAGCGTGAATCATATAGTAGATATGATCAACATAAGATGTTCACCATTGAAACTACTCCATCTCACGTGATGATCGGACATGGTTTAGTTGATTTGGATCACGTGATCATTTAGATGACCGGAGGGATGTCTATCTAAGTGGGAGTTCTTAAGTAATATGATTAAATTGAACTTTAATTTATCATAAACTTAGTCCTGGTAGTATTAGCATATCTATGTTGAAGATCAATAGCTCGCGATGTTGCTCCCCGTTTATTTTTCATATGTTCCTAGAGAAAACCAAGTTGAAAGATGTTAGTAGCAATGATGCAGAATTGTTCCGTGATCTGAGGATTATCCTCATTGCTGCACAGAAGAAATTATGTCCTTGATGCACCGCTAGGTGACAAACCTATTGCAGGAGCAGATGTAGACGTTATGAACGTTTTGACAAAAGCTCGATATGATGACTACTTGATAGTTTAAGTGCACCATGCTTTACGGCTTAGAACCGGGACTTCAAAAACGTTTTGAACGCCACGGAGCATATAAGATGTTCCAAGAGTTGAAATTAGTATTTCATACTCATGCCCGTGTCGAGAGGTATAAGACCTCTGACAGTACTTTGCCTACAAGATGGAGGAGAATAGCTCAACCAGTGAGCATGTGCTCAGATTGTCTGGGTACTACAATTACTTTAATCAAGTGGGAGTTAATCTTCCAGATAAGATAGTAATTGACAAAGTTCTCTAGTCACTATCACCAAGTTAGTAGAACTTCGTGATGAACTATAATATGCAAGGGATGACGAAAAGAATTCCCAGCTCTTCGCGATACTGAAGTCGGCGAAGGTAGAAATCATGAAAAAGCATCAAGTGTTGATGGTTAACAAGACCACTTGTTTCAAGTAAAGGGTAAAGGGATAGAAGGGGAACTTCAAGAAGAATGACAAGCAAGTTGTCACTCCCGTGAAGAAACCCAAAGCTAAACTCAAGCCTGAAACAAGTGCTTATACTGCAAAGGAAATGGTCACTGGAAGTGGAACTGCCCTAGATACTTGGCGGATAAGAAGGATGGCAAACTGAACAAAGGTATATTTGATATACAGATTATTGATGTGTATTTTACTAGTGTTCATAGCAACCCCTCGGTATTTGATATTGGTTTAGTTGCTAAAGAGTAGTAACTCGAAGTGGGAGTTGCATAATGAACATAAACTAGTTAAAAGATGAAGTGACGATGTGTATTGGAAGCAGTTCCAAGATTGATATGATCATCATCGCACACTCCCTATACTTTCGGGATTAGTGTTGAACCTAAATAAGTGTTATTTGGTGTTTGTGTTGAGCATGAATGTGATTTGATCATGTTTATTGCAATACGGTTATTCATGTAAGTAAGAGAATAATTGTTGTTCTGTTTACATGAATAAAACCTTCTATGGTCATACACCCAATGAAAATAGTTTGTTGGATCTCGATCGTGTGATACACATATTCATAATATTGAAGCCAAAAGATGCAAGGTTAATAATGATAGTGCAACTTATTTGTGGCACTGCCGTTTAGGTCATATTGGTGTAAAACGCATGAAGAAACTCCATAATGATGGACTTTTGGAATCACTTGATTATGAATCACTTGGTGCTTGCGAACCATGCCTCATGGGCAAGATGACTAAAACTCCATTCTCCGGAACTATGGAGCGAGCAACAGATTTGTTGGAAATCATACATACTGATGTATGTGGACCAATGAGTGTTGATGCTCGCGGCGGGTATCGTTATTTTCTGACCTTCACTGATGATTTGAGCAGATATGGGTATATCTACTTAATGAAACACAAGTCTGAAACATTTGAAAAGTTCAAAGAATTTCAGAGTGAAGTAGAGAATCATCGTAACAAGAAAATAAAGTTTCTACGATCTGATCGTGGAGGAGAATATTTGAGTTGCGAGTTTGGTCTTCATTTGAAACAATGTGGAATAGTTTCACAACTCACGCCACCCGGAACACCATAGTGTAATGGTGTGTCTGAACGTCATAACCGTACTTTATTAGATATGGTGCGATCTATGATGTCTCTTACCGATTTACCACTATCGTTTTGGGGTTATGCATTAGAGACAGCTGCATTCATGTTAAATAGGGCACCATCTAAATCCGTTGATACGACACCTTATGAACTATGGTTTGGCAAGAAACCAAAGTTGTCGTTTCTTAAAGTTTGGGGCTGCGATGCTTATGTGAAAAAGCTTCAACCTGATAAGCTCGAACCCAAGTCGGAGAAATGTGTCTTCATAGGATACCCAAAAGAAACTGTTGGGTACACCTTCTATCACAGATCCGAAGGCAAGATATTCGTTGCTAAGAATGGATCCTTTCTAGAGAAGGAGTTTCTCTCGAAAGAAGTGAGTGGGAGGAAAGTAGAACTTGATGAGGTAATTGTACCTTCTCCCGAATTGGAAAGTAGTACATCACAGAAAATTGTTCCAGTGATTCCTACACCAATCAATGAGGAAGTTAATGATGATGATCATGAAACTTCGGATCAAGTTTCTGCTGAACGTCGTAGATCAACCAGAGTACGTTCCGCACCAGAGTGGTACGGCAACCCAGTTCTGGAAATCATGTTACTAGACCATGATGAACCTACGAACTATGAGGAAGCGATGATGAGCCCAGATTCCGCAAAATGGCTTGAGACCATGAAATCTGAGATGGGATCCATGTATTAGAACAAAGTATGGACTTTGGTTGACTTTCCCGATGATCGGCAAGCCATCGAAAATAAATGGATCTTCAAGAGGAAGACCGACGCAAACGGTAATGTTACTGTTTACAAAGCTCGACTTGTTGCGAAAGGGTTTCGACAAGTTCAAGGAGTTGACTACGATGAGACTTTCTCACCCGTAGCGATGCTTAAGTCTGTCCGAATCATGTTAGTAATTGCCGCATTTTATGAAATCTGGCAAATGGATAACAAAACTGCATTCTTTAATGGATTTATTAAAGAAGACTTGTATATGATGCAACCAGAAGGTTTTGTCAATCCTAAAGGTGCTAACAAAATGTGCAAGCTCCAGCGATCCATCTATGGACTGGTGCAAGCATCTCGGAGTTGGAATATACGCTTTGATAAGTTGATCAAAGCATATAGATTTATACAGACTTGTGGTGAAGCCTGTATTTACGAGAAGTGAGTGGGAGCACTACAACCTTTCTGATAAGTATATGTGAATGACATATTGTCGATCGGAAATGATGTAGAATTTTCTGGAAAGCATAAAGGAGTGTTTGAAAGGAGTTTTTTCAAAGAAAGACCTTGGTGAAGCTGCTTACATATTGGGCATCAAGATCTATAGAGATAGATCAAGACGCTTGATAAGACTTTCGATGAGTACATACCTTGATAAGATTTTGAAGTAGTTCAAAATGGATCAGTCAAAGAAGAAGTTCTTGCCTGACTTATAAGGTGTGAAGTTGAGTAAGACTCAAAGCCAGACCACGGCAGAAAAATATAGAGAGAATGAAAGTCATTCCCTATGCCTCAGCCATAGGTTCTATAAAGTATGCCATGCTATGTACAAAACACGTTGTGTACCTTGCCAAGAGTTTGACAGGGAGGTACAATAGTGATCCAGGAGTAGATCAATGTACAGCGGTCAAAATTATCCTTAGTAATTGGATGACTAAGGAAATATTTCTCGATTATGGAGGTGATAAAGAGTTCGTCGTAAAGGGTTACGCCGATGCAAGCTTTGACACTAAATCCAGATGACTCTAAGTATCAATCTGGATGCGTATTGAAAGTGGGAGCAATTAGCTAGAGTAGCTCCATGCAGAGCATTGTAGACATAGAAATTTGCGAAATACATAGGGATCTGTATATGACAGACCCGTTGACTAAACTTCTCTCACAAGAAAAACATGATCACACCTTATTACTCTTGGGTATTAATCACATAGCGATATGAACTAGATTATTGACTCTAGTAAACCCTTTGGGTGTTGGTCACATGGTGATGTGAACTATGGGTGTTATTCACATAACGATGTGAACTATCGGTATTAAATCACATGGCGATGTGAGCTAGATTATTGACTCTAGTGCAAGTGGGAGACTGAAGGAAATATGCCCTAGAGGCAATAATAAAGTTGTTATTTATATTTCCTTATATCATGATAAATGTTTATTATTCATGCTAGAATTGTATTAACCGGAAACTTAGTACATGTGTGAATACATAGACAAAACAGAGTGTCCCTAGTATGCCTCTACTAGACTAGCTCATTGATCAAAGATGGTTATGTTTCCTAACCATAGACATGAGTTGTCATTTGATCAACGGGATCACATCATTAGGAGAATGATGTGATGGACAAGACCCATCCGTTAGCATAGCACTATGATCGTTTAGTTTAACTGCTATTGCTTTCTTCATGACTTATACATGTTCCTATGACTACGAGATTATGCAACTCCCGAATACCGTAGGAACACCTTGTGTGCTATCAAACGTCACAACGTAACTGGGTGATCATAAAGATGCTCTACAGGTGTCTCCAAAAGTATTCGTGGTGTTGGCATAGATCAAGAATAGGATTTGTCACTCCGAGTGTCGGAGAGGTATCTCTGGGCCCTCTCGGTAACACACATCACAATAAGCCTTGCAAGCAAAAGACTAATGAGTTAGTCACAAGATGATGTGTTGCGGAACGAGTAAAGTGACTTGCCGGTAACGAGATTGAACTAGGTATAGAGATACCGACGATCGAATCTCGGGCAAGTAACATACCGTTTTGACAAAAGGAACAACGTATGTTGTTATGCGGTTCTGACCGATAAAAGATCTTCGTAGAATATGTAGGAGCCAATATGAACATCCAGGTTCCGCTATTGGTTATTGACCGGAGATGAGTCTCGGTCATGTCTACATAGTTCTCAAACCCGTAGGGTCCGCACGCTTAACGTTTGATGACGATCGGTATTATGAGTTTATGAGTATTGATGTACCGAAGGTAGTTCGGAGTCCCGGATGAGATCACGGACATGACGAGGAGTCTCGGAATGTCCGAGACATAAAGATTGATATATTGGACGACTATATTCGGACACCGGAAGTGTTCCGGAAAAGTTTCGGATTTATCGGGAATGCCGGAGGGGGTTACCGGAACCCCCTACGAGAGGGGATGGTCCATAGTGGGCCTAAAGGGAAAGAGAGAGGCAGCCCATAGGGCTGGCCGGCGCCCCCACTAGGGTTCCTAGTTGGACTAGGATTGGGGGGGCGCCACCTCTCCTATTCCTTTCCCTCTTCCTTCTTTTGGTGAATCCTACTAGGAATAGGATTGCAATCCTATTCCTAGTAGGAGTCCACTCCCTAGCCGCACCAGGAAGGGCCGGCCGGCCTCCCTCCCTTGCTCCTTTATATACGGGGGCAGGGGGGCACCCAAAGGCACACAAGTTGAATTGTTTTAGCCGTGTGCGGTGCCCCCCTCCACAGAATCACACCTCGGTCATACCGTCGCGGAGCTTAGGCGAAGCCCTGCGCCGGTGAACACATCATATCCGTCACCACGCCGTCGTGCTGACGAAACTCTCCCGTGAAGCTCAACTGGATCAAGAGCTCGTGGGACGTCATCAAGCTGAACGTGTGCTGAATGCGGAGGTGCCGTACGTTCGGTGCTTGATCGGTTGGATCGCAAAGAAGTTCGACAACATCAACCGCGTCACTTGACGCTTCCGCTCCCGGTCTACGAGGGTACGTAGACACACTCTTCCCTCTCGTTGCTATGCATCTGGTAGATAGATCTTGCGTGATCGTAGGAAAATTTTAAAATACTACGTTCCCCAACACTAGCTATTTATGATAGTTTTTTAGATGACCAATTAGCTGTAATAAATGTTTCTAATAGCACAGCTTGGTATGTTGACTATGCTAATTATATTGTTGTTAAATACATACCTCCTAGCTGCACATACCAACAAAAGAAAAAATCTTCTATGATTTAAGACATTACTTTTGGGATGACCCACATCTTTATAAAGAAGGAGTAGATGATATTATTAGACGTTGTGTGCCTGAGCATGAACAAGAACAAATCCTACGGAAATGTCACTCCGAAGCTTATGGAGGACATCATGCGGGAGATAGAACTGCTCACAGGGTATTACAGTCTGGTTTTATTGGCCTACTCTTTTCAAGGATGCTCGTAAGTTTGTCTCATCTTGTGATGAATGCCAAAGAATAGGTAAAATATGTAAGCTTCAAGAAATGCCTATGAATTATTCACTTGTTGTTGAACCATTTGATGTTTGGGGATTTGATTACATGGGACCTTTTCCTTCCTCTAATGGGTATACTCATATTTTGGTTGTTGTTCATTATGTTACTAAGTGGGTAGAAGCTATTCCAACTAGTAGTGCTGATCACAACACCTCTATTAAAATGCTTAAGGAAGTCGTTTTCCCAAGGTTTGGAGTCCCTAGATACTTAATGACTGATGGTGGTTCACACTTCATTCATGGTGCTTTCTGTAAAATGCTTGCCAAGTATGATGTTAACCATAGAATTGCATCACCCTGTCATCCTCACTCCAGTGGTAAAGTTGAACTTAGCAATAGAGAAATAAATTTAATATTGCAAAAGACTATAAATAGCTCTCAAAAGAATTGGTCCAAGAAATTGGATGATGCACTTTGGGCCTACAGAATAGCTTATAAAAATCCTATGGGTATGTCTCCTTATAAAATGGTTTGGGAAAAAGCTTGTCATTTGCCTCTTGAGTTAGAACATAAAGCATACTGGGCAACTAAAGAACTCAACTATGATTTCGAACTTGCTGGTGAAAAGAGGTTATTTGATATTAGCTCTTTAGATGAATGGAGAAGCCAAGCTTACGAAAATGCCAAGCTATTCACAGAAAAAGTAAAAAGATGGCATGATAAAAGAATCCAAAAGCGGGAATTCAAAGTGGGTGAATTTGTTTTATTGTACAACTCTCGTTTTAGATTCTTTGCAGGAAAACTTCTCTCTAAATGGGAAGGACCCTATGTTATCGAAGAAGTTTATCGTTCTGGAGCCATCAAAATAAATAATGACGAAGGTACAACCCGAAGGTGGTCAATGGTCAAAGAATAAAGCACTATGTCTCAGGTACGCCTATTAATGTTGAAAGTAATATTATCCAGACCATGACACCGGAGGATCATATAAAGGAAACCTTCCGGAACACTCCAGAATTGTGAAATAAAGGAGGTACGTGATACGGTAAGTAAACGGACTCCGAAAAATCCGCAAAAATATTATTTGTCAGTTTTGGAATATTAGAAAAATTAGGAAAATAATAAACAACCAAGAAGGCAACCCTGGTGGGCAAGTGGGTTGTGCCCACCTCGGGTACCTTTCGAACTTCGTTTTTTCTCCGGCTTTCTTGTTTCCCAAGATGAAAAAATCTATATATACTTCCCGAACCTATTGACCTCCGTATCGCGGAGAAATCCCGTGTACTTATTTTGTGTTGTTTTCTGATAGATCTGAAATTATGTCGTCCCAAGACTTAGAGGGCGAGAGCTATGTGGCTGATTTCATTGCAAATCACTACTGCAGGTTGCTGCTAACGCGACACTACGATCAGAGACCCTTCGATGAATCTATGTGGGATGCCATAATCGCAAACGGTGGTGTGAAAAAACCATCAAAAAAGGTACAAAACATTTGCGATGGAGGATGCATCAAACATGGTTCAGATTTTAGTTGCGTGTGTGATTCAGGGCATACGGTTCAGTTCAATTAACCGTTTTCAATGAGGTGGAACAAAAGAAACGGGCAGCCAGATGAAGATGTGTGCAATGTACAACATACGGTTCACTCGGATGAACTGTTTGTGATTAGGCAACACAAAAGAAATGGTCAGACAGATGAAGGTGTGTGCGATATACGGCATGCGGTTCACTCGGATGAACTGTTTGCGTTGAGACAAGAGAACGGAAACGGTTCAACTTAACAAGACATGTGTGTTGTGCGATGGGATTGCATACAGAACAACAACATATATA